>JAHXMU010000180.1:140549-154497 GCA_019455685.1 Philornis downsi
TTCATAAATTCATAAATTCATAAATTCATAAATTCATAAATTCATAAGTTCATAAATTCAAAACAAACAAAAACGTCTATTTGTCCCCATCATAATAGGTTATTGTTTACATGTCAATGGTGGTTTTTACAATAACTATATTAATATGCGACAGGTGGCGTGATAGGCATAGCAATACGAAATAGCGGGGAAAAAATTATATTTATGGCGTACACATATGCACACATTTCCTCCTGACTGTATGTTTATGCCCAACACAATCAATATACATTTGCCAACATAATTTTTCAACGATAAATAGCTAACACGAAAGTAAAATGTTAACGACAAAAAAAAGACATCAAGTACCCTCAAAAGAATCATTATCATTGTAATGATATAAGGAGGAGGGATGAATGCTTTCTGTATGACATGGCCATTGCGAAAAGAGAGGGATGGAAAGAAATGCTAGTTTTGGATTTTTGTGAACGTATGATAGATGTTTAAAAGTCTTGTCATTGCCATTAAATTTACAAGTTGTCAACAAGCCAATAGAAGAAGTTAAAAAGTTATACGAATTTTGCTTGACTTTTGTGCAGTTTTGTTTCATTCGCATGCCTTCTATCTAACAACTATAATAATTTCGTTAATCTAATCGAGGCTGTTATGACAATAGCTATTAGGCTTAATTAGAGTAATTCTTGAAAAAACGATATACTTAAAATTCGTATTGGTAATAAGCGAGTCTTACCGGAGGTGTGTAAGGAATTTTCATAGTTGTTTTCATAGCCAGAATGTAAAAGTTGTTCATTTTTTATATATCTTTAACGCTTAGTAGTATGAATATATATTTTTAGTACGAATTTTAAATTTTTTGTTTCACATCGTATATATTTAGTACAAATTTGTAATTTCGGTACGATATTTTAGTACAACTATGTAAAAATTAATATACAGGCTTTTAGTCCGAATTTTATCTAATTATGTACTTGTACTTGTAGTAATATAATATTTCCATTTATTAGCAAAACATTGAATTTACAATAAAAATCTTAATATTTAATACAATATTTATTATACAGACAAATATGACGGACGGTGAAAATTAAAAACTTTGACATTTTAGTTCAAGTATTGGCTATTCTGTAAAACAGCGATTCCAATTCAATTTTTAGTACGAATTCAAAATAGAAATTTTTGAATTTTAATACAAATTTGAATTTGTAATAAAAAAAAAAATGTAGTTGTTTAGTAATAATTTTGAATTGTCATTAGAAATTGCGAACTTTTAGCAAAAATTTCACCTTTTCACCACAAGTTCTTTTCGGTAGACAACAGAGTTTTTTTTTCGAAAACAAATTTGAAAATCAAGTACAATTTACAAATTTTATTTTTCTGAGAAATTTCAACATTTAGACCAACAATTTTAAATTTTTAGTGAAAATCATAGTAGTAAGAAAAAAAAATTGTTTAAATCCAATTTTTTGAAAAATATTCTATTCTCCTAACTTTACCATGTATTTATTAATTAAAACCTATATAAATTCAACAACAGCAGATAAAGAAAAGAAGGCTGATGCGGGCAACACAGATTGTATACAAATTAAATATGGCAACACTGAAAGAATTTTATTATTGAAATTTAAATACGTGTTTTAACTCATCAGTTAATTCAATTGCAGCCTAGCCAAGAGAATCGCGAATAAATTTTGATCATTTTAAACAACTTATGAATTTGTTGCACAAATTTTTCATTTAAGCAAATTTTAAATTTTTAGTGAAAATTTAACGGTTGTAATTTTAAAGTTCTAGTACAAGAATTGAGACCATTTGACATTGTCGCTGGATCCAGTTTTTTCCAAAAGTTTTTTGAAAAATATTGTATTCTAACTTTTCCATGTATTTATTAATTAAAACCTATATAAATTTAACAGCTGCAGATAAAGAAAACTGATGTGGGCAACACAGATTGCATACAAATTAAATATGGCAACACTGTAAGAATTGTATTATTGAAATTTAAATACGTGTTTTAACTCATCAGTTAATTCAATTGCCGCCTAGCCAAGAGAATCGCGAATAAATGTTGATCATTTTAGACAACTTATGAATTTTTTGCACAAATTTTTCATCCAAGCAAATTTTAAATTTTTGGTGAAAATTTAATGGTTCGAATTTTGAAGTTCTAGTACAAGAATTGAGACCATTTGATATTGGCGCTGGATTGATTCGTCGTCGCAGTGAAAAAAAAAAAATTGTATAAATCCAATTTTTTGAAAAATGTTCTATTCTCCTAACTTTTCCATTTATTTATTAATTAAAACCTACATTTGAAAGTATTGAAAAAAATACACCTTCATTCCTTCTGGTGAAGGTATTAATACGAATTTACGTTGAAGAAACAAAATCGACACATTAAGAATGAGAAGTAATTTTTTATACTACCATTTATCTGCCGACAAGTCGGTAAATTGTCTATAACACAATGGAATGCAATCCATAATGTTGGATCGGGCAGAAATTATGACGCTTACTTAACTCTGGGCCCGTCCACTGTTTAATAGTAATTATGAGTTTTTTGCACGATACTTTGCAATCAGTATTTTATGCAATTATGCAATGTCTATTTTATGCAATTTGCATACCTGAATATTCAGCATTTATATACAAATTTTGAATGCTGACAAAAATTTCGTATTTCGATAATAATTTTAACTACAATTTAATGACGATTCAAAAAAAGTCTTCGACGCTGTTCAAATGGGACAGGACAATAAATTAATTAACCCGCAAGCAATTTCTAAAACGATGAAAAGTAAATAGGCAGCGCTTCTTTGGTTCCTCCTTTCTATCTACTGATTACTATTTGTCCAATATCCAGTTTTGAGTTCATAGAAGAGCTGCCAAAATTTTGCAAAAGCGATGTGTCATTGATGTCATTGACTATCGGGTTTCACAACTCAACACTTGGTGCAGGTCGTTGACGGGTGTAGGTGTGATCGTAATGGTGGTGATGTTAAAGCCAAAGAAATCGCAAATGCAAACAGCCGAAATTGTTGTGGGTGGAATCAAAACAAGTAAAATCTTAGCAAAACAGTTAGCAAACAAAGGAAGGAAACTATCACAAACTACAGAGTGAACTTTATAAAGAGACGTTAATACTAAGGTGGGTGGCAAAAGCAAAAAAAAGCAAAAGCAAACATTAACCAGTTAAAGCGCCTATATAAACTTGACTTTAAGCTTAAGCGGCCAGAGCAACTCCGCCGCAAAGTGTGCAAAGGCGGAAAAAGGAATATACGAGATCTATATTAACGCAATTGCATGATATATTTGTATGGACGTAAGTATATACATATATAGTATGTATGTAGGTACCTTTTTTCTACGCCAGCATCCGGAATAAAAAGGCACGATATCAATCAAATTCGTCTTCTCCGATATGGAAGACTTTTGTTGCGTTATAGAATAATTGAAATCGATAAGAGGAATAGAAACAAGAAATGCAACAACAACAACAATAAAATGAAACAAATTATTATTAATTGATGACGACAATAACGAGGCGGAAACAGTGAAATTAACAATTATTTAAAACGAATGTGACATAAATATAACATAAAAATGCCTATCAAAGATTATTTACAATAACAACTGACTTATTATTAAAATTGATCAATTAATTAATTAAAATGAATACAGACGATGATAATGATATTTGTTGTAGTAAAGCCAATGGGAAAATGGGAAGACGAAGATGATGAAAACGATTTTATTTACATGAAAAAAAAACAAAAATATCTGGATGCTCGTAAATATTTGTGTAATAAATATAAATAATAAAATGATAAAATAATAAAATAAAAAGTATTGAAAATATCGAAAAGTTTAACAAATTGAAAACGTTGAAAATATTGAAAATATTAAAAATATTGATAATGTTCAAAATGTTAAAATCTTTGAAAATATTTGAAATACTTCAAATGTTAAAAATATATCTAAAATGCTAAACTTGTTCAAAGTATTAAAAACTTAGAAAAAAATGGAAATATTAAATATGTTGAAAAGGAGAAAAATATTGAAAATGTTACAAATATTGAAAATATTATAAAATATTGTGAACACATCAAAAGTATTCAAAATATTGAAAATAATGTAAATATGAAAACTTTTTTAATGCAAAAAAATTTTCAAACGAAAATATAATCTCTTGAAATATTCAAGTTATTAAAGATTATTAGAAATATTACACACATCAGTAATGCTTACAAAGATACAATTTTCAAGGCACGAAATACATTTGGTCAAAAGACTTCCCTGTTGGTGTTACATTTTTTGCCGTATCAAATATTATGTGCATTCATTCTTCCAGGCGAAGGTATAAACCCTTCCGAGATTCCAAATAAACGCCTAATTTAAATTGAAAACTGATTCTTTTTTTCATACAGTAATTTATAAAAAATGTGCATTATTTAATCCAAAAGGAAGCTCTAAAGTGTTGTATTTGCCGTAATGTGATATCAGAGATGCAAATATGTTATTGAAGTTCTGTAAACTTTAATAAAGTGGCGAAGGATATTCAAGTGGGTGTCTTAAAATAATTACAGAATATTAAATTCATTGTAAATTCCATAAGGGAATAATATAAAAGTTTTACCAAATTCTATGAAACAGAGAACAAAATCTTAATAAGCAACAGAGAAGTCAGAATGAGAGATCAGTTATCAATAAAAAGACGAAGGTCAGAAAATAGACCAAATAAATGTTTAATAGCAAAAGTAATCCTACGTAGCAAAAGTAACCTAAATGCGGCTGAATACGAATGTAAGAGATTGGAAATTTAAGGTTTTTCCAATTGGGATGGATAGATTTTAATATGTTCCATCCTTCGTTAATTTTTTGACAATAAAGACCAACATGTACAAATTATAAAAAGTCTTTATCATAGAAGTCTCTTTTGTGCACATTGGCCCCATTTTACGATTTACATGGTTGTCCTTCCCAATCGACTATTTAGTGTTTGGTAACCAAATTCCAGTCGACCGGTTTTATGAACAACCAACGAACACTCGCAAGCTAATGAAACGTAGGGTAACTAAGACAAGCCCAAAATGTTTGGAAACTAAATCCAACAAACGTAAGGTCTATCGAAAACATCGCCGCTATCCGTGAGAGTATGCAGGAAAACTCGAGGCAGTCAATTTCGTGCAATATAAAGCATCTCGACTTTTCGCTGACTTCAGCCTGATGGATTTGGACCTTCACCTGTATAAAATCCAACAATACAATGTGTGAAGGAAAATAAACATTAAGGATGCCGTGTGGTCGCTGACAGAACCCTAGAGCTATTGAAGGCGGACCCCATCCAGCGAGATCGCGTGATTCTCTAAACGTTTATTTTTTTCAGCAAATCCTTCTCAGAAATTTGTGGAACAATTTGGAATTGGAATTGTAAAAATATAAACATATAAAAATATGCGAAACATTATAAGCAAAGAAACACATTCGGAAAATATTTTTCGCAAAAATATTTCTTTTATTTCATACACAAAACTTTGGCAATGTCGCCCTGTAATAAAAACTTTCATCGGAATAGTCGTTATTATTGTTGCGAACGAATTTTCATTTACGACAAAATTGTTATAATTTACTCTTACAGCAAATACGAAAGACAGTTTGTTGATAACACCCTACGCTAACATTACGTCCAACAGGAAGAAATTGTATTCTTGTTTTGCTTCTGACTTTGGAGTATTTCGTTAAAGGCTATTTCATGCCCGTTGATGAAATTTCTCATTTATTTCGTAAAATATCAACCCTTGAGGCTGAATATATGACATCACACTGTGGCATGCTAAAACCGCTGAAGACGATATTTCGGCGATTACCATCAATAACGCTTTGACAAATCTCAGGCAGACGTTGTGCCAAAGTTGATTTCGGCGATTACATTAAATTTTGTTAACGAAATACAATTTCTGCTATGAAAACTGAACAGACATTGTTGGAAAGAAATGTCTACCATTGGCGTAAGCAGTTCAAAGAAGGCCAAAAACGAGTTGAGGACAAAGAGCGGAGTAGCGTCCAATAGATCTGAGATTTGATGTTCAGAAACCATCAATTACAAATTGACAGCGGCAGTCAACTCCATTTTAAAATGTATTCAGACGCACTAAATCCCGTTCAATAGCACAACCGCTCATTTTTTCGAAAAGACTGACGCATTAAAACCTGTGAGCAAATCATTTCTTCCCGCGCCACATTATTAAGGGAATGAAAATTGGATCCGTGGTTATGAGTAGCTGGAAAAAAAATTTTTTTTGGTGAAAAGTGGCAAACTTATAAAACATATGTTTTAAGTTTCAAGTTGCCACGTAGTTTAGTATTTCCATCAAAAGTAAACAATCTCAGTGAATTTGTAAACATGGAAAAAATTCGTCACCGTTATGTAACTCAATATTTCCATTTGAAAGGAAAAACAATCTCAGTGAATTTTTAAACAAGAAAAAAATTGATCACCATTATGTAATTCAATATTTCTATTTGAAAGGTCTCAGTCCAACCAATATTAAAGCCGAGCCAGGTATTACTCTGAAGGAGTCTGCTCGTTCTTTTACGATTGTAAAATATTGGATAGCAGAGTTTAAACGAGGCCGTATGAGGTGCCAAGACGAACTCCATGGTGTTGAGGTGTCCACGCCAGATACGGTTAAGAAAATTCACAAAATGGTATTGGATGGTCGTAGGCTGAACGTGCGTGAGCTAGCTGAAATGATAGGCATTTCAAAAAGTACTGCACATCGTAAATTGACCGTTAATGGCTATTTTAAGGAGTTTAACAGTACTTACTATAAACAGGGTATATAAACTACTGAATGTCGCTGGAAAAAGGGTGTGGAGCTAAAAGGACATTATGTTGAAAAATAAAGAAAATATTTTCCAACTTTTTTGTGTCTTCTTTGTTAGGTCGGCTAGCTTTGGTACCGCCCTCGTACCAAAGATGAAGCAAGACCAAAAAGTTTATGATGACAGTCTTCTCTGATTATCTTGGTATTGTATGTTATTGAATTTCTTCCGCCGAACTATCAACAAGGCATATTATTGGAGTATTATATGTCTTTCGCGTCATGCTAAAAGTGAGGTAAAAGAAACCGGGTTTATAGGCAGACAACTCTTGGCTTTTGCAACACGAATATGCGCCACTTCACACTGCATTTTCTAAACACAAAATATCGCTTCGGGACAACAGTCGAATAAAAGAACTCAACGGGAATCGCGCGCTGTGAAGATTATATCGGAAAGTGACCATTTGGCATGCTTCGAGGATCTGAAAAAAACGTGTACTGTGTCCTGGGGGAGTACTTTGAAGGCGATGAAATAGATATTTGCGAATAAATTGCGAATTTTTGAAAAGAATTAAGACTTGCTTTTATAGTTTGCAGTACAAAAACCATTGTTTGCCATAAACATTTTTCGGAGTTTCAAAACATACTTCGTTTTCGAAAAAGATACAACACTTTATAACAAATTTTTTCGTTCCTTTATACACATTTTACTGAAATTGCAAACAGAAAAAAATGACTGCTTAGACAAAATGTAAGTATTTCTAGAAAAGATTTTCGCTATCCACAAGGAAAGTATTCTTTAAATGAATTTCAGTTGGATCACTTTTCGTCTGCGAAGACAGAACATTTTTCTTACGATGTGAAATTTTTTTTGAATATTGTACATTCCAAAAATTCCAACTATTACAAATACGGAAAAATATTACATCCATTGAAGATACTGAAAAATATTCCGAGTATCAAAAATTACAAAAAAAAAATTTCCGTATATTCAGCAAAACAAATATTTTCAGTTATTTCACAAACTTTCCATAAACATATTTCACTTAATACTTTGCTACACAAACAAATCTGGCATAATTGATAAAATCGCTACCACTTAATTCATGCAAGAATTGTTTTTTCACACAGGGAAGTACAGTTCCCCTGCTGGTATTTGCTCAACTAATTTACAGGGTATGATAAGTACTCGTAGTGCTCTTATTTACCTATTCAAAGCTGTCTCAACACCCGAACAGACATATCAATATTGTTTTACAAACACACAATTGTTTATTGACAACTTGTTGAATCTTTCCATAGTCCTAGCAATAGTTAATAAATTACAGGGGAATGAATATGGCAACGTCTGTTAATAGTTTATAACAAGAGTGGGAAAATACTGATATCACATTGACACTTCCAATCGATTGAGAATATCAAAGTCCGTTAACATTTGCCCCCCAATATTCATAAAATATCTATCTATTAAATGACAATAATTATTATGTGCAACACCGACCCAGACTAATTAAGTGATTATTCAACATTTGTTGCTTGGCAAAGGATATCCGTACGATTGTGTGTGGTGTGGCGTTAGGTCAGTGGTTAAATTACGCTTCAATATCTTATAAATTTGATATCATGGTCGATTATGTATCGAGCAGCTAAATGTGTGGGAATTTATTACAATGGAAACAAATAGTTGAAGCAGCACTGGGATTGGAAGAATGATTTGACTTCAAGAATTTTTTTTTTTTTAATTGACACAGAAGTTATAAATTTTATTTAAAATATGCAAGAATTCAAACTGTTCGATCTTCAAAATATTCTTTACGTTTAGAAAATGTAAAATATTCATATAATTCAAAATATTAAAAAAATGTAGAATGTCCAAAATATTTAAAGATAAAAATGTTGAAAATATCACAAATACTCATTACATGTAAACGTTTGAAATATTGAAAACATTCATAGTGCTCAAAATAAAGGATATTCTAATAGGAACGGATAGATTTTGACAATCCACGGCTGTTGTTATTCAAGCTTTAGTTAATTTTCATTTTTCGCACAATAAAAACAAACCGCCATGGCAGATTACAGCTTTAAGCAACACGTACAAATGCTTAAACTTTATCAACAAAATGCGAATTTTCTTGTTACAACAATGATACGAAGTCGGTGCCTAAACCAGCCGACCTAGCAGACACAAAAAAGTTGCCAGAAGTTTTCTTTATTTTCCGACATAATCTCCTTTTAGCACGATACATTTCTTCTACAAATATTCCCCGTTTATAAAGGGTGTCCCAACAAGAACGCAAGATTTAAATTTGGCGCCATTCGAAGTTTCATTGTTTGACATTTGAACAATTGTTATTGTTTGCTAGTAGACGGTACGAGGTTAGTAAAAATGGAGCGCTACACGAATGAACAACGCATTCTCATTGTGAAATTGTTTTACCAAAATGGTGAAAGTTTTGCGGCTACAGTTCGCAAATTGCGATCAATTTGGGGTCACAATAATGCTCCAAAAAGTCAACTGTAAAGAGATTAATGGATAAATTTGCCAAAACTGGGTCTGTTAGTGATGTAAAGACAACAACGCGCCTTCGACCAGGTAGATCGACTGAAAATGTCGCAGCTGTACGTGATGATGTCGCTCAAACTCCATCCACCTCAATTCGACACCGAGCTCAGCAAATTGGTGTTTCCAAATCCACTATGCAGCGAATTTTGACGAAAGATTTGCATCTTCATGCATACAAAGTCCAATTGACTCAGGAACTGAAGCCAGCTGAGCATGGACAGCGAAGGGAGTCCGTTAATTGGGTATTGGAGAGACAACATGAAAATGCTGATTTTGCCGATAAAATCATCTTCAGTGACGAGGTCCATTTCCATCTTGATGGCTTCGTCAATAGGCAAAATTGTGGCATTTGGGGTGAGGAAAATCCTCGAGTGATTCACGAAAAGCAAATGCATCCTCAACGTGCCATTGTAAAAAATTTCTGAGAGCCTGATTTTGTAAATTCACAAAATAAATTATGCCAAGCATTTTCAACTTTCGCAGTTTGGCACCAGGTCTTTTCCTCTGACAAGAAAAAAAATTAAATTTGGTTTCAGTTTTGATTCAGACTAAGAAACTAAACTATATAAAATTGCATTTTCGTTTTAGGTTCTAGATCTACAACATATGTTTCATTATGTTTCGATGCGGAAACAGAATCATTATAGGTGTTTAATTTCGTTCCAAGTAAAAAGGGAAACAATCTACTAAACTATATAAAACTACATTTTCGTTTTCGATTGTAGATCTAGAACATCTGTTTCATTATGTTTCTATAGAGAAACAGAATCAATATTAAGGGTGATTTTTTAATCGTAAGGGTGATTTTTAATCATATATTCAAATATTTTACTGGAATCGATAAATTGGTGTTTGCCATTTAACTTTTAAAGACAATTTCATATAAATGTTGTCTGTTGTCCATTCTCAAGGTCCAATTTTTCGTCACTTTTTCGAGCACTTCGGTCTGTATTCCACGAATAACGCGTGTTATGTTATCCTGTAAGACTTCAATAGAGTTCTGCTTGTCCGCATAGACTAACGACTTTACATAACCCCACAAGAAATAATCAAGAGGCGTTAAATCGCAAGATCTTGGGGGCCAACTAACAGGGCCAAATCGAGAGATAAGCGGCTCACCAAATTCATGCACCCTTCTGATGAAACCACATGCCAACCAAGTTCAACTCATCCAATTGTGGCAAAAAAAATCGCGTATCATGGCTCGATATCTTCTTTGAAGAAAAATGGATCGATAATGCCACCAGCCCATAAACCACACCAGAATGTCGTCGGTAATGCATGTATGGCATGTGGCTATTCATCACTCCAGATGTGACAGTCATTCAGCAGGTCGATTATGACGACCGTAAAATGGTCGTATCAAACGATGCACGTTTGTCACAGAGCACGAATTTTGATAATAAATTTCAACGATTTGCAATCGTTGCTCGTTTGTTAGTCTTTCCATGATGAAATGAGTATACAGAGTATACTGTACACTTTATACTATACACTTTGACAGATGGCGTTTGGACGCTTTTACCAACCAGTGCTGCCAACCTGAAAAACTTAAATCTTGCAAAATCACCCTATAGGTGTCAAATTGCGTTCCAAGTAAAAAAATAGAAACAATCTATGAAGTGAATAATTGTTTCGAATGAAAGAAATCAGAAATAGTTGAATCAAAAACAAGTTTCTAATGTACTTTAAATAACTTTAAAATATCAAAACCAAAAAGAAGCTGAATTTTCGTGAAGGTCACTGCTGGAAACACACTTTTCATATCTACGCGCAGATTTCATATCTACGGAAATTCCTCCCTCAATATTTTCTCGAATAAAATATAAATATCAATTAAATTAATTCCCAACATTCCTGTAATTATTATTTAATTTGCTCAGGAATTTCGATAAAAAAAATCACATCACAAGTTTCCAACAGGCAAGATAGATGACGTTTCATTCATTTGAAATTCAATTCTTCTCCCCGAGTTTTGATTTCTTCACTTCGCCGGCGTCCATCCAGTATAGTATTCCACTGTACTTAACTCCAGTTTGACCAAAGAATTTCTGATGAGCAATAACAAATTCTGATTCATTGTGGTGACGAGGGGCATTTGAATAGAAATATAAGAATCTTGGCATTGTTTGTATATACTAAACCTACATGATTGTATACAAATATGGCATACAAGTATTATGGTGTAATCCGGCACCCATTGTAATCGAAATACTTGAAAAACATCTTATAAAACATCTTGGACAAGCCAAGTGGTTAAGTAATATTATTGTATTTGCACAAGTACGAGTATATGCATAAAACCTTCTTTTTTTCTGTTATTATCAATTACGTATTAAGGCGATGAAGGAAGGCGGCAAGGGAAGAGAGGTGCACCCGACCGTCGTAATGGTTACTAGAATCATTAATGACTAGAGACAGAGATAGAGACAGCATCATCATTGTTAGGTGGTATGTATTACCAGGGGTTAAATTAGGTTACCGCTTACACTGCGTACCCTCTATGAGGTCAAGAAGCTGCAGAAACTACAAAATGGGCATCAGTATCATCATCTTTCTTAATAAATCATTGTCCGTTTAATGAGCTCTCCGTATTGTTGCTGTTTTTTGATGTTACTAATTGTTGAATATAAAACGCGTTCATTATGAGGCCACATTTCTGATATTATAACTAATTGTTATATGCCCGTGTGATTTAATTTATAAAAACATTATTGCTGTGATCTCATTAAATATGGAACCTTCGAGCTTAGACAATATACGTATAATTTAAGTTTAACTTTAATATCCCGAAATTTATCTATTGAAATTGGGCGCATATAGCGCATCATTAGCCGTCGATGACGAATTCGTGATGGCGAATTACTGCCAAAAGAAACGTAATAATTCTTGGTAAAATAGCAAAGTAATGAAAAGAAAATTGTGCACAAGAAATATTTTCTTTCTCCTGCTTTTTATGCGAGACTTTTGTTTATTACAAAATTCGATCAAAGGACATAAAGTCTTGTGTGAACGAATTCGTAATGGAGAATTACTGCCAATGGAAACGTAATAATTCTTGGTAAAACAGCAACGTAATGAAAAGAAAATTGTGCATAAGAAATATTTTCTTTCTCCTGCTTTTTATGCGAGACTTTTGTTTATTACAAAATTCGATCAAAGGACATAAAGTCTTGTGTAAGCGAAATACGCCCACAAGAAATCAAAACGTCTTGATAAAACTGCAATTAATTGAGACAAATTTGTGTATTGAAAACGATAATTATTTCAAAAATATTTGTATAGTTACAGAAAGACAGTTTGAAGGAAATGTCAGTATCAACGTTACATATTTTTCCAATAACTAGATTTAATAATTTGTATCTCGCATTGTATATGTGCGATGGAGTTACGGTAAATGGCATTAGGAAGATAAGATTTCGTACGCAAAAAGCTACTCAGACAGTTTTATGATTGCTTGACTCAGTACTGTTTGAGCGCTCTTCAAAACTGGACATCAGTAAGCAGAAAGAACAACAAATTTTACAGTTTTTCTTCCATAAAATGCAAGCCAGGCGGCTGAAAATGTGAATAGCATTTAGGGTCCTAATACTGTAACAGTCAAATTTTAATTTCATCTATTCCATTTCGGTAATTCTGATGCCAAAGATGGGCCACGCTCCAGAAGACCATTTGTAGAAAATTTCGATAAAATAAGGAAAATCGACAAGTCTGAGCGGCATGTAAGCACTGATTTTAAATTGAACTTTGCCTAAACATTGCACACAAAAAACCCTTACGAATCACTTGAATAAAGCTGGATGCAAAAAGTAGCGCGTTGTATGGATGCCACGCAAGTTAACGCAAAAAAAAAATCTCATGAACCGAATTTTCATCTATTGAATAGATACAAAATCTACCTATTTCTAAAGCTAATGGTGACTGGTAATGAAAAATTGATCAATTATAACGTCAAGCGAAAACGTGGCCGAATCGCGATGAGCCGTTGCAAACGGTAGCCCTTCCAGGATTGATGGTCAGAAGGTCAGACGATAAATAAAAAATATTATCTGACCATTAACCGACATTTAAGGGGGCAGATTTGAAAGAAACCCCCATTAATTTCGCATCACGAAAACGCATCATCCATCATTATTATTATCAAAAACTCAACAAATGTCATCGAACAATTGCCGTATTAGCTGTTATGGTTCGAGGCGACTTTTTCTCTTTTCAAAATTCAAATTTTACACTTCGTGGTGATTGTTTTCGGTTAATAGAAGACATAATAGAGAATGCGCGGCTTTCTCGGTAAATGGCATAAAAAATTGTTTTGATGAAAGACTTATTCGTTGGCTTAAGTGTATTATTTCGGAAGATCTATACATTAATAGATCTTGAGACTACATTAAAGGCGATACAATAAATTATTCATTTAAATAAATATTTTGCGTGTTTATTGACCCAATTCCTGGTACTATTTAACATAATACAGGGTGGGCCATAAGGGTGTTGGCGGTTTAAATCTTCAATTTCTCGGTAACGCGCGGCGCGGGGTGGCGGGGGGATATGTTGTTCGCTG
>JAHXMU010000180.1:154897-270957 GCA_019455685.1 Philornis downsi
TTGAAGAGGAACATTATTCAGGAAAGTAACAAAATACCGAGAACAACTTTTCAACGAGTTTTCCAAAATTTGCGACTTCGGTTCCAAGAGTGTCAAGCAGCCGAGGGAAGCCATTTGGACAACATTATTTTTAAGTCTTAAAAATTCCCAAGCTTCTACTTTTTAAAAATACAAATATATTTTTTTTATGTTTCGTAGTTTTTTTTAATTGAATATTTAAACCGCCAACACCCTAATGGCCCACCCTGTATATATCTGATGCAGATAATAATAGTAATACCGAATTATGCGTGGTGAACAGATTATGGAGACCATAAGTTTCTCTCAATTTTCTCTCAACGTAAGGAATATACTGATCGTATGAAGCCGATTTTCACTATGCAACTGAATAATCTGTACCCACCACCATGCTAAATCTTTACATGATGGAAAGTCATTAGATTTTAAGCAAAATACAACTGCCATAAATTCCAGATTGGAAAATTTTCCTTTATATTATTATCCATTTATTATAAATGCATTACAGAATAACACTCGCATTTTTGACGATTAGCACATTTTTTGAAAATGTAAAGCCTTTCTCTATCCTCTACACATTTCTTATTATAAATCTATATTATAGATATTATTCTTTTATTGGATTTTATTGAGTTAGTCCGTTTCACCACAAACCACTGCTAGGAATGCTACGCGTCGTCGTCTGTGTGACCATAATCGGTTCACTGGGTTGCATACTGCGGATGTAGCAACAACATGCGAGTGTGGTGATTGAATAATTTATAATTATATCTGAATCTGAATGTATGTGGAGATGTACATTCATGTAAAACATTTATGCATTTATGCCACCAACTTCCACTGGCTATATTTAACAATTTGTCATACATACCGTGCGAAATCAAAGTGAATTACACATACGTTTCTTTTTTTTTTTTTTTTTTTGCATTCAGTTTGTTCCACATAAATAAAACACACAAAAAATAAATAATTGTAAAAAATTGTAAATTGCAATTGTTATATGTTATACACGTTATGCATGTCTTTTGTTGTAACAGCGCCGCGTCATTGCTTTTAGTTCAAATATTTTATATGTTGATTTTTCTCATATTTTTTGTTGTTATTACTAAATGTAAAACCCTATAATGTCAACTATTTTTTATGCATTCGCACATACGTGGCTTGTAGTAAATTAACTTTTGTATTTTATATATTTATTACGTATTCATTTCTTACTCTACTGACCCATTAGCCATTCAATTTAAGAGCATAAAGTTGAACCGGAATTGTACAATTGGCGGAATGGCGGTTAGCAAGCGTTGACGAGATTTTTGCACTCAACTCAATTGGTAAAATTGGGTCTGAGCGAGTTTATATTGTTCACTTGTTTTATTTTTTTCATTATATGGATTTAAATATAATTAATAGGTCAATCAACATTATATGAATTATGTTAAACAACCAATAGATTCATAAGACAATAAATTTGCCTAATTAAGCTAGTACTCGCATTAAGTGATGGGCGTATTGAAACTAAGGCATCATCTGAATACTGGAAAGCTCAGCTCTCCATGAAGAGTATTGTTCTTTCCCATCAATCTTTTTAACTATTCTATGCCGAAAATGACTAAATTTGTTAAAAAAAAAAAAAATAATCGCCAGAAATATTAAAGATATTTAATCACTATAAGTTCACCGTTTTGTTGTAAAGGACAATTCATTTAAGCCGATGTTAATACATTTACAAATTGTAATAATGATGTATCTCCCAATCATTACTGCCAACAACAACGACAGTTTGATATGAAGCCCCATTTTGTGGCAAATAATGTACAGTTTATGAAACATATGTCAAATTTTGAATTTTTAAGTTTAAAACTGAAGTTTCCAATTCATTGCCTCCTTAAAGAATCCCTTGTACTACTGACATTAGAGTTGACATGTCGTCATCTTATTGATTCGATCTAATTGGCACGAAGCCACGAATTTATTATATCTACAATATATGTAGCGCAGATGTCATCTTTACAGTTCAGTCTACAGTTTCAAAGGGACTCTCCCCTCTGGAAGTATAAGATAAATTTATATAAATTATAAACAATTGAACTTTAACCAAAATTAATGTTAATCTTTCTTCTAAATTTTTCTTCCTTAGGAAGACTTGTGTTATAATAGGCTAGCCTAAAAATACATTGACGTATGCTTACGACAAGCCTTGGGGAATGTTCAAACCTTCAAAGTTCCTAAAATAGTACATGACTAATTTTACACAGAATTACTGCAAAATTGATTGATATTGTTACTTGCAAATACGAATGATACCCTGCGAGGGCGGTCCTAAAACTAGTCGACCCGATGTATAGGTAGTACCAGTAGTTTGAAAAAAATTGTTCGGTGAAAAGTGACAACCTTATAAAATATATCTTTTAAATTTCAAGGCGCCACGTTGTTTAGTACTTATTTGAGCAATCAAAAAGTGAACGAGGCCAAGACAAACACTGTAGTGGTCAATCAATTGAGGTGTCCACGCCAGACACGGTTAAGAATAAATTAAGTGCTGCAATAAATTTCTGAAGGTAATCAATGCGAATAATCTCATGCGTATCCCAAAAAAAAAAAACAATGACTACGCCTGCAAATGGAATCGTCTTCGCCTTGTTTGGACACGATTTTCTGCTCCAAGTCCACTGTCTTGACTGTTTCTTTTTCCCATGTGTGAAATGGAGGGCCCATGTCTCATCCGTGGTTATAAATCGACTAAAAACTCCGTTTTGTTGCGGTGAAACATCGCCAAACACTCTATTGAAATATCTTCACGACGACGTCTTTGATGTATTGAAAGCAAGCGCGGCATCCATCTTTAGCACAGCTTTCTCATTTTCAAATCTTCGGTCAATATACGATGTATATCACTTTTTGAAATGCCTATAATTGCAACTACCTCAGCCACCTTCAGCCGTCGAGCATCCAATATCATTTTGTGGCTGTTAGGTTAAGGTATAAGGTATATAAGGTTAGGTATGTGCAAGGCGAGTCAGTTTATCTAATTGAAATTTCTATACTGGTACTTTTTATTTGAATTCTAATTCTTTTTCATTTTTCCCCCCCTATTTTACGGGAAGTGAAAAAGACCGGGAACTGCAATCCCTAACCGATGTTGCTTCAAAGAAAGGGTAAAATTTGGATTGTACTACTGTTTTACAGCTTGTCCATAAGAAAGGCCGTTGTGCTATTATTAAAAAAAACATATATTTTAATTAATACATTAAACAATATTCAGTTTTTGAAAATTGACATTTTGTGTTGGTGTATTACAGTTCGAAGAATTTTAACATTTGTGCATTCTAAATGAAATTTGAAATATTAACATTAAATTTATGGACGTTAGCTCAACAGATGTTTTAATAATTCAAGGCATAATTATAATTCTTTCCAAATTTAAGTTGCCCAATATTTCCAGACGAACTATATTAGACTATTTTCAGAATAGCTAGACGAACATCCTTTTTTGAAGTTGCATAAAAAACATGTTAAGCAAATGTCTCAAAGGGTGACACATATTTATATCACGTTTATTACTAATTAAAACTATTGTCTGTAGTTTTAACATTTAAAATTGTTGGTGTGCACTGAAAACTAAATTATTGTTATCTTACATTTTTTTAATTTAATCATATTCACATTTTCTTGTGTCTCTGTACATTAAAAGTGTTGTTTTTACCAACCTTGAGTGTCTAAAAATGAAAGCCTCAAGAACAGCAATATCTGTTATCTTGGGAATTTATTTTAAACAAAATAAAAATAACCATACGAAAACGTTCATGAAACGCGTAAAAAGAAGTTGCTTAACATAAAAAAAGAACACGTGTACTTAAACTTTTTATTCAATGAAATGTTTACGGTATTCATTTTAAATGGTCAGTTATAATCTGTCATTCCCACGAATAGCAGAGAGATTGAATACAAGTTTCTCCAACCATTTAAATCGAATGTCGTTGGTCTATTGTTTGAATGGATTCAGATGAAATATTCGATTCGTTGAAATATCAACAAAGCTTTAGACCTAATAATCACCTTGCACAAGACGAACATCGATTACCTTCTCGCTTACCTATGGGTAAACGTGGCACTCATTAAATTTGTAGAACATGAACATTTTTTGGTGAAAATTTTGAATCGCTGTTTCATCTAAAAAAAAAAAAATTCGCTCTCTTTCACTGGTCGATCAATTAAAAATAAAAATATAGGATTTGCCGATGATTTTTCTCGTAGCTGCAACTTTTGTATTAAAAACAAATTCATTCTCTTTGCGCGACAAAGAAGACATTTTTTAGCATAGTTTTTATAATGATCCGCCATAGGACAAATATGCACCAACTTGTTGGACAACTTGTTGCCATTTTGAAGGCCACTCCATTATGATTACCTCATTAAAACACATGTCACTATAGGCAAAAAACTGAGACAGTCGATCACAAGATTCTCTTGAATCTTATTCGAATCAAAATTATTCGACATAGACAGAAGCAGGTGGTAATCACTTGATGCTAGGTCCGAAGTATAAGGCGGGTGCATAAGAACTTCTCAACCAAATTTTCGAGGCCTCTGGCGTGTCACTATCGATATGTGTGCCCTGCCGTCGTCTTGTCCTTCAGATAATCCAATTGTAGACAGATTTAAGAGTTTGGGCTTAGGGGAGCAGCTTATAATTGATGAAACGCTGTCTATCCCATCAAACATATAGCAAAATCTTGCTGTTCATCAAATCTGGATTGGCTACCATTTGCGCTGACATAACTCGATTCGACTATTACCGTTTTCTCTTAACGTTATAAGTGACTCATTTTTTATCACCAGTCCACATCCGCTCCAGAAATTTGTAGTTTTTGTTACGATTTAACAATGATTTGCAGATGGAAATTCGGTTCATGAGGTTTTTTTCTGCATTAGCTCGTGTTGCACCGTACATCACGCTTCCATTTATATCCAGCCTTATTCAATTTATTCCCAACGGTTTTTTTTTGCAATGCAATGTTTTCGAAACAATGCTTATATGACTTCAAAATTTGACAATTTCCATAATTTTACTGACATTTTCGACTACTGGCCTTCCAGAGCGTGGTGCATCTTTGGCATCAAAAACACTATTCACATTTTCAAACGTCATCTTGCGTAACCTGATCATACTTCTATAACACGAGTCAATTAATCAATTAGAAATATAATTCATTCCATTTTACCATACCTTATACTTACTACACTGTACCAGAACCTACGTTACTGCAGTCTTCTTAAGCATTGAAAAGGAACTGAAAAGTACTATTTAGGGGTAAAAATGAGCAAAGCTAAGTTTTTTGTTTCGATGAATGCATGGTCTACTCGTTTGGACGATTTGTGATCTGTAATAAACAAAACTATCTTGTAAACAAGCGAATCAAGTCTTTTAATGAGAAAGTCCTCAATCGATGAATTAAAATTCTGCTGTACCACAGGCACAACCTACATGGCTACTTGTCTTGTGCGGAAGATGGAACTGTTCTAGGAACGTTCGAGAGAAAGTAAGAATTTTACAAAAAAAAAAAAAAAAAAAAAAAAAATAAAAGTAAAAACTTTAGGTTTTGTATGCAGTAAATTTAGCCAATTTTTACCACGTGTAAAATTATTGGACAGAGAAACGTTTATAGCGCTCAGAAAGCCATAGGCGAACAGATTTCGTCGAAAAAAAATGTTTGCAGGTGGCATAAACAGTTCAAAGAAAGTCGAAAACAAGTTGAGGATAAAGAGCGCCCCGAGCTGACATCAATTTCTGCAGATTAAAACAACATCCCGCAAGTCCATAATTTGGAGTCCACAAACCGTAAATTAATAATTACGGAACATGCTGATAATGTTGGCGTTTCAAGCTGATCAGCCAACTAACTGCTGTTTAAAAGATAATTTGTGGCTCAGAGACGCCAAACCCTGATTGGTATTAAAATCAATTAATTTTTTTTAAATACATTAGTTAAAAAGCACATTATTAGGGGAAACGAGGCTTGGATTTACTTCCGAACAATCGATTGAATATCGTCATAATCAAAAAGATCGCGATGAAGACAGTCAAAAGTCAAGGTTATGATGAGAGTTTTCTTCGATTATCGTGATGTTATTTATTAAGAGATTCTTCCACCGAGCAAAACTGCCAAAAAGGAATATTATTTGAGTGTTACTCGTTATGTCGTCTATGTGAAGCCATTCCCAAAAGTTTACCGGATTTATAAGCAGAAATCTGTCGGTTTTTGTACCTCAATAATGCACCATCTCACACTGCAATGGTTCTTCGTGAACTTCTTTCCAAAAATTCAATAAATTTTTCTATTTTTAAAAAAGACCGCTCCGAGTACATCGCTTCGAGTCGGTTGACATGAATCGTCGCACATTTTGACAATCATCTCGGAAGATAATTATTTGACATGCTTCGAGGAATAGGAAAAACATTGGCACAAGTATATTGCTTCCAAGGGGGAATACTTTGAAGGCGATAAAACAGGATAGGAAACAACAAATAAAAACTTTTTGAGAAACCAAAAACTGGTCTTATTTGTTGTAGTAAATATTCGATATTATCGCGAACACAGGCGACTATCGTTTGCATGGCCGCGGGTTCAATCCCGCAAACAGCCAGCTACCATTCTTTAAATGGCGATTTGTCTGACGAATACTTTCAGTAGTCGATTAATAGAAAAGTCTAATAAAGCCTTCTACAACTGTCCCATTGAAAATATAAATATAGAATGCGTATACGCTCGCTGCATGTGAGAAGCTCTTCCATATCTCATTCATTGGATGCAAGGACATTTGTTTAATAAATATTTGTGATTATTTAAACTAACAATTATGCAATTTGGAACTCATTAATTTTAACTAGTCACCTCACAAATTGCGCATAGTTGCTCTGAGACATCTGCATTTCAATGATTCCGTAGGAAGGCATCCCAAAGTCGGAATATATTTGTTAAATAAGATAAGTGAGGTGCGTATTACAAACAAGTACATCACAGTAATTGTTTTTACGGTTAGCGGAAATGTTAGTAATTCCCCTCGCAAAATTCCACAACATGACTCCGTCGATCACGATATATTATATTCCGCTGGAATGTTCAAGCGGTCACAAAACCATTGCGGACAGTCATCATAAAAAACGTTTAACGCGAACACAAATACGTAACATGATTTCATTATTTTTATTTAAGAATTTCGCTCATTTTGCAAAGTTCAGTATTGCCATGACTATATTTTTGCCTTTTTTTTCATTAAAAAATGTGTTTTGTGTCCGCCGTTTTTCAATTCTATTCAATTAGTTTCATCTCAATTGATTTTACCTTGAAAATGAATTTGAATCCAAATGAGGGTACTGAGGGTAGAGTGCCCGGCAGAAAATAAAAAAAAAATTTTGTCGCAAAAATGTGAAATGAAAACACACAACAGATAAAATTCATACAATATTCGGCGAAACGTGAAAGTGCGAGGGTACTGCAGGAATTGTAACGAAGATTGATGATATACTGATGACAAAATAAAATGAAAAAAATTAAGTGTTAGAATTTGATTAATGACTTTCGGAACTTTGATCATAAAACATGATAAGATCGTTTCGCATTAGTAAAACCTGAACATAAAAACAAAAGAAAGAACAGAGTGTTAATCTATTAATGAAGACGTCCATTACCGCAAATCGACAGTTTTATGAAAAATTAACTAAGAAAACCTTCAATAACATTAACAAAACAAAAAACAGAAACACAATATTCGTTTTTTGCTTTTGAATGAGCTACAATCTCTTGTTGTAATTATGATTATTTCATCAAATTCCCCTGTATGAAAATCTTCATATTCGAATATCTTTTTAAACTATAAATTTGAACACCGCATATAAAACACGCAGAATTTCTGATGTATTTTTTCCGGTGTGGTCTAATGAACGATTCGACACTGAAAAATTACTGTCGAATTACTGTATGCAATATTCTGCAATGGATACAGTTGAATAATCTTAACGTCAACAATAAAGTAATAAATAAAATAAATAAATAGAATTTCAAAAATATGAAAAAATCACATAAAAAACATATATCTAGAAACGGAACACCCAACCACGAAAGTGACTTGTGAAAGAAACCCTCTTTAGAAACCCCCTCTTAGAGGGATGAATAAAATGACTCCTTTCACATGGTGCCAAAAAGTTATTAAAAAGTAAAACTGAGTGGATTCTTATAGCAAGTGAGGACATTAACTTCCCTTCAAGAAGTTTCTCAAAAAAAAAAAAAATCGCCAAAATTAAAATCATTAAAATCAAAACGCGATTAAATTTCAGAAATAAAATATCAATTCGTGAAAATGTAGCTGTTTTTCATTTTAATAATTTCTTCGATTTTTTTGATGAAACTTTGAAATAAATCATTATATAGTACGAAGTGTGTTCAAAAAGCAAGGTGAATTTTAAAATTTCGCGAGCTACGTACATTCGACTTTCGATTATTTTTTTTATGTTAATACACTCGTCTCGAAGATATGTTGACGGTTATATCATGTTTAATTTGATTGTGAGAGGCATAAATAAGACAAGTGTTTTGCGTGTTCGGTCATTCTCTGCTAACGAAAAAAATGGATCAAAAAAATTGCATCAAATTTATTGTTAAAAATTGAATAAGTGCTCAAAAACACTTGAAATGTTGACAGTGGCATACGGTGAGAGTACTCTGAGTTAAAAAAAAAAATGTGTACAAGTGGTACAAGCTTTTCACAGAAGGTCGAGAAGATGTGAATGACGACCCTCGCTCTGGACGCCCCAGCACATCAACAACCGATGAAAATGTTGAGAAAGTGAAGAAAATTGTTATGGAGGGAGAATCGTCTAATCAGTTACTGAGGATGTCGGCATATCGGTTAGCTCATGCTATGCAATCTTTTCAGAAATTTTGGGCATAAAGCGTGTGGCAGCAAAATTCGTTCCAAAATTGCTAAATTTTGACCAAAAACAACGTCGCATGAGCATCACTCAGGAATTGTTGAATTACGTCACCGATGATCCAAATTTGCTTAAAAGGATCATAACTGGTGACGAATCATGGGTATATGGTTATGACATCGAAACCAAAGCCAAATAGTTCCAATGGAAGAGCCCAAGAAAGCCAAGACCTAAAAAAGCATGCCAAGTTTGATTAAATGTCAAGGTTTTGCTCACTATTTTCTTCGATTACCATGGCGTACTGCGTCAGGAGTTCTTACCACAAGATCGTACAGTAAATAAGGAGTATTACCTTAAAATTATGCGCCGTTTGCGTGAAGTAATATGAAAAAAACGTGCCCGGAATTGTGGGAAAAATACATGGCTTTTGCACCATGATAATGCACCTGCTCACTAATCTTTTCTTGTAACTGATTATTTGGCAAGAAATAACACCGTTATCATGCCTCGGCCACCATATTCACCAGATTTGTCCCCCTGCGACTTTTTTCTGTTCCCAAGATTGAAGAGACCCATGTAGGAACGGCGTTTTGCGACGATTGAGGAGGTAAAAGCCAAATCACTGAGAGAACTCAAGGACATACCAAAAAGTCCATATCAGAACTGATTCGAGGATTGGTAAAAACGCTGGCACAAGTGTATTATACCTGAGGGGGACTACTTTGAAGGAGGTAAAATACAAATTGATGAATAAATACTTATCTTTTGAGAAAAATTAAAATTCAACTTTTTTTCAAAACAACTCTTAAAAGCCTCCATATTAGATACAACATTCCATTATGTTGACGCTTGGACGTTACGTTTCTGATAGTGTATGTTTAAAGACAATTTAGACTAAAGAATTGCTCTGCGAACACAAGAGCCTGCAACAGTAACGGTTCGAGCCGCGATAATTGCTACAGAACGCTCACAATTCGTTGTAAATTAAAAAATATACCGTGAAAAAACTTTAACCGTTGCTTACCTTGGGTAGGTAAGGGAGGTCGACAAAAAAAAAAAACACCCATTAGGTTCGAAAAGTAAAGTATTGCAACTTTCAAATATTACAAGTTTAAAACCGTAAGTGGCAAACAACTAATAATCTTTAGTAATACGATATTCATTGTCTATATATTTTCGTTACGTATTATCGTCTAATACAAAGTGGCACACGAATCGTGCTACAAACAAAAAACGAGGAGCGGTATTTGAATATGTTGAAGTTTATTTATCCAGAACTGCACCGAAGACGTACCCGTTTGAGCAGCATTCGGTTCCTGCAAGATGAAGCATCTGCACACTTTGCTAGATCGGTTATGGCGGAGGTGCAACAAAAATTCCTAAAGAAATTAATATCCAGAAAATCCACTTTCCGCTGACGCCTAATGTCAACTGACCTGAATGCATCAGACTTTTTTATGGGGTTATGTCAAGCAATAGGGAAGCCAAGGAATTTGAGTGGATTGAAACAGTGCATTAAAACTATAATTGAGGCGATCCCGATTTTAACCGTTCCGGCCGCATCGAATAGTTTTCTAATCTGGTATCGCATATGCGTGAATGAACATTGAGATCATTTACGGTCTATCACCTTCAAAACCAATTAGTTATAATATATAAAATAAAATTGAATTTTCTATATAAAAGAAGTTAAATGAAACACATTGATTGGAAAAAATTTATTTACTTTATTATTATTATTCCTATTGTAGTGCAATTGGCGCACCACCCTTTATTTCCAATAGCTGAAATTTTTTTACGATTTACTGGATGGCTTTGAAGGCCGCCACCGGTCAAATAAAAGTGGCCACAACGAAAGTTTGCGGCCGGCCATAAGCCCTGCTGTAGGCCCCTTTTTGTAAATCTAGAAATATGCAGGGTTATCCATTTAGTGGTTTCAAAACCGACAGTCTGGCAAGGCTGCCAGCTATTAACGACCTGTCATGTGAAGTGTTGTTTATTTAATGAAAGGCTTGTCATTTACGAATAAGGATCGTTTACCAAATTCAAACGTGGCCACTTTTCATGTATTACGGATCATCATAATCCAACTATTATGCAAGGAATTGTGAATATTATAAAGAAATTTGAAGAATCTGGAAATGTTAAAGATGTGGTCAGGCCTGTGCATCATCGCAATGTTCGCACTGCCAAAAATATCGCTTCTGTTAGTGAAAGTGTGTCGGATAATCCGAATTTCAATTTAGAACGCTGTGGCCCTATGATAACCGAATTTTTTGGGCCTGCCATTGAAGATTATGAACTGACCGATATGTGGTGCCACGAGCTACACAACACGATCGATTTTGTCTTTATTGTGTGAGAAGTTTCCAGAAAGCTTAAATTCACGCCGTTAGACTTTTCTTGCGGGGCTATGCCAAAGACGTAGGAAACAGTGAAAATTAACATTCGTCAAGTTATCGCCGGGATACCGCCTGAAATGTGCGAAAATGTGGTCGAAAACTAGCTTTAAAGGATCCATTGCTGCCAGCAATCCAGAAGTAATCATTTGAATTACATTATATTTCGTACATAATGGTAAGGTCAAAGCATTACAATGGAATAAAAGTTTCATCGAAATCATAGCTCTATGTGTGCTTTATAAAGTGAATTTTTCCTTTTTAAACCGAAAAATAGATAACCCGATATAAGTAAGATCACATCATACTCATGGGGTGCAATACGATTCGTTTTTTGTTTTTTCTTACTTAATTAATGAAATCTCATAAAACTTTAGCTGACCTTTTTTATTTCACAATTTTTTTTAATTATTTGTTTATTTAAAATGCTAAACAGCAGTATTAAATTTGGCCTCAGAGCCACAAAGCATTATTGTGCAATTAAATTTTATTACATTTACCTAGTCCTGCCATATGTTCTGTTACACAATTTCCAGCGCTTATCGTTCAAAACTCCTTGCGGGAATAGAACCGTTAACTTTTTTTTTCAGAACAAATGCACTGATTAGTGAAGAATACTAGTCAGTTTGGTTTCAGTTTGCAATCTATTAACATGGAGTGGGGCGTTAAAGAGAATCGAGTCGGCGTGATAGCGTTCCATACGTGCGGAAAGAGTGCTGGCCAAATTTTCGAGTTGCTAAAACCACTCGGAATATCAAGAATGTTCGTTTATCGTGCTACTGCTCGCTTCGGCGAATTGTCTGGAGTAGAAGACAGGCTAAAAAGTGGTCGCCCGCGCGTTGTCCGTACGAGTGCGGTAGTAAAGGCAGTGCGTGAAAGAATTCGGAGAAATCCCCTTAGAAAGCAGAAAATCATGTCCAAGGAATTGGATATATCAACCAGATCCATGTCTAGGCTGATTCGGGATGATCTGCATATGAAAGCCTATCGTTGGTCCACGGGGCATCTTCTAACTCCTCAGCTAAAAAAAATTAGGCTAGAAAGATGCAAGCGACTTCTGCAGTGGCACGCGGACAATGGCAATGAAAACATTCTGTTTACGGATGAGAAAATTTTTACCGTGGAAGAAGTTTTCAACAAACAAAATGACAAGATTTATGCCACTTCATCTGAGGAAGCGAAAAAAGTTGTTCCAAGGGTTCAACGTGGCCATCATTCCTCTTCCGTAATGGTTTGGTGGGGGTCTCCCACCATGGTGTCACATCCCTCCATTTCTGTGAAAAGGGCGTAAAAACTGGTGCAAAGGTTTACCAAAAAGATGCGTTAGAGGGTGTTGTGAAGGGTTTGACCAATACTCTTTTCAATGGATGTAGATGGATCTTCCAACAGGACTCTGCTCCTGCGCACAAAGCTAAAACCACGCAGGAGTGGCTCAGAGTCAATATTCCTGGCTTTATAGCAGCAGAAGATTGGCCATCAGGGAGTCCAGATCTCAATCCACTGGATTATGCTTTGTGGTCAGAATTGGAGAATATGGCTTGCAAGACTCCCCACAGAAATTTGGGAAGCCTTAAAACAGCATTAACCAGAGCAGCGTCCTCGATCTTCATGGAAATCGTACGTGCTTCTATAGCCCAATGGCCACACCATTTGAAAGCTTGTGTTAAAGCAAAAGGCGGCCATTTCGAGTGAATACAATTTTTTTTAATAACCAATATTGTCCTCTAATAAATGAAATAATTTTGAATACAATATGAATATTGGTTTTTTTCTATCGCGTTTTATATTTGTAACAGAACATATGGCAGGACTATGTATACGAATTTCTGTGAAGTTTGGAATCGAAAATTGCTATTACGTTATATTAGAATTTTAAATTTCAAATACTATTATTATTATATCAATTTCCTGAGAAATAAAACAAATTCGGGAAAGTATACGAGAGCCATCACCGTCCAAAGATTACAAATATATCATTGACAAACCTTTACTATGTGCAACTTTTATAATGATCAAACTTATTACGTCGCTTTCATAAAATGTTCACTTTCGAATGTGCAAAAATCAGTAATTTTCCGAAAATTTAACAACAAATACTTTACATTAGAGAGCTCTTTATAATTTGCATAGAATATGAAATATAATATTAAATTTTTAACAATCTATTCAATGCCTCAAGCTCAGAGAACACCAAAAAGACCAAAATTACGGCCTTTGACAGATTTGCTTGAAAATCATTTCATTCCATACCTTTATTTTTATTTATGTTAATCAATTTATGAACTTTCCATTTTTACGGCTCACAAATTTTCCTTTATCACTTAAAGTTTTTATTGCTTTACTTTACCTTCTACATTTTATCATAAGAAGACCCACTATTAGGGTGTGTTATGTCGATATTATGTTCCTGTAGTTTATGTGCTATATAAGAGTTCCAAAAGTTCCTGCCTTTTCTTACGTTAGTTAAATGGAAAATTTCACCTCATGTCAATGAACTACTTTTACTACGAACATACGATTTATCAAGCTGCAAACAATTCATATTAATTCATATTACTGGGGACGGAAGGTGAAAACGCCCCATTCGCTCAAAAGTACTCAAAAACTTTGGGTGCTTTTTGACTCGTTTAATTTGCGGTTGACCAGCAGCA
The DNA here is from genome assembly GCA_019455685.1 of Philornis downsi. NCBI lineage: Eukaryota > Metazoa > Arthropoda > Insecta > Diptera > Muscidae > Philornis > Philornis downsi. The sequence continues at coordinate 168,892 of JAHXMU010000180.1, forward strand.
ACAGCAGTGTCGGCAGAGTTCAGTGTTTGTTTCATTTTATTATTATGCTTTTGGCGAGTTTACTCGTATATGTTTTATGTCCATCATTATACTCAGGTGGTGCACAAAGGTGGTGTTTAGATGGTGTATTTATTTAAATATTTAATTACACTTTACTCCGGTCTGTGTGTTGAGTGAAACTCAACTTGGTTTTCTATTGCAAATATTTGTTCGACATGTAAATATGTATAATTTACGATATATGTTAGACGATACCTTTCGTTGTCAGTATAAACAAACAAATCCAGAAACACCACAATCATGATATAATTATGCTCGTATGAAAAACAAAATCATCACACTTTTTCCGTTACTTAAATGTATGCAATCGCAAAGTTTATAAGGGTTAGAGTCAATTTATTTTGGAATAAATGATATATAGAAAAAGAAAACGCATAAAGGGCTGGTGATTGATTGCTATACAAGACGATATTTAAAACAATCAACCAAATTATTCAGTACCTTACGGAATATTCATATATTATTGCTGCAGCCCAAATGAAATTTTGGAATAGATTCGGATCTTTGAATTATTCAGTACCATATGGAATATTCATCACGGAAATGTTCAAAATAACAAAGTTGTAGAAAGGTATTGCCAATACTATTGCTGCAACCCAGATGAAATGTTGAGGAAGATTGTGATCTTTGAACCGCTGGTACAGTTAGTGAAATATTTTTAAATCCGCTCCAATTCGATTCAGTAGATCTTAACATAATTTTTTATATCATATAAAGCCAGCATTAAAAAAAAAACTAATGTAAAAAAGGTTTAAATTCGAAACTTATTACAGACAAGAAAAGCATTCAAAATAACTCAAGAGTTCGACAAAATTTTCCAGGCAATGTTACAAAAATCAGTTGAAACTTACGAGGACATTGCCAAAACTAGCCTACCTATCAAAGAAGACACACAAAAGTTGAAAAAAAACTTTCTTAATTTCTTTTAACATAATTTCCTTTTAGCTCGATACCCCTTTTCCAGTGCTATTCAATAGCTCCTATATCCTGCTTATAGAAAGAACTGTCAAACTCCTTAAAATAACCATCAACCGCAGACTTCACCCCTTCATTACTGTTGTTGCAAATCTTTTACCACCGACCTCGTTTCTTAAGTTTGAGAATAGAAAATAATCCGAGGGAGCTAAATGTGGCGAATAAGATGCTTGACGAAGTAATCCGAGCAAGCTAAATCTAACGAATATGGTGCGTGATGAAGCAATTCGGACTGTGGCCATAGCAATAGTGGATGTGTATTGATGAAACAACACTTTCTTTTTCGCCAAATGCGGCCTTTTTTCATAATTTCATCACTTAAACACTGCTATAAATTAACATAATATTCGTTTTTAATGGTTTTCCTTTCTGAAGATAATCAATAGAAATAATCTCAGGCGCATCCCAAAAAACAGACACCATGACCTTGCCTGCATATGGAACCGTCTTCACCTTCTTAGGACGCGATTCTCCCATTCCAGGCCACTGCTTTGACTGTTCCTTTGCTTCAGGCGTGAATCGTTGAACCCCTGTTTCATGGTTACATGGTTATAAATCGATGCAAAAATCCGGCTATATTGCGCTGAAACATTGCCAAAAACTCTACTGAAATATCTATAGATGGTATTTTTGCTCTATGGTATTTTTGCTCTATTGAAAGCAAACGCGGCATCCATCTTGCGCACAGCTTTCTCATCTTCAAATCTTCAGTTAATATACGATGTACATCACTTTTTGAAATGACTATTATTTTAGCTAGCTCACGCACCTTCAACCGAAGATCATTCAATACCATTTTGTACATTTTTTTTAATCGTGTCTGGCGTGGACAACTTAATTGGTCAACCACTAGAGTGCTCATCTCGGCAGCTTGTATGGCCACGTTTAAACTCTGCTACCCAAAATTTTACTGTCGTAAACGAAGGAGCAGACTCCCCCAGAGTAGAATCTAGCTGGGCTTTAATATTGGTTAATATTCAAGTGGAAATAATGAGTTACATAACGGTGACTAATTATTTCCATGTTTACAAATTCACTGAGGTCGTTCACTTTTGAGGGTTTAAATAAAAACACTAAACGTAGGGGCGCCTTGAAACTGAAAACATATGTTTTATTAGGTTGCCATTTTTCACTAAAATATTTCTTTTTTTCGAACTACTGGCACCATCTATATGTCAGGTCGGCTTGTTTTATACGTACGATACCCGAATGCAATTTTGGTTTGGCCACCGTTGGCTTTGACCAATAGATGACAAATTGTGGTTCGCCAAGGCAACACACTATTGATAGTGATTAGTCAAAAGCTACGGAATCCTGGTTGGAAGGTTGTTATGCATCCTGGCACCAAGTGATTGCCAGCTTTTCCTGTCCATTGCCAATGATTTTGCTGATAAAAATTCGAATAAAGAGAAGATGGCGGAAAAAAATTGTCCTAGCTTTTTGTCAATAGGAACAAAGGTTTCCATGAGAGAGAGAGGCATAAAGGAATTTACCAATTTACAAAATCGCAGTAATTTACCGAACAAGGCAATGCATATTTGACCTAAATCGGTTTAATTGCTAAATAAAGTCTTCAATGTCAAATATAATGGATTTTTTTCTATTACACTTGTAAAGGGTGTCCCAACAAGAACGCAAGATTTAAATTTGGCGCCATTCAAAGTGTCATTGTTTGACATTTGAACAATTGTTATTGTTTGCTAGTAGAAGGTACGAGGTTAGTAAAAATTGAGCGCTACACGAATGAACAACGTATTCTCATTGTGAAATTGTTTTACCAAAATGGTGAAAGTTTTGCGGCAAATTGCGATCAATTTGGGGTCACAATAATGCTCCAAAAGAGCCAAATGTAAAGAGATTAATGGATAAATTTGCCAAAACTGGGTCTGTTAGTGATGTAAAGACAACAACACGTCTTCGACCAGGCCGATCGACCGAAAATGTCGCAACTGTACGTGATGATGTCGCTCAAACTCCATTCACCTCAATTCGACACCGAGCTCAGCAAATTGGTGTCTCTCCAAATCTACTATGCAGCGAATTTTGACGAAAGATTTGCATCTTCATGCATACAAAGTCCAATTGACTCAGGAACTGAAGCCAGCTGAGCATGGACAGCGAAGGGAGTTCGTTAATTGGGTATTGGAGAGACAACATGAAAATGCTGATTTTGCCGATAAAATCATCTTCAGTGACGAGGCCCATTTCCATCTTGATGACTTTGTCAATAGGCAGAATTATCGCATTTGGGGTGAGGAAAATCCTCGAGTGATTCACGAGAAGCAAATGCATCCTCAACGTATCACTGTGTGGTGTGGATTTTGGGCTGGAGAAATCATTGGACCTTATTTTATGAAAATGAGGCATGTCAAGCGCAAACAGTCAATGGCGTTCGGTATCGTGAAATGGTAACCAGTTTTTTCGTGCCTAGAATTGAAGAAATGAATGTGGAGGGCATGTGGTTTCAACAAGACGGCACCACATTTCATACAGCCAGAGAAACAATTCAATTGCTGCATCAGTCATTTAAATCTTGCGTTCTTGTTGGGACACGATTTACTTATAGTTGCCCAATTATTCAACTAGATTTTTTTTACTTGAAAGTTGTAAGCGTGACGGAAATTCCACTTGAATTGATTGTTTTCCATGTACTCATTAGAGTCAGACAATTGAGCATCGATTGTATTCACGATATTAGAACAATAAAAATGTAACACCTGAATTGACAATTACTTATATAACTAAACGAACAAATGTTTGCAACAGTATTTATTTCATAATTATCAACAAAAAAAAAAAAACATCAAAAATGTGGAAAAAAATCATATATCCACGCTATTGAAATAGAAGCCATGGAAAATATCAACAAGTGGAATTTTTCATATTGAGGCGGATGTGAGCCACAAACAAATGTGTAGACCCAGCTTTGGAAGTGGGGTGGTTCAGTTGGCTGTCATAGAGGAAAAACCTTAACTTGTAACGTACAATAGTACAAGGTATTGTTGTGTTAAATATACAAATATATCGGTATGTATGTCCGGCTATGGATACAAATATATGTCGTACATGTGTCTGCATATGTTGGCAGTGGAAGTGGACTTGTATTGTATATTTGTACTTAGCCACGGAAGTCACTGCCATAATAATCAGCATTGAATCACAAAAAGCGAAAAATGAACAGCCATTACAACAAGTAAAGTGAATTGAGTTCGAATGATTTCCACGCGGACAGACAGACACACAAATCATTCGAATAGAAATGACAGACATGCGAACCAAACAATACCAGCCATAATTGTATCTACTAGAACATGAAAATGATGATTTTCATCATCATCATATAGTTATCATTATCATTGGCGCAACAACCATCATCATCATCATTATCACCTCTATTGCTGAAAGTTTACCAAAGAGCCTTGCTGCACCGAATTTTCAGAGAGAGAGAGAGAGAGCGAAAGAAAATGATTTAAATAAAAAAATAATAAACAGAACAACCAAAACAAGCACAAGAGAATCTGGGTTTCCTGTCTAACAAGTATTTCAAGAGCCCAAAGTGGTTGTAATTGGCAGTGACACTACAAATCTATATGCACGAGCTACATGAACATGAGCAACTCAACTATGCTCGCCCCTACCCAAATGGACATTCAGGCCGGCTAGCGCAAACAAGCAATGGAGCTGCAAACATGATGCATTCGAATCCAACTGGTCTCTTAACAAATTGCTATTAAATATGGACGGCTTGTAATGTAAACAGCAAACTGACACAATCGAAATGTAAGCAGAAGTCATATTCAGAAAAATACTATTTCCCAATAGCACACGACTCTTTAAGACTGAAATCCATAGCGCACAGTGGGGGAAAGATGCTGACAGTAATCAAAATTAAATATATCAATCATATAAAATATTCAGGAAATCAAAAACAACAAATTTTTCCAAAAATATTCATATTATGCAAAAATTTGAAAATCATATATAATGTACAAAACACACAAAATGTTCAATATATTTAAAATTTTTCAAAATATTCACAGTATTTAAAATACAGTGCAACGCGGTTATAACATACTTAAAAGAACCGAACACTTTAGATCATTATAAGTGACAGTTCGGTATATTCGTTGTAAACCTTTCCAACGGATCAAAAAATTTTTACAGCTTTGATTCACTTAAATTTCTGTTAAGAAAATAAAAAAGAAACGGTGTTAAAAAATGTCCACACACTGATTGGAGGACAACAAACCTGCTTTGGCACAAATTCAATACAACTCTTTGATAGTGAGTAATAAAACTTTTCCGCCACTAAATTTGTCATCTCTTAAATTTTCCGTCGCCTAAACGAAATCAAAGGGGCTCTTCAAGAGTTCTTAATTCACTTTCTTGTTGATAGTTTCACTTAGAAATAATCAAGAGGCGTTAAGTCGCAAGATTTTGGGGTGTCAACTCACAGGGCCAAATCGAGAGATAAGCTGCACACAGTGTGGCATGTTGCACCGTCCTGATTAAACCACATGTCAACCAAGTTCAACTCAGCCAATTGGGACAAAAATAAAAAATCCTTGTGGTTGAGTAACACATGCCCAATCGCTGAGAACGGCAACGATATTTTCTTCGGTACGCATTCTATGCAAGCGAGTCGATGGTTTTACGTCCGACAAAGTAAAGTTGGTGCGAAATTTGGAGATAACAGTACGAATTGTTGATTCAACAGATCGATTATGACGACCATAAAATCGTCGTATCAAACGATGCACATTTGTCACAGAGCACGAATTTTAATAATAAATTTCAACGATTTGCAATCGTTGCTCGTTTGTTAGTCTTTCCATGATGAAATGGCAGAGTATACTGTACACTTTCACTTTGCCAGATGACGTTTGGACGCCATTACCAAGCACTGCTGCCAACCTGATATAAAAGTATATCCCAGCTAGTCTAAAACTGCCTTAACCACATTTTTCCACCGGAAATAATTTCTCTGTTCGATATGAGATTACGAAATAAACTTAATACTACATTCTCAAGTTATTATAGTGCCTGATACTTGAACGTTTTAAAACCAGAGACTTATCAAAGTTCAGCTCCATTACGGTTTTGAATTTCTATATACTCATTTAAAACACATTAGAAATTTAGTTCTAATTCATATGCGAAACTGCAAATCACTTTATATATTGATTCATTTTATACCTAAAATTATATTACGTACCTTGCATTGATTGTTCTTTCTACCATAACATAACAGATATTTCAATTGAAGAACATAGAGCGGAAGTACATTTTTATGAAATTTCCTGGTCTGAACAAAAACGGAAACCTGATGTTTCGCTGTTCGGTAGAGCACAAGTCCTGTGCGCGAATATTACAAATCCTTCAAATAATTCATTTACTGAATTTACACTGAAACTTTTATTTCATTATAATGCTTAGACCTTGCCATTATGCACGAAATAAAACGTAATTTTCAATGACTTCATCTGGATTGATTGCAGCAGAAGATCTTTTTGAGGTAGTTTTCGAAAAATACAACCCAATGACACCTCCATTCCATAATGCGCACGGAGCGGTCACTTTTTCCGAATGCAATGGCTTTTCCACAATCACCTCTGGGTTCTCCCAGTTCCATATGCGACAATTTTGCTTGTTGATGTAACCACCGAGAGAGAAATGAGCTTCATCGTTTAAGAAATCTTTGTTCAATTGAAAGCTCTGGTTTGAACCACCACTTTTGTATTAAATCTTAACTATATGCTAGTTCTTCGGTTCTTAAACGATCCATATTCGTAAATGGCAAACTTTTCACTAAATAAATAACTCTTCAAATGACAGTTATTTAACAGCTGACAACTGTTGTCAGAGCGACGGTTTTAAAATCACTAATTGGATAACCGTACAGTTCTCCATAAAATAACTCCAATGCTCCAAGTAAGAAAAGAAAAAAAATTGATTTTTTCACAGATTCACTACATAATATACCGAAGTAATTTTTTGTACTGAATTTCAATATTAAAACTTGACTCTTTTGGGTCGCTCTTTAACATCAATATTACTGGACGTTGTTCCGAGCAACGTGCTATAGATGAACAATTCTTTTTGGTTTCTTTTTCATCAAGTACTCATATATTGATCGCAATATTGACGAATAGTTGTTGACAGCCCATGGCAATTGTGACTGATGACCGTTATGACGGACAAAATGTAATCCTACATACAGTAACAAAAAATTTTTAAAAAGTCGCCTATTTAAATAAATGTCCAAAATATATAAAATACCTGTAACTCGGAAACGGAACATCCAGTCAATAAAATATGCAAGTTTTGACTTCTATAGGAAGGTTATACTGCTTAACAAAAATACTCGCCAAAATAAAATAAAATCACTGAAATTTAAATACGGTCAAATAGCGTTTGTATAAGCAGAAGTTTCACACAGCGCAAATGATATCATTTTGCAAATTCGTAAGGAGAAACGGAACGTCCAGTCAATAAAATATGCAAGTTTTGACTTCTAATAGGAAAGTTATACTGCTTAACATAGAATTCTCAAAAACTCGCCAAAATAAAATAAAATCACTGAAATGTAAATACAGTTAAGTACCGTCCGTGTAAGCAGACGCTTCACACAGCGCAAATGACATCATTTTGCAAATTCCTAAGGAAATGGCCACACAGTGGAAAAAATCATCAATTTAAAAAATCACTATAATACTTAGTGTAAGCATCCTGCGGAAATAATTTGAGTTATTTTTTTGGTCATGATGAATTTGAGCGATGGTATGGCGTTTGCGAATGATTGGCAGAGTTCGTATTTACTCACCCATGAGTAAGCCACGCACATCGCTGTGGGAAGTGAGAAACGATCACTTACGCATTACCCATGAGAAATGAAGAGCGTCAGGAAGGAATGCGCAACACCCAGCGTAGTAGCCATTTGAATTATGCCGTGTTCTACGTTTAAGGGGTTTCAAATAAAAAAAAATTATTGATATTTCTCACGCAATTTGTTTTTTTTTTTCAATTTTAGCGTCCAACCGTCCCTATTGGGAAATCCTTTATTATTTCATTATTATTATCTGTGAAAGTATTATAGCTTAAAAAGTTTATGAAGTTCTCAAATTTCTCTGTTATTTCGATAATTAAAAATAGCAATTATTGCAAGTAATAGTAAAAAATATTACTTTCATACTTTTCGTATTTTGTACAATTTTTTAATATTGGACCCTTATTAAAGCCTTAAAGTAATTATCAATAATGTTAAGAAAACCCATTTCCAAAACAAGAATCTTTAACTTATACTGAAGGGCAGAATGGGGTAAGAAGCCACCTTTTGTCACGAGGACAAACCCATTTTTCTGATTCTCTTATCCATTAAAAACCATCTTCGCCTAAGGCCAGTATGAATTATTTTTTATTTAAGAAATTTTCTAGCAAATCCCTTAAAGTTTGACATATCTTATGGTTCCTCTCACCGTGCACTTCTATTGCTCATTATCAAATGAATGGGAAAATGTGGTGCAAATAAGTAAACACATCAGTCTAATGCAGGCAAGCAAGCGGATGACAACAACCCCAGAAGGGGGCAGCAAAGTCAGTAGTCAAGGCAGCAGCCAACAGATATGACGACAGTGATTACAGTTGTATGTGATAGTTTTTAGGAAGGTTGTCTGACCGCCACTGTTTTGCTAACAGATACACAGACGACCATCGTATCATATCCAACTCATGCTACCACATGACGTTATTGCACCATTTGGCAATGGCAGTGGCATAAAAATTGCTATTGAAGAACACTGTAAGAAACAAAAACAACAACAAACAACAATCTTATTCACAAAATATACATAATGACGAGAAATGGAAACAAATCGACGACGCAAACTAGAGTAAACAAATAGTAAACCTGAGATGTCATGAGATAATTTGCAAGTGTCACTGAGAGTGTGAGATTTCGACAAATCTAAGTGGAAAATCAATCTGGTGGATAGAGAACCGCCCAAACAATAACTATAATAAATTGTTTTGAGACTTTTATATGTTTCATATCTAAAATGGCAAATTCATTTTGTCGTATGCGTTCGATAGAAGCCCCTGGTTGCTTCGACTTATAACCTTAAAATGGTTTTAAAAATAGATTTTGTTTAATAATTTATAGAAATTTCAATTGTATGCGAGCTGCCAATTACGTAGGCGGTTGCAAAAGTACTGCAGAAACATTAAAATCGTTTTTTTTTTTGTATTTCAACGATTGTCAACAATAATACGTTACGGCAAAAATAATTTATTTTATTGCACGAGTGGAAATGAATGAGCGTCGACGAATATATGTTTCGTATGACAGCACATTTCTTCTGTGAGCTGCTTAGCGATGCGAAGCAAATGATCTAATCGAAAGTGTAACGCAAAATATTGTAAAAAGAGTATGAATATAACTGTCAACAAATCAATAAATATCTCAAAACCAAATTTTATTACAGTAGAACTTTTTACACTAACCCAATTATATTCAAATAAAAAATCAATAAAAATAAAAAAAAAACAAAATATGAAATCGCTAAAACTCATTAAGATCAAAAATCGGCAAAATAAGAACTACAGGGTGATTTTTTTAAGATTTAAGTTTTTCAGGTTGGCAGCACCGGTTGGTAATGGCGTCCAAACGTCATCTGTCAAAGTGTACAGTATACAGTATACTCTGCCGTTTCATCATGGAAAGATTAACAAACGAGCAACGACTGCAAATCGTTGAAATTTATTATCAAAATTCGTGCTCTGTAACAAATGTGCATCGTTTGATACGACGATTTTATGGTCGTCATAATCGACCTGCTGAATCAACAATTCGTACTGTCATCTCCAAATTTCGCACCAAATTTACTTTGTCGGACATAAAACCATCGACTCGCATGCGTAGAGTGCGTACCGAAAAAAATATAGCAGCCGTAGCGACCAGTGTTAATGACGATCGTGAAATGTCAATTCATCGTCGTTCTCAGCGATTGGGCAGTGTTACTCAAGCAAAAGGAATTTTTTTTTGCCCCAATTGACTGAGTTGAACTTGGTTGATATGTGGTTTCATCAGGAGGGTGCAACATGCAACACTGCTCGTGAAACAATGGATACGTTGAGGGATGAATTTGGTGAGCAGCTTATCTCTCGATTTGGCCCCCAAGATCGTGCGATTTAACGCCTCTTGATTATTTCTTGTGGGGTTATGTCAAGTCGTTAGTCAATGTGGACAAGCCGAACACTATTGAAGTCTTACAGAATAACATAACACGCGTTACTCTTGGAATACAGGCCGAAATGCTCGAAAAAGTGACGAAAAATTGGACCTTCCGAATGGACATTTTGAGACGGAGCCGCGGACAATATTTACATGAAATTATTTTTAAAATTTAAACGGCAGAGACCAATTTATGGACTCCAACAAAAAATTTTAATATATGATGCAAGTTTGAGTGTTTTATTCGATTTTTAAAAAAATTACGATTAAAAAATCAATAAAACAATTGTAAAAAAACAAAGCAAAAACACAAATCTAAAGTAAGAAAGAAAAATAAAATAAAAAAATGCAAAATTTAAAAATTCCTCAAAGAAATTGCTAAAATTATCCAAGTATTCATTCCGAAAAATTTTTTAAAAAAATTTTCAGTAAAATAAAAAAAAGTGCACAAACTAAAAACGCTAGAAACAAATTGATTCAGGAAAATCATGGAAAGTATGTGACCTACAATGGTGCAGTGGTTAGCGCATGCTGCTATCGTGCCCCGGGGTCCGCCCGAGCACGTGACCGGTTTTGAAACAATTCATTCCCTGGAAAAGTTGTTATTTCACAGTAATATCAATTAAAAGGCACTAAAAGTATTATCTCTCGAAATAACTAAAAAAATGAAAATAATTTAAATGCAAGTGTGCAAAGATAGTATCAGATTACTATTATGAAATACACCTATACGCAATCTTCTTGGTTTGCGTTAGCGATAATTTTGTTTTCGCAAAATTTTAAATTTTACACTTTATTTATTTTGACAACGCAAAAAGCTCCCCTTTGTCTCGGTAACGAGAAAAAAGAAGAATATATATTCATTTATGAAAACAAAAAAACAATCTGAGATACCAACTTAAACGCAACACCACTACTCAAAAATCGATAGCACTTAATCAATAGAAGTTGATATCAGCAATAAAATGACGCAACTAACTGATGATACTTAAAAAAAAAAGATATATATACAGGGTTGCCCATATTCGACGGACCCATCTGGCAACGCCATAACTTTTGACAGAGATGTCAGATCGCTTAATGACATACCGCGTTTGAAGCGTCAGTCCAAGCAGATTTTTACCATGGAACAATACACGCCACGCGAGCGCTCTGAAATAGTTGAAATTTACATTCAACAGAAGAAGTCAATTGTGAAAACTCAACGTGCTTTTAAAATATTAAAAAATGTGAGAAGTGCGCCTTCTAAGAACACCATTAAGCGTTTATACGAAAAATTTTCGACTGGTGAGGCTCTTTCTAATCCGAAGAGGCCAAATAAAAGTCGACCAAGGCGATCGGCCGAGAATATCGCTGCCGTACGAGCCAGTGTTGAGAGGTCCCCAAGAACATCCCAAAAACGCCGTTCTCAGCAGTTGGGCATGGCTCGGTCCATTTTACAACGGATTATTCGCGTTGATTTGCATTTGTTCCCGTACAAAATTCAATTGACGCAAAGATTGTTGCCTGCGGACAAGCCTCGTCGATTGGAATGGGCCCAACGAGTCATCGAAATGGCCGATGATGACGAGCAATTTTGGAACAAAATTATCATGTCCGATGAAGCCCATTTCACATTGAATGGGACCGTAAATAAGCAAAATTGCCGTATTTACGCCACTGAAAATCCTCAGGAGATTCAAGAATTGCCTCTTCATGACGAAAAAGTCACAGTTTGGTGCGGCGTTAGTGCGAAAACGGTCATTGGGCCGTTTTTCTTCCAAAACGAAAATGGCCATGCTGTTACCATCAACCAGGAGCGTTATCGCGACATGATGACCAATTTTGTGATGCCAATTATTCGTCGAAAGCGTATGAGGCAGTTCTGGTTTCAACAAGACGGCGCTCCACGCACACAAGTCGCATAACAATCGATTTTCTGAAGAATTTGTTTCCGGGCCGTTTGATGTCGAAAAGTGGTGATTTGGACTGGCCACCGCGTTCGCCCGATTTGACGCCCGCTGACTTCTTCTTGTGGGGACATTTGAAGTCAAAGGTTTACGTTAACAAGCCAAGGACCGTAGAAGAGCTCAAGGACAAAAAGGAAAACGATGGAAAATGCTGCAAAAAGGGCACAATACGCCATCAACGCCAGAGGCGGCCATTTGAGAGATATCATATTCAAAAATTGATGTAAACAAATCTACTTGGAACAAATTAAATGAATAAGATTGCCAACCGCCAAATTTTTATTTTTTTCTTTGATTTTTTTTTAAAAACATGGGTCCGTCGAATATGGGCAACCCTGTACAATACACCTTAATAAAACTACTCATCATTATAGAAGAAGTAAAATCTCTACCAAATAATTACAATGGATGAGCGTAATTAAACCTGCAAAGTTCAGACGCTAAACTTTTTCTAGCAAAGATTTGATAATCCTGCGCACAATAATAATAATAATATTAATAAACTTAATATTCTCCAATAAATATTGCAGTGATCTACTCCTTGTAATTAGCTAACTGCAGTAAAAATTGACTAGAATTATCTTCGTAGCACATTCAAGCTGCTTACTTCAAATTTTTGAAACTCCCTATCAGGGACCTTCACGAATATTCAGTTTCTTTTCAGTTTTGATAATGTAAATGTATTCAATATGCTTTAGAAATTTAGTTCTGTTCAAAATAACAACTCAGTTCATACATTAATTCCTTTTTACATATATATTTTTTTACATTTTATTTAGCATAGTTAGAATGATCCAATTTATATGAAATATGCAATGATTTGTTCGATACCTCGTTTTTGAGAGCAATGCAATAATGCCTCTCTCACAGAAATCTTGTCAATAGGGACGACAAAAAAAATTGGTACAGTCGATTTTCAAAAGCTATTGCTGGAGGAAATTTTTCACCAGTAAAATCATTCGCCATACACAGGATCAGGTGATAATAATTTGGTGTCAGGGTCGTACTGTAAAATGGACGTGTAAGTATTGGGGTATACTCCACCGTAAGCTCACGGAAGTTCTGGCAAGTGATTATCGACGTATGTGGCCTGGCATTTTCCTGATAGAACACTTTTTCTCTCTTGTTGGCTAAAGCTGTTCGCTTCTGGCTCATTGCTATCTTCAGGCGGTACAATTGTTGATCTTACAGGTCCAAACTAAAAATTTGACTGTAGGGGAGCATTTCAGCCAACTGCAGACGGTAGGAGAGCCAACCCCAAATATAACTACTCAGCAAAATCTTCCCGACGGTCAAAATTAAGACTTGCCCACCATATACGCCCGCTCACTGCCATTCCACAACGACCGCTTTTAGTTAATGTTGTCCTAAGTGTAACACTTTGGCTCGTAGATGCAAATGAGATTTTACGTACATTCTTTGAGCTTTTTTTGTATCCTAAACGGTTTTTTGTGCAATGTTTAGCTCCTGGGCAAACGAAACAGCGCCTACATGAATGTCGGGCTTGATGATTTCCACTGTTCTGTGGATATTTTCCACATACTTTACAGTGTGGTGCATCATTGAACGAAATCGATGATAGCACAACTGCACGCGATTGACATGACCATAAACATTATCAACATTTTCAACTGCCTGGCTTATGTTTTCACCTTTGTCGAAAATCTGTAAAAATATGGCGTATTTTCTCTTTGCTGGTGTTTACCTTTGACGCGCGCTGCAAACAATACTGATTCAAGCTATCACAAAACTGTCTGTGTAGTGTTATGAGTACGAGATGTCATCTCTCTAATGCCATCTACCGTAATCCGATTAAACTTACACAACGTGGGAAAAACACTACTAACGATGCATTTCTTTTTACTACCTTGCATCCGAGTACATAAAGGGTGTCCCAACAAGAACGCAAGATTTAAATTTGGCGCCATTCGAAGTGTCATTGTTTGACATTTGAACAATTGTTATTGTTTGCTAGTAGAAGGTACGAGGTTAGTAAAAATGGAGCGCTACACGACCATGGACAGCGAAGGGAGTTCGTCAATTGGGTATTGGAGAGACAACATGAAAATGCTGATTTTGCCGATAAAATCATCTTCAGTGACAAGGCCCACTTCCATCTTGATGGCTTCGTCAATAGGCAGAATTGTGGCATTTGGGGTGAGGAAGATCCTCGAGTGATTCACGAGAAGCAAATGCATCCTCAACGTGTAACTGTGTGGTGTGGATTTTGGGCTAGAGGAATCATTGGACCTTTTTTATTAAAATGAGGCATGTCAAGCGCAAACAATCAATGGTGTTCGGTATCGTGAAATGATAACCAATTTTTTCGTGCCTAGAATTGAAGAAATGAATGTGGGGGGCATGTGGTTTCAACAAGACGGCGCCACATGTCATACAGCCAGAGAAACAATTCAATTGCTACTGCAGTCATTTAAATCTTGCGTTCTTTTTTGGACACTCTTTAGATAAATTTAGTAAGGTATATCTAGCGTTGGACAAATAAAATCGGACTAGATGGCATTAGATATATACATATACATATGTATAAAGTGACATTAACATTATTTTATCATAACTAATAATACAGAGTTATCCATTTTTCGGTTTCAAAAGTGAAGTTACAAAAAAACATAAATACAGCTATGATTTCGATAAAACTTTTAGTTTATTATAATGCTTAGACCCTGCCATTATGAAATACAATGTCATTTAAATGACCGCATCTGAATTGCTTGCAGCAGTGGATACTTTTGAGGTAGTTTTTGACCACTTTTCCGCACATTTCGGGCAGTACGTTTGGGGATTATCCGCGTAAAAACGGTCTTTGATGTAGCCCCACAAAAAAAGTCTAACATTGTCAAATTGCATGATCTTAGTGCCCGATTGACGACGTCAAAACGTTAAAAAAAGTCGGTCGTATTGAATCACGTTTGAGTCACCGCTTTTGTAGTCAGTTTTAACCAGGGACGGAAAATACTTGTTATTTTTTTCCAGACGAAAAGGTTACGCGAAAATTCCCTTTATCTTTATTAGGGAATTTTTAACCATTATTGTGAGACATATATTATTTTGGTCAGCGTAACCAATTCAAATGAGAAATATTTTCTTTGGTTATGAATAACTGTTATAGCAACCAAAAAGAATTTTTTGGTTAACAATAACCATTATCCAAAAAAAATTTTTTTTGGTTATCGGTTAATTAAAAATTTTTCCGTTGGTTAAAAATTGTTCCGTATTTTATTCTTTCTCATCGTTAACTATTGAAATAAATGTTTGCCATAATCAAATCATTGCTTTTACTTTAACTTCAGCTTTTTTTTTTCGAAATATACATATGTACTCGGATAAGAATTGAATTAAAAATAACTTTAAGTTAAAATGTTTTTTATTTATAAAATAAAAGACCGTTTTTTAATTTTGCCAAAGATATTTAAATTGCTTGCCCTACGTACCTCTACCCCTTAGAAAAGCATCCATTACATTAAAAATACCTATGGCCTACCCTTTATGTGGGTAGCGATAACAAAAAAAAATTTCTTTGGATAATGGTTATTGTTAACCAAAAAATTCTTTTTGGTTGCTATAACAGTTATTCATAGCCAAAAAAAAATATTTCTCATTTTAATTGGTTACGGTGACCAAAATAATATATATCTCACTATAATGGTTATTTTTAACCATTATTTAAATTCGTTAATGTTAATGGTTAAATAAGATTTTTTCATCATTTCTCTTATAACTGTTACGGTCCCTGGTTTTAACTATTTTACGCTTTCTTCGGTCGTTAAACGATCCATTCGTATTCGTAAATGGCAAACCTTTCACTAAATAAATAACACTTCATATGCAGGTTTTTACCAATTGACAGTATTGCCAGACCGGAGGTTTTAAAACCACTAAATGGATAACTTTGTATTATCGAGGTAACAACGATTGATGTATGATTCTTATGCAAAATATTAGAATTTTTGGGCTGTTCGAAAAAAGAACATTTCCAAAAATGTTGATAATCCACTTTATACGAAATGCCCCGTATACGAACATATATATGAAAAATTCTCAATGTGTTTTAAATGTTGTATTTATTATTCTACTACTTTTTTTAAACTGCTCTTACGATTAAAACAGGAAACATCTTTATATCAAATGTTTTTATTGAAACGATTGCATATACAGATATATTTCACGTCGGTGATTTTGTATAGAACTCAATAATACAAAGCCTACAGTTTTTTCTTACGGAAGAGAAACAATTAGTATAGCAAAATGAAATAATCATTCATATCGAAAACGTATAAGAACGAACGGTAGCATTTTTAGAGTAAAGATTTAAGCCAAACATTAGCTAGGTAGTAAACAAAATTGTTCAAAGAAGACGTCGTATACTTCCTACTTTTCCGTTCAAAATTTTGTTTAACAGGCATCACTCCCATTTGCAATTGTATTCGTTCGGCTATATTTAACAGCAAAATTGGCACGATTCAGGGTTAAAATATTTAGCGCTTTCGCTTCGAATAGACACGCGATTAATATATTTAGAATATAATGGTAATTTTCACACATGTACACAAATTTATGCCGTAGTCATCATTCCGCATCTCACCCAGTTAACATCCAGACTCAAATCGAAATGTATTAATATAAATATTCCAAATAAAACGACTCTCTGCCTGCTCACCTGGCTACCCATCTACCAGAGTCTCACCGCTCTCTTGCGGCTCTAACAAGACAACGAATTAAGTCATATAAGACTAAACCAAATAAATAATAATAAGTATTGACAAGTTCATTTAACAATATCAGCTGGCAGTGGCAGCACTGGTGGTAGTGGTAGTAGTAATAGTAGTAGTAGTAGTAGTAGTAGTAGTTCACAGTTTCACCACCTCTAATGACAAGAAAAAGCTGAATGCCAAAAGAGAGAAATAAAATACTTGTAAACAAGTTCAAAAGAAGTAAATAAACTGATGACGATTATAGTGCGATAACTGTAGTAGGCAGACTTGACTGTGACTGTGGCTTTTGATTAAGATGATGAAAAGGATGACGATGATTCACAGAAAAAATACTTGACTTGACGTAGCAGTAAGGTTGTTTGGCGACATGAACATGTGACTGGGAAAAATAAAAATGCAAATTTTTTGCACTTCAATCGAAAAACGTGTCTTGATGTACAGAGTCCCGCGCGAATCGTTCTACTGTCAACCGTTACTTAAAGATGTCGAAGACGAATCAGTTTAAACAGCATTTGGTTCCAGCAAAATGGAGCAACTGCACACATACCAAGACCGGTTGTGGCTGAGACCAAACGAAAATGCCCAAACAAATTATAATAATACCCAGAAACTCCACTTTCCTCTGACACTCAAGGTCACCTGACCTGAATGCGCCACACTTTTTTTTATGCGGTTCAAGCAAAAGGTGTACAAAACGAAACGAAGGAATTTGAGTCAATTGAAGAGGTCTATTAGCACAATAATTGAGACGATCCCGCAGTGAACAATTTTCTGATCACGTATGCGTGATATGATCATTTAAGGTCTATCATCTTAGAGTTGTCAGCTCCACATAACTGAGCCAAAACGAGGGCAGAATATTAATAGGGCAGGACAATAATAGTAATAACATGTTCAAAATTGCAGAGTGTCAAAAATTAGTTAAAGCTATAGCTGGGTTTAGTAGTGCTGAGAAAGTGTTACATAATTGCGTCATAACCGACATAAAGACTACAATGGAAATAGATAAAGGTCCTACTGAGATATTTTGCGCCATAGAAACTGTAGCAATTAAGATTAGAGCTATTTTCAACAAAAGCTTTATGTTACTAGGGAATTTCGAATGACACTAGAACCCTCTCAAATGTTAAAAACGGGTCCGACAACGTTGGGTTTGGCAGTAAACGAAGATAAAATTTAGTTATTTGTATTGATAAACATGATGTAGTAGATTTTTTCGTTTCACTTCGGTATCGATGTCACTAAAACTAGCCGGAAATTACGAAAAGTAATTGAACAGTTAAGTCTAAAATAATATATATACATATAAACATCATGCCTGCAATTTTTCTCTTCAGATTCACTCTAAAATTAACATTGGTGTGCAGTACAATTTGGCAAATCATCATGGAAAGATACAAGGGCGTTCACTATATAGAAATTGTTAGTAGCAAAGAAATATTGATTTCATTCGGAATATGCTGCATTCGCGTTTTTTTATTACTCAAAAACTTCAATTCTTTACATTTGTTTTTTTATATGAATAGTTCTTGTCTACACCCTAATTTTATAATATTATTGCACATAATTTCTTTAATATTCATCATTTAGAATAAATTCAAGGTGACCTGGGTTTCCAGATATTTTTTTGAAATTGATTGGTTGATATTTATTTGCTTGGTTACGTAATAAAACAAAATATATTTCAATAACAATTTTTGTTATTAATTTGACAATATGGTAGTATTGCTAACGGTTGCTTTTTGAAAGTTTAATTTAAACTACAGTTGCAATATAACACTTAAGGTTTTATTTCCACATAAAAATTTGTTATGTATTTCGTGATAAAATTGGATCCCACTTCGCAAAATGAAATAAACCAACAATAAAGAATAAACCAATCCAATTGGCATTTTTGTTGGTTTTTCGTACACATGAAATCGCAGGACGACCTGCTCTCACCGTACCGCATATTAACCATTTGGCAAGCTTCAGGGATTGGAAAATATATGGTTAGTCGTATTAATCAATACCAGAATTAATCAGTTAATAGATTAATAGAAAAATTCTGATTGTTCAGATCTATGATTAAATAAATTAATTAAAATTTTTTTAATCAAGATCTAATAATTTATTCAAAATCCCAATGGTTTGTTCAACTTTTTCAAATACTGGTTAACCAGTTGTTTGATTAATCAGTTAATCGTGAGTTTTTAATAACCAGAAATATGAGGATCGTTTAATCGTAAACATAAATAATCCAAGTTTATGATTAATCAATTAATTTATTAATTTGAATTTTGATTAATCGGGTTAGCTGATTAATCAATTATCGCATATTATAGGTATATTTTGTCAGGGGGAGTACTATTTTGGAAAAAATGAAAACGGTTCTCCCTTTCTGGATGGATTAGTATATACACAAATAATATTCATTAATATCTATAAAATTGTTAGCTACAGTGGATATATAACCTTCAACGACGAAAGGGAACGGTCTAGAGTCGTTCAATTTTCTACAAATTTTTAACGCCTTAGTTTCAGATCAAGTATTACAAAATTCGCTGCCTCCCTAACGTGTGCATTCACCTGCCCTCTTACATTCAGTACCTGTTATTAAATATACTTTTGGTATAACGTAATACTAAATTGCTATTATTCCGCTTATCTAGACTTTGAAGATAACCAACTATCATCAATTAGCAGGTTAATAAATAAATCTTAAATTAAATCCCCAAAAAACTATAAAAGTCGAGGTTATGTTTGTATGTAATTAGTTAACAATGATTAGTTATTGTTTGTTTTCTTTATTCTTTGTTTTGTTTTTTTTTTTTTTTTTTTTTTTTATTATTTTATTTTTATATAATTTAGCATGTAAATAAAAGAAAGGCAGACAAAGGAAAGTAAATAAAGAAAATAATTCGAGCGCAAATGAGTGTGTGAATGAGTAATGGAATACAAGAATTCTGTCGCATGAATCGATAGTCGCTGTTCATAGGGAGCGCTATACTTCAATAGTTTGCAGAGCGTCCATTACATTTTTGTCATTGGGATAGTACCAGCCTTAAGGACAAAAATTATGCGGTGGAACTTTATATGAAAAAAAAAAAAATAGTCGTGAAATTTGCAGCTAAATTGTTCCACCAGATAGTGATATGTTTTTCGTGAGGAAACCGTTCTTAAGTGGCAACGCTAACCTTCTTTTTTTTTTTTTTTTTTTACTTTTCAACACTGAAATCGGAGCAGTTTAAATTTTTACCTCATAGTACGTTCATGGCCACATTTATAAACTGGTTCAAATATATATACATATGATAAAAAAGACACAATTTTATAATTTTACAAATGCATAATAAAACATATTACGACACAAAAATAAGTTGTTACGATTTCGGTATCAGAAAACAGTATTAAAAAAGTTTGCCAATGCTGCTAAATTTCTCCACGAGGAAAGAATATTTCGTGGAAGTTTAGAATTTTTTTTTTTTTTTTTGCGAGGAAACTGTTCTTAAGTGGCAACGCCAACCCGTAATTTTTTTTCTTTTCGATGGTTTTCAACACTGAAATCGGAACATATATGTATATATTTATTAATATATTTGTAAACCGTTTCAATGAAATGGTAATAAAAAAAGACACTTTTTTTTAATTTTGCAAATATATCACTGAAAATATTATGACGCAAAGCATAAATTCTTCCGATTTCAGTGTTGGAAACCAATATTAAAATATGTAGCTGGCAATGCCACTACATTTTTTCACGAGGAAAGAAGATCATAGTAGCCAACTTTAGAGTAAAAGTTCTCCTCCTACTCTTTCATAATATTCATTTTATTTTCCAATATTACACGATTTATATTTGTTGGTCCCCTGCGCCTTGTTATTGACAAAGAATTAAACGGGGAAATAAAGGGTATTGGAGTCGAGGTAAGCTGAAAGAAAACAAAGATGGTGCACACATTTACAACATACATTTGTCGCGCGATCTGTGTCATACATTCATTGCTCCCGACATGTGTTACATCTGACAGAGAACATAACATAAACTATGGAATGCAATTGGTGCTCTTGCTTACACATGTAGGTATATTTATAAATCGATGTGTGCGTTTTGCATAGATTACAAATAATTCAGATTACATACACAAGCTTTTAAGTGTGAGGACAAAGTACGCTAGTATCAGTCTCTTCAGTAGCGCAAATCTGCAGCTGCACGTGAAATTGTGAAATTGTTGAGCAAAGCAGTTATGGATTATAACGTAAAAATCTTGAAAATAATAAAAAAAAAATATTCAAAAATAAGGCTCTTCTTCGCAGTAGTTTAAAATACGTTTTGCTACAGGATTAATACGGTTGTATCCAAATGAAAATTAAAAAAATATATATATTTAAAACTGTAAATTTTGTTACAGAATTAATAAGATTGTACCCAAAAATGTCACCCATGAAAAAAAGCAGACAACTCCACGTTCTATAATATTGTCATTTTTATATAAATTTATTTTAGCCAAGCCTTTGCAAAATTGTTGCTTAATTTTCCATTTTATTCCGTTTTATAATACTTCCACTGAAATAAATTTTATCCTGATTTACTTCCAATGAAATCATTAGAGTTGTACCTGTATTTTTGAAATATTCTATAAATCTATCATATTCTATAAATCTACAAATCAAAATTTGTAAGGAAATTTAATCAATATAGTTGTTTCTTTACCCTTGTAATTTGTAAAAAAAACAAAATAATGAAGCAGGTTTTCGTCATCCGCGATTTGTGCACAGTTACAAGAGAATTGAAGACATTTTATTTGAAATTGTTGTTCAACTACACGGCAAATCAATAACGTATCATATTATTCGCTATATCGGTTTTCGTTTACTTCGTTCGTACATCACAATTAGTTTAAATTACACGCAAATAGTGTTGGAAAAGGTAAAAACACTATAAGTCTGTCTTTTGCCCAACGACCGAAATAGTCTTTAAGAACACGTTTTTCATGAAACCCTTAGTAAATGCTAAAAGCTCAATAATAAAATAACCCATAAAATAATATTATTATATAAATATTATATATAATATTATTTATGTTTATATTCCTCTCTTGTTCAGAAGTTTTACAAGCTTAAAATACGTTAAGCCATTTTAAATGTATATTGTAATTTTATATTTAATTGGCCATAAGGCTTCTAATTACAAGTTGTAAATAAATTAAATTAAATTACATTAAATTATAAATATTTTAGTTTTTGAAAGTTTAAATTTCTTCGAAAGTGTGGGTATTTTATGTCAAGCTCACAACCGAAACTTTTGATCCATAATATTTTTTGGATATGTTACATGTCTAGAAGTAAACAGCACAAATTCTCGAATATATTGTTACAAACCAGTTATAAGCTTCAATTTTAAAGATTATTAATTCGCACTAATATTTTTTTTTTTTTTTTTTGATTAATTGCCAGCTCTGATCTCAGATTTCTTGCTTTTTGCATTTCTTTTCTAATTTTATGTTCGTTTTTTTTTTTGCGCGTTAAAATGGTATATTTTTTTTATAAATGGTTTTTTCTGAATGGATTAGTATGTACTTAAATTATATTCATTAATATCCATAAAATTGTTAGCTACAGTGGATAGTACGAAGTTCCCAATATCTAATCTTCGACGCCGAAAGGGAACGGTATAGAGTCGTTCGATTTTCTACAAATTTTCAACGCCATAGTTTCAGATCAAGTATTACAAATTTTGCTGCCTCCCTAATGTATGTATTCACCAGCCTGATCGCAAATTTCTTGCTTTTTTGTTTTTCCTTTCTAATCTTTTGTTCGTTTTTTTTTTTTTGCTTTGCGCCTAAAATGGGATATTTCTATTTATAAAAAGTTTTGCTTTAGGACTATGTATATGCAATCCGTTTTATAGGTTACTGCTTCGCTCAAAAAATATTCCCGAAGGAATGAAGCTATACAATATTTAATTTGAAAGAAGTGTAACAACCAAAAGTAAGCATTTGAATTGCCAAGTATCTTTTGAACAAATGTGTTTCTTAATTTTTTAAGTCGATCGGGCGACTGGCTACTTGATAGACAAGCCAAAAGTTATGAATCTTATCACAGCCTAATATTTTGCCAAATGATAGCTGGGGATTGTAAATGGTCTTTATCGTCCATCTCCTTCTCGTACCTCACGTGCCATGGGGCGCATATGAAAAAACGAGATACGGTTGAAGCATTTCAAAATACAAAAAACTCAAGACTTAGCACCTGCACAAAAGGCAGTTTGTTTAGCAAGAGCAAAAATTTGGCGAAGTTAAAAATTCGGCAAAATGATCTTGTATTTTTAGATTGCAAATCAAAAGACAATTTGCACTGCGAAAGCAAGCAACTTCATCAGTGATGGTTTGGGCCGCGATAACTGCCACAGGACGCTCACCACTCGTTTTCATTTTCGTTTTGCCATAACTAGAAACTCCACCCATCAACACTTTAAGCATTATTGCTAAAATTTCAAGGTTACCACATTTCATTTTCGATTTAGACCATGACTTGTTTTGATAAAATGCCATCGTTTATTAGCATATTGCAAATTTTGCTATCTTTCCCTGGAGAATATTACGGGGGCGAAGTAACGTAAAATTTAATTTAAGACAAATACAATTATAGGGGAAATAAAGAGTACTTTGTGTTTTTCTTCGTATATACATGTCCATCCTTATTCATGAATTAACACAAACTGTTTAAATATGTTTCTGAAATACTAAAAGAAAACATAAAAGAAATATATGCATTGCTAGGTGTTTATGAATTCCTTTTATTTATGGATATACTCATGCATGTGTACGCAGATCTACATATTTTTTGTAGAGTATTTGTTATCATTTCATTTTGTATCCCCCGAAAAAAATACCAAGCAATTTCATATTTTCAATACGTCTCATAAAGAGACTGTTCTATTCCAATTTGTGTATTTATGTAGAAAACAGACAGAAGACAGACAGAAGCTTTCTTATAGCGTGCATAGAACTCCACACGGAATAACATTACAAATGGAAAAAACAATGATTGCTTTCAAATGTAATAGCCAGCAAAACAATTAGTATTAAGGTCTATAAGTCTTTAATGGCGCAGCGCTCGCAGTGCGATGTCACTTTACTTTTTCACAAGTATAATCTTCTCTACCTGTAAATGTTTAAAGTAGCATTCGCAATGACAGTAACACTTTAATCAGGCGTTCGCAATATGAGCAGCAAAAACGTTGCCACCCAATCCCAACGCCATAATAGGTTTAGCATTGTAAGCACGATGGAAACTAATGTTCTACAAGCCGTGGTACTCCTAGACAATTTTTTTTTAATTTAAACGTCCTCCACAGTCTGACGAACAAAAAGATCAGCGAACAGAGAACCGAGAAGCATGAAAATTACACGAAAATTTAAAAGAGCTGTCGTGTTTTAAAAACAGGCACTTCGAGAGCCAGGCAGACGGACAAAGTCAAACTGATTAAAAGATTTTGTAATATGATATTTAAAAATATTTTTTCCTAAAAATTTTCCTTTTCCTAAAACATAAATCCATTATTTTTAAAATAGATGGCTTCAGTAAACTTTACCTCGCGTGGCATAAGTGCAATCGGATTACGCTAACTGGCATTAGAAAAATAAGATTTCGAACTCGGAAAACTACTCAGTTTTACGATTGCTTGAATCAGTGTTGCCTGAGTGCGCGTCGAAGATGAATGCTAAGTGGACAATTTTGGTTTCGTCGATTCCGTTCCGAAAATTTTAAATATCGCTCTTAAAGACCGACTGTCATGTAAGCACATGGGGCGAATTTCTATCCACGAATCGCTGCTGAGTCACAATAAAATCGACACATTTCTGAGGCGGATGGTGACTGATGATGCAAAGCGCGACACTTACGATAACATCAAACGAAATCGGGCATAGCCTTATCATGGTGAGCCGGCGCAAACGGTGGCCAAGACAGGATTGATTGTCAGAAAGATTTTGCTTAGTATTCGGTGGGACTGGCAGAGGATCTTCTGAGCTATAAGCTGCTTCCCTATAGAAAAGTCTTCTGTATTGTCAACATTTGAATAGTCTGAAGGAAACAATCAGCCAGAAGCGACTGGCTTTGGCCAATAAGAGAACAATTATATTGCATTAGGAAAGGGCGTTGCCACCGACATCATTAGTGATTAGCCAGAAGCTCCGGGAGCTCGATTTGGAGGTTATTATGCATCCGGCTTACAGTCCGGACCTGACACCAACTGATTATTACCAATTCCTGTCTATCGGAAATAATGGCGATGGTAAACAAATTATCCCCAAAGGAAGCTTGGGTAAATATAGTGTGCTAGTTTTTTGCAATATGAACGATAGTTTTAAATGAGGTAGTTATGAAATTATCTTCAAAATAGCACCAATTGATCGAAACAGTGCCATTAGCTCCAAATTGGATCATTCTAAACAGGCTAAACAAAAACTTTAATGTCATGCAAAATTAACATATTTCTTTCTATTACACCTTACCTTTGGGAACGAACCAATTTTAATTTAGATGTAATACAATTATATAATATTTTTTCCAATTAATTACAATCCCAGCACTTTTTTTCCAGAGCGTTGTAGGTTTAACATTTTTTTCTGTTTTAAGTTGACTGTGTTTCTTATAAATACGATTTCAGCGATCTTTTTGCATCGTAAAGTCATTTTTAAGTTAGGGAATTTTGATATTAAAGCTTTTAATTTTATGAATCGACGGTTTCCACTGTATATTTTTCCACTGCTGATGCTGAGATTAACGCTGATATTACCGGGCTAAATCAAAGTGTCATTTATGTTTCAGTTTTAAATTTTTTTGCAAGATTTCGTCTACCTTTTAATTTCTACTTCCTTATTTACATAATTTTTCCCCTTATTTTTTACATTTAAAATTTTTTCTTTTACTCTTGTTACTTCCTTGTTTTTCTATTAATGTCAAAGCTTATTTCCTTCGACGTAATTTTGATGTTCAGTTTCGTAATTATCTCAGACTGTTTGTGTTCTAGTGTTGTCGTCCGTTATTATTCCCGCTGTTTTCAAATATTTTCAATTAAAGTTATAAATATTCAGCCCACATCACAGTAAAGCGATTCCACCGAGAAATAGAACTGTTTTCTTAGTATTATTGACAGTTTTGTTTTCGCGCCTCATTATAACGCAAGAATTCAGAATAATTTATGCGAAAGCATCATGACTTGAAAAAAAAAAAATATAAGCCTTTTTTGCTAATTATCCTACATTATGGGTGGAAACCATTTGTTATTTTATGCCAAATACGCAAAAAACTAATCATTTATGTCGCGTTAGCGATTATCTTGAAAATCAGTCAGTCAATCATAATCATTTGCGACCAATCCAGAAGCTGGAATTTGCCATGAAAATATCTCGTAACAATATTGGACAACGTAGTTCTGTTACGGAAAATAATGGACCAAAAAAGGGTTGAATCTCCATGTAAAAATTGACTCTTTTTCGGAATTTTTAACGACTTTGATATTTATTTACTAATTAAGGATGAGTCGATACAGTCATGAGCGTCTCTAACGGGCCCACTTACATACCAATGAATCGGTACTACTGTATCCAAAAAAATGCGACAAAATCTCAATCCAAATTACGCGACTGTATCGAATTTAGAAATATTTTTTCCCTAAGTTAGCAGCACTGTAACAGACGTCTGTGCCAAATTTACCCTAACAAATGAGTGATTTTATGGGGCCAAGAAGTTGCACTAAATGTTCTTTACCAACTGAAATTTCTGCTGCGGAAACGTATAGAAAATTGAAAAAAAAACATTTGGCCAGCAGATTTTGTCGGAGAGATATGTTTACAATTGACATAAACTGTTCAAAAAAGGCCAAGAATGAATTGAGGACAAACAACGACCCGAACGACCACCAAGCTCCACCGATGAAAATAGTAGAAAGCATTCAACAAATCATAAGATTTGATTCTCAAGAACCGTCGACTAACAATGAACGTCCTTGCTGATAATGTTGGCATTTCAAGCGGATCGGTCAGCTCTATTTTAAAATAAATTTTGGACCTCATGCTTGTCAAATCTTGTTTTTTACCAAAAACACGTTTAAAAAAAAAGGCAGTCGCGTTAAAATTTTGGAAGAAGATATGATTTCTGACTACCACTAAGCTATAAAACGCATTATTATGGATGATGAGACTTCGATTATGCCCTTGATCCGGAAACAACGGACCAGTCGACTTAGTATCGTGCCAAAATTAAAGCAAGATAAAAAGAAATCACACCAAAGTCGCTCAAATATCAAAATTATGCTAACGGTTCTCTTCGATGATCGTAGTACTGTGCATAAGAAAAACTGTCAATAAGAAAAATTATTTGAGTGTTATGCATCGTTAGCACGACTATAATGCGCCATCCCACATTACAATGGCTCTTAGTGAGTTCCTCGGTAAAAATTCTAATAATATCCGTCCACAACCTGATTTAGTATGGTGTAACTTCTGCCTATTTTCCCAACTAAAAGACCACTGAGAACATTCTCAGTCGGCTGAATAGCTTAAGACGCCATACCGAAAGGTGACCATGGTGCCATGACATGCTTTGAGAAAAGGAAAACAAGTTGCAATACTTTTAAATCGATAAAATAGATTTGCACTATTTGCACAATTTTTGAAAAAATAAAAACTGAACTTAGTTTTTGGATACAGTAGTATGAAATATTTACTTTTGACATATTGTAGGTGCTTATTCCAGGAACCCACGTTTGCAAATTCTAGACATAAATCCTAAATTTATCATTTCCACGGCAATTTACATATTAAGTCCTCAATTGTTATGAGATTGGGTGCTTTAGAGTAAGCTTTATGTCGACTGATCTATTAGAGAATTTGATTTGCCGAATCAGTTCTTGTGCTCCCTTCATACGTGTAAGACGAGTTTGTCTGAACACATAATCCTGTAATGATTGCAAGGTGTAATATATACTAAATTCCCGAACGAATTCTAATCCCCGCTGTTTTTATATTTGATAAATCTCTTGAGGTAAATATATGTAAGAGTGAACCTGTTCCTGCCGAACCATGCAGTAGGTATAATCCAATTGTCTACGTTAGAGTTACTGAAACAAATAATAAAAGTTTCACTGACAGTTCTAAGTTTGAAAGTGACATTCCAAAAAATCGCCGTATTTCTTATTGGAACTAAAATTTAGCTGGAATTGGAATAAATTCCATTCTGGTGCAGAAGTTGATTTATATTTTTGTGGAAAAACGTATTATCTTTATATGAAATACTCTGAGCAAGAAAGAGATTGACAAAAAGAAAACTAAATTGATGCTACCATTATGAACGAAGCTTTCAATTGCGATCATGCTTTCGAATGAATAAAATATATACCCCCAGGAAAAACACACAATGTTGCAACGCATACTACGAGGGAATGCCAAGAAGAGAGCAGTACGGAGCAGACATTCTGTGACCAAAAAAAATGGCGGTTGGGTAAACGTAAAGCTGGCGAAAGGTAAAGGTAAGAAACTGAAGCAAGTGACGTAAAAACACTTGAGAATTCCCCGATTCTAAGTTTATATGTATAGGTATATATTTTACTTCCGATGTTTTATGACGAGTTGGGAATGGGCCTCAAATTTACTACCGTTTATACATGTTGGAATATTTCTTTGCATGCCGTCAAACATCTCTCTTATAAAAACATAAATACATAATATGTTTTAAAAGATTTTGCTGTGTGAGTCATCTGACACATCGGTGTTAAATTTCTGAAAATAGTGCCGAAATCTATCCATTTATCCAAACCAATACAAAACTTTTGGTAAATGCCAAGAAGTTACACTTTTTACGTGTATGTAAGTTGTAATTTATTGTTTACAGCGGCGAAAACTAAACATATAAATAAAATAAGAATTCTAGTTATTTAAAAAAAGAAGTTTAACAACATGTGTGAACAAAAAACTAGAAACATACATTAAAAAATGTAAACTAACAGCAGCTAAGCAAACATATAAGGTTATCCATCTAGGGGTTTCAAAACCATCGGTCTGGCAAGGCTGTAAGCTGTTAAATGCCTGTCATTTGAAGTGTTATTTAGTGAAAGGTTTACCATTTAGGAATATGGATCGACTAACAACCGAAAAATGCGTAAAATAGTTAAAACTTACTACAAAAGTGGGCTACGTCGGCTTTCAATCGAACAAAATTTTCTACAGTGAAAAAGTTCATTTCTCACTCGGCGAACCCAGAATTGGCTATGAAAAAGCCATTGCACACGGAAAAAGTGCCTATTTCGTGCGCATTATGGTCTGGAGGTGTCATTGAGCCCTATTTTTTCGACAACCGCCACAAAAGGATCGACGGCTGCAGCTTATTCAGAGGCGACCATTTAAATGACATTGTATTTCACAAATTATTATCAAAGCACTATAATCAAATAAATAATTTCATCGAAATCATAGATTTATGTGTATTTTATTCAATTTTACTTGAAACCGAAAAACGAATAACCCTTATAAAGCCAAATTCGTACATCAATCTTAACTAAGTAAACTGAAGACGATACCGCAGCAGCAGCAGTACAACGCTCAGCTTTCACGTTCGAAAGACACAACGGCGACGGCTTTAATAGGAGAATAATTGGAGGCTGTTAAGATGATAATCATCGTCGTTTGTTATTCATGTCCAAAGACCACCACAGATAGATAGCTAGAACAGAGAGGCTTCTTGACAAAACCTCATCTGAGTGCTTCGATGCACTTAAAGTCTTCTATTACAGTCATAGCGAATGCACTAAATTTTCCACTTAACACAACTAATGGAATGTTACACAAATAAGCATTTGCATTTATCATTTCAAATATAGAGTAAGAGAGTGAAAGAGAGTGGCACACAAAGACACAGAGAGAGAGATTAATGAAGAAAAACCAAAAGCAAATTGATTAAAACTAGTGATAAATCTACTTAAATATTTCTCAAGAAAACCAGTTACTGTCATTGATCCGGCAAACAAAAAATCTACAGTAAAACCATTAAGTTCCGTTTCTTTTATATGGACATTCGAAATTTCAGAATTTAAATCAGTAACACATGACAAAGAACAAATGCTTTCTTTGGTTGTAGAACGAGTTGTGCGGTCTAGTTTATAATACAAAAACGTTCAGTAGATACTTTTAGAACTGTGCAATGCGGTAGAAAGATTATAAAAATTATTCGTCGCAATCGGTAAAAATAGACAGTAGTAACTTCGTCTAATTGACAAGACTTAGAAAACTGTAGTTTAAACGTAATGTAACTAAAAAGGAGAATATCTCCCTTGTCTCATTCGTGAGAGAGACAATGGAATTTGTTTTGTTTTTTAGTGTTCCTGTAATTTGGTTAATTTACCGGTTAACAACAATCCGTTCTGAAACTACCATACAAATGGTTTTCCATATAAACAGTTTCTTATTTCTGTCAAATTTGGTGCACGTAAGCCGGTTGGTAAAATGTGATCCGATGCTGAAAATGGGCCGCATTGTCCTGCCCCTTCTGGCTGCCCTCATAGGCAGATTTCCTATAATTTTGGTCTTTCTCCTATAATTTCAAATTCGTAGGCCATAGCAGTCTACGTTTCTGTCTTATGCATTGAATTATAATTTCCAGAAAAGCTTAAAAAATCGAACTGTGTCTCCCATGCCAGTGATATATTTAACCCATTCTTAGGTTCTTATCCTCTATATACAGTCGTATTAAGCTCGGTCAACTTGATTTTGTTTTATTTTTTTTTTTTTGGCTTGTAATTTAAAGCCTTCCGGCCAATTATAAGTAAATTACAATACAATTACAATTACAACAACAAATTATCTATTAGATTTAATCTGCTCAATATTATAAGGTTACAAAAAACACGTAATAAAAATTAAATATAAAATTTATAAACATATAATATGATTTTAAATTAGGTATAATTATTAAAGACAAAAAAAAAAAAAAAGTATGAAGAAAAGACTAATTCAGAAGTTAGAAGTTAATCGGTACATAATCTGGAAATATAAGATAATCGGTATGTAATAAAGGTAAAGGTAAAGGTATGTAATTGAAAACAAAATTTTATAGTAAAGTCTGAAAGTGTTGTAGAATGCGCCTTTTGTAAGAATCAGGACATAAATTAACTTTTTATTTTTAAATGGCTTGCTAGTAAATTGTAAATTCGAGCTACTCTTACTACAAAAGCAAGACCCAAGGGTGTGATTATTTTAGAAATAAGAAGCTGCTTATTACGAGTGGAATGTGAAAAATTAAACTAATTAAAAAGAAATTGAGGACTACACAGTCGAACAACAACTTTATAAAATAACAACGAAGGCCTCAAATCGATATACTTTTTAAAACTACAGCCTAAGAAACGCTTAACATACGGTTTTATATGAACACGACGCCTTAGTGAATACAAATATCTCATAACTCTATTAAACACCATCTGAATTTTCCTCATATTTTGTTTATTAGTGTCACTATATAACTCTAAACAATATAGAATACTAGGCATGATATAAGCATGAACCAATTACTCCTTAATCGATCTAGGCAAAACTAAATCAGTGTTATAAAAGCTTCGCAGTGGGTAATTTAAACGCCGGACCACATTATCCACATGATAGTTAAAGCTTAGTTTGTTTCCAAAACTACTCCCAAACAATGTACACTGTAGACCACTTTAGTGCATGTGCCACGATAAGATAATCTTAGGTTCAAATCATGATTAGAAAAAAGCATAGCTTTTGTTTTTGGAATTAAGAGTTAAGAGAATTAAGAGTTTATTTTTCGTCACCCATGAGCAGATCAAATTTAACGCATAGTTAATACAGTCTAACTTCGATATAACGAATCTCAAGGGGATTAGAAAAAAAACGTTATATCGAATAATTCGTTACAATGAAGTGCGTTATATCGAGGTGAAGTTGCACTTATATTCGTTATAACGAGGTAATAGAGCCGTTACTCTAATGCATGCTGCTTGGCGACTACGAATGTTGATTTTCTGGAGACGTAGTCGTTGCAAACACAATAATTTTGTGTGTACCTGTTTCATATTTGGATTAATTGATGGAAAACGTTATGTAAAGGTTGCAGGTCGCCAAAATTCGTTAAATAGAGGTGAATAATTTTTTCTTTCGATAGCTTGCAATGAATGAAAAAACGTTATAACGAGGTTTTTGGGAAATGAATTCGTAATAGAGAGGTCAGTGATGGGCATATTGCACTAGATTCTTAGTGCACTAAAAATTAACAAATTAGTGGTAGTGCTATTAAAATTTCACTACCACTAAATGGTAGTGATTTCGAAAATCCGCATTGACACTTTCAATGAAACGCAATAACTGACACTTCAAAATGTGCTCCAAAATTTTTGGCAATATGGGAACTGATGAAATTGGTCTTAAGTTTTCGAAATCGCTGGAGTCATTTTTCTTTTTAAACCTTAGAATCTGAGAATGAAAACGGAGCGCATTGATACCTCGCGCACAAATTTGACACATTTTCGGAAATTGAATTTTCTCCCATAATCTTAAAATGATAGGCTTTGCCAGCCTTTAAGCCATTGTATTGCATTATATATCTATTTAAAACTTGAAAAAAGACGGACTCTGATACCTCCCACACAAGTGAACGATTTAACCCATACCTTCTTAGGTTTTTTCTTTTTTTTTATTCAGCCGCTAAAAAACTCGCCAAATTTAGTACATATTAAACGTTTGTAAAAGTAGGATCTGAAAATGGACGCCACGCCCATTTTTAGGTTTTTATCCATTTAGGTTCTCTCCCATTTTTGAAACTCCCACACACACTGGTCAAGACAAATTATTTCTTCCGTAATTTATAATTAGTTAGCTACAGTTTTTGTGCATAATATTGGTATATGGTGTTCGGTAAATCTTGAGAAAAATGGACTAAGTACATTCTATACAAGTCACTGATATTATCCACATGTTCTTAACTTCCTTTAACTTTTAAGTGTTGTCTGCTGGATTCGGCCAGATTTCGCACTCATTATATACTTGATAAAGTTATTTTTCTCCGCGAACAAATTATATAATCTATCTTTTATATTATATATTATTATTATTATTTTATTATATTATATATTATATTTATATATATATATATATAAAAATCAATTGCTGTGCGTTAGTCTCGCTAAAGCTCGAGAACGATTGGACCGATTCGGATCATTTTGGTCTTAAATTATTGGCAGAGTATTCCGGAAGGTTTAAAAGGTTTTATTTGAAGTGATAGATGGCGTTGGAGATGAGATTTTTGCAATTATTTTTTTTTACCACATTAACATTGAATCAAATAATGGTAGTTGACAAACATACCATTATTTTGTGAATTGCATTTTGAAGGCAAAGCAACGTTTGCCGGGTCAGCTAGTTTGAGATATATATTCTTAGGTTTATATTCTTCCTAAAACTGGAAGATATTCAATAGAATTTAGCAAGTGTTGATGGTTTACTGAACTTAGTTCTGTGAATGAAAGTTGGGTTTACGCTCAAATTTAACCGGGTTATTTTCTGCTATTTTAAATTAATTCAGATCCTTTTTGTGGTCTCAAACTTTTGATTCAAAGCAAAAGACCGTCGGATGAGGGTACATGTACCGGCTAAAATTGGTCGTGAGCTAAAACTTGTAACGAGCCCCTGATATAATTAGAGAATGTTTTGTTCGTTGTGACTTACTAAATGTAGAGCAAATATGGATTTTAAAACCATATGGCCCTCAAAACATCGGTTAAAATGAGATAAATCCATTTTATGGGATAAATCCATCTATAATAGATATTTCTATAAAAATGTTAATCTAATTAGTTATAATCCTATTAGTTATACTTTATGCAGTGTCGGCTAAAACCGCAAATATTAAATATTATTGAATATTTCTAGATTTTTCTGTTCTTTAAATTGATGTACAACATACAAAGCCCCATATAAAAATGATGTTTGCTTTTTAGCAACACCTAAAACTTATTGGGCGCTAATATAATATTTATCGTCAAGTTTGATTAAGTGCGCAGAGCTTAAGCTCGCCTTTTTGATTCCTATTATTTCAAATCAAAAAATCCTAAGAATTGAATTTTCAAAACTGAGCACTCATGTAATCCAACCAATTTGCTCCGTATTTATTCCTCAAAAAACAAAAAAAAAACAAAAAACAATTAGAGTGAGTAATAATTGGCTATTTAGTTAGATATACAGTTTTCACAAGGCATTCTTTCATTAACCGAAATTAATAACATACATATTTCATTCTTATGACTTCACAAAAGTTTGGACAAAATTACAGCAGGACAACAAAATGTAAACGATTAATAAATACACTTCTTGTCTACTAGTTTTAGCATTAATCATTTCCCAATAATTACAGCTGTCATCGTACAACTATTTATCCCAATCGAACGATTAACTTTCTATACGTAAAACCCGCCATGACTTGAGGCTACGCTTGGTTTTAACAACAAAAAAATAATTAAAGCAAAACTTCAACATCTTTGAAGTATATTAAACCATCGCCATCTATCCATCCAAACATTCAGTCAACCATCCATGTCAACACTCCAGACAAATTAAATATTTGTTAATAACCACATAATTATGTTCGTCGTCGAGTAACTAACATCGAAATCATCACCTTTTTCGGGCTAGAAGTAGTTGATGGCAATCACACAGCATCACTATGTAAGAGTAGGTTGGCGAAGTTCATGAAAATGTTTTAGAAGTCATGCGACATTAATGATATAATTACTATTCATTTGCACAGTGGATCAACGAAGAGCATTTACATGATGTTTGTAAAAAATATTGTTAAGTAAAAACCCCTACAGATTTAAACCATAGTATCGCAACAATGCAAATAAGAAAGTTCTGCCTTCAATTTCGATGTATACAAAAATAAATAAACTGCTTATGATAATCTATATGAAAACCTATATACTATTCCAGTAGTATTTATTTTATGCATTTTGCTTAATATTGGCCAAAAGGCTTTAAATTACAAGACTGTTCAATAAATGAAATGAAATGAAATAAAAAAAAAATTACTAAGAATCATTTAGTACTAAAAATTTATCGTGTTGTATTGATAAAACAACAATTAGAATATAGTATGCTTTTGAAGACAATATTGAAAAACTTAAAATAGACAATATAAATTGAGAATTTCTATTAAAAACTAAGAAATTTATATCTGAGCTCAGCTGCTGCTAGAGATTTTCCACATAAAACCACAATTGAAGCAATTACAGAATTAACATTTTTTTTGGTTTTATTACATGAGAAGTTTCCAGAAGGCATAACGTTACGTTTTGGCGAAATCAATTGGCTACCAAGATCAAGCGAGTTGACGCCAAACGTTGGAGTCATAATTGGTAAAGTTATCGTCGGCAAATGTTGCACTACAAATAAAGACACACAAAATCGCTTTCCAAAGCAAATTCAAATTTCTGTACCATTCAATCCACGAAAAAAAGATTGAACCATTACTGAAGGAACCTTTTTTTAGTGCTTCCAAATACATCGAATTTATCTTAAAGGAATTTCATTGATTTCAAAATAGTGCTAATAATGTAGAACTTTGCAAAAATTTTCAATCGCGTTGGATCTTATTTATCAATAGTTCATCCTAAAATTAAAATTCCATCGATTTGTGAGCACTTTTTCTAAAACGCTGAAATATCAACATTGCATAATCGTCCATTGTTAACGATCCAAATTTGGACACTTGGATACCAAGAAGTGATTATTATATCCTTTATTGAATGTGCCATTTTTTGCACAAAACATGTGTCTGTATAAGTTTTAAATTTTGTTCTGAAGGCAGCCGGACAAATTGCTTGAAATAAAAAAAATTGGAGGAAATTGTTTTAAAAAAGTTGATAGTAGAGCCAAGCATTGTTTTTCCGGCCTTTTGAATTCTGTTTTTCCATAGCCCAGTTGATCAAGTTCTTTTAACGGAAGCATATTAAATTTGCACCAGCTGTAGAAATGTCTGCGAAATTGTCGTAAACTGGCATTATTGGGTGCCCTTTAAAGGCGTCTATTCTATTAAACGTTTGATAGTTTTGATCTGTCCGTTAAACTAG
Source organism: Philornis downsi (assembly GCA_019455685.1). Classification (NCBI taxonomy): domain Eukaryota; kingdom Metazoa; phylum Arthropoda; class Insecta; order Diptera; family Muscidae; genus Philornis; species Philornis downsi. Next base: position 204,955 of record JAHXMU010000180.1, read on the forward strand.
GACCCATTTCAATGCCCATGTCCATTTCGTATGGAAATTTGGGTGAATAATACCGAGTTTCAATATTACCTTATACCTTATTAAATATCTCTAACAGAAAATGGAGAATACTTTTTCTTTAAAAGGTATTGCTACGCTCATTTTTCGCTGTGGACAAATTCTCGATGCCATCATCGCCTTCGTAGGATATTGTAGAAACTCGCGTTCCTTTAAAAACGACGAATATCTCGTTAGAATCAAGTTTCCAGAAAGAATTCAAAAGTTTAGTTAGCATCAAACAACACTCTTCTATTTTTCTTGGGTTGCGTTCGATATCGTTTCAGCGGTGTTGTTAAACACGATGTGTTTGATAAAAAAAAGTCGCATCATTATTCCAAAAGGGCTTACAGTCCATTTACCACTTTTCGACTTGTCAATTTTATGTTGTTATTCCCATGGATTTACTTAAATCATGACACTAGGCGAATTTTTTTATTGGAAACAAATCTGCCTTAAGAGAAACCTGTGAAAATCGCACTTCTTTTTGCCAAAAGAGACAATGGTTTCAATTGGAGAAGCATAACAGAATTAACTTCAAAAGGTACACATTTAATCTAAATCCGATCAATCTAACTACGCTTCAGTATCATGCGTAAATAATGGTTTTCTATCCACTTTACCTAATAACAAAAATTCTTATGAAGAAGACTGTCATGACAACGTAGACAAATTTCTACATGAGAAATTTATATTTCTCTACAAGGCAACCAAAAATAATTTCCTCTAAGAAAATACATTTCGTTACGACGAAACACATTCCTTGCAGATTTCTATACTGCCATCATTCCAATACTTGTGTTTGTCACCAGGAATACGGTAAAGCATGATAGTCCTATATCCTATATGTTCTATATTTAATTAAATATATTACAATTGTAGGTTGTCCTGTCAAAAGTATCACCTGCACCTATCCAAATATATAATTTTTTGCTTGCATTAAACTTACCGTATTTGTCATATGCTGAGCTACGCGATTCAAGAATTTCCGAAATGAAGAGCGCCTAAAGACACGATTTGTGGGAACGGAGTTGTTGTTACTGCCATTACCTTCCACCGTCGAGGTCTGCCCGAACATTTGTCTATTTGAGGCACCTCCATTTAAGGTATTCGATTTCGTTTTCAGCTTCCTGCCAAAGGTGGCACCGTCCATTTTCTGTTGTTCATTTGATTTCGTCATGTTGGTATCCTGACCGGTGCCGGTGACAGAAGTTGTGGTGCCTGGTCCTCCATCATTACTACTGAGGGATACAAAACTGCCGGAGCGTTCTCGATTGCCACCAACGCACGAGGACAGTGTGTATGATTTACCTATGGATAAAACACCGCCTCCACCACCGGAATCCTGGGTGCCAGATGTTTTTAATTTATGAGACCATCGGAAAGGATTTCGGGGCATGGAAAATGCTCTACGTATTTTCTTGGCGGCATTGGTGGCCGCAGTGGATGCTTGCATAGACGCAGATGCAGGAATTATTACAATTTGCGGAGGCGGCGAAGCTTTCGGCAATAATTTCACATTTTGCTCAATCACATCCTGGGGTTTACCGCCATCTGTGGCAACTCGAGTGCCGCCCCCGCCCACTGTCGTGCCTTCCACAAGATCTCTCGACGTGTTGGCGGCTGCAATGGTAGCGATGTTATTGTCATTGCTGGAATCAGTGTGGGCGTTATTGTTCGCACTGGTGTTGGTGGTTGAATTGCGGGGATCATCCGCAACTTTAACAGGAGGCTCAATACTGGTTTTGGCTGTACTGCCTGCCTCTGATACAACCACTGTCGAAGACGATGGGCTCTCTGCCTTAGTAAACTTGGAAATGGTAACCATATTTTGTTTGCCTTTTGATTTTCTTTATGAAATTTGCAAATTTTTTAAATTTTTCTCTAATTGGGCTTTTCTTTTGGCTTATTTGATTTATTTTCTATGGATTTTTAACAAAAACATTACAATCGCACTCAAACGCACACACACATTCAGTCACACTCAATACATTTTCCTCTCACTCAGGCGAGACACACTTCTTGATTTCTTTGGTCGTTTTTTCTTCTTCTACTACTACCTACTTCCTTTCCGCTATTTTTGCTTCACTCATCCAACCAACGGTGTGTGTGAAAGTGTAGGAACACAGAAAAACTGTTTTTTAATCACTTTCTCTTTTTTGCCTTTAAGAACAATAACAAGATTTGCATTCGAATTTTGTGTAATTACGTTTTGAATTGAATTACTTTTTATTTCCTACTTTATTATCTAAACGGTATAATTAAAAACTTTTTTATTGGGTACTTTTTGCAACTTCGTTTGGTTTGGGCTTTTGTTTCTGCACTTTTTTCTTATCCGCGACACTTTGCACCCCGTTCAATTAGAAATTCACGAATGAAAACAAATTGAGCGAAATAACGTCAGATTTTGACATTCGCATAATGCAAACCAAAGCTGAAGGTTATGAAACTAACGGCGCGGCGAATCTTGCCATACATAAGTGATATGAAAAAGGTGGCAACATCTTTCGGGATTGCTATTGGGAATTTATTATATAGCGGTAAAGAGGTTACCTACATCAAAATCCTCCAAGGTTTTTCCACTCAGAGAATTAGGTTTTGTTTAGCAGTTTGTTCTTTACAAACAAAAAGAAGTATTCGCTTGAAATATAAACTACGGAAAGTATCACTGTATTATAGGCAAAACTAGTTTCCATTTAAATTCCTTATAGAAATTTAATAACATATGGCGTGATTTTAAACATTTTAGAAGTCAATTATTACATCGTTGTGGCTTTTTCTCATTTTTCTGTATACATCCATTTTATCAATGTGTGCATTGCAATTATTGTTTTTTTTTCTTTTTTGTAATGAACGTGTATATGTGTGAAAAATACCAGAGTGATGAGTGCACTTTTTGAAAGCATTTCAGTGGCATGAATTGCAAATGTAGGGGATTTCGAAAATGAAAAATGCATTGGAAATATTCGCAATTTTTTCACCAAAAACCTTATAATTGAGGTTAACCGACAATGAAACAGCCATATAAAAGACATCATGTCCCTAATCATGAAAATTTAAAATTTCTGCCTTTCTTCTAATTATTTATATTTCTACCTTTTATTTGTATACTTTTGGCAATATGAATAACATAAAATATTTCTATAAAATGCCAAAAATAAAAACGCGTCAAATAGCTAATTTTATTTATGTTACTGCCGCTTGCGATTCGTGTCTATGTACACATATATTTGAAATATAGCTGCGATATTTTATGTTAAGGCTAAAATGGATACAAATGCTCCTTAACACACATAAGATACATATTTCACAAGCATTGCAGTTGCATGGCGAGCGATAGGCAAACGAGCACACTCAAACAAGCCAATAACTACATTTCAATGGTCTGCATGGACTAATAAAATGTTGTTTACTTCCATTCACGATTCTTATGGCGCATTACAAGTATCGTCACGTGGAGAAAAAATTTCACGTGAAGTTTTTCATTCTACATATGAACACATCATTCAAGATTTTAGCGTAAAAGAACATAGTTTACTTAGTTTCACGGTAAAACTCAACGTAATAAAATTGTAGTAAAATTTTGAAGCTAAATACATTTATCAGACAGTGCTAGGTTTTTTTTCGCGGGAAAGTTTTCTAACATTAAATAGATGATTTATATAAAAAAATCTGCGAAGACACTATACACGAGTATGAAAATTGTGTAAAACGGCACTTGATTCACACGTTATACACTAATGTAAATGTGGTCTTCTCATTGTTGTCCAACTGTTTGTCGTCGACAAAAGCCAATACCAGGTGAAGAAATTACGTTACTCCCTTTTAAATATCTTTATTCTCATTTTCCTGTAAAAAATCCCAAATACAGTTATTTAAGTATTTTTTAGATATTTTTTCTTCATTCACATTTTGAAAGCAAAACAAATTTCGAAGAGTCGCCTATATTCCATAGTAAAATTAATATTTTTTACAAGTGTAAAATGCCTATTGATTTGGTAGAAGTGCTTGTATTTTATAGCCTCACACAAGACTGAAGTAACTAAACCAATTTAGGTAATATAACCTCGCATATTTGTTTTTGTACAAACATAATAAATATATAATACACTCCTGTAAAAAAAAAATTAGCTTAAAATTCCACGACCATTTTTTTTAGAATTTCCCCTTGAAAAGTCAGCATAATACCAGCTTTGGCCTAAGATAAAATTGGATAATTGCGTTATTAATAATAATAACAATGTTAAATGTTGATGGCAATTTTGCGGAAAATAGAAGTAAATCACTATGACTATCAATTTGTTGCTTTGTCTGCTATAATAGTTTTTTTTTAAGTCAAGCGTGCCAGATCTCAATTTTTTCTAGCACATTTTCTTTTTCATGTCAGTAGCATACACACTAAATATCAATTTCTTCTTATATTCTTCACATAATGTAGCATATAACAATTCCGAGATTAATAGTAACATAAAAGATTTTGTAGAAGTAGCAAGGCAAAATATGTATTGGCAATGTTATGTCACTTTGTCCAATGAAGACAAATACCATAAATGTTTTCTGGGCTACATAAACATACTGTGAAAATTTTATAATAATCGGTTCATTCGGAATAAAGATATAAACAAAAAAAATATACAAAACGTCACCGCTGAAATTTGATTCTAAACTTCGGAGACAAATTCACGTAGGTCATTGAAAGAATTGAAGTTTATTTATATTGTATGTAATTTAAGTGAAATTGTTTTATACGTAATGCATCTTCGAAAACTGTAAACGAAGATACTTTTCTATAATACGTATGTATGACCAAGTAAAAGTAACTGATTTGCATAGTCGGTTGTCAATTCAAGCCGATAACCGTTTAGAAAACTGACGGCGCCAAGTTGATCGTCAAATATGTTTACGGCACTATTACTGCCAGCTTTTCTCAGCCGGCTTGGAATTTATTGACAGAAAGATGTATCAACAATACATATAGATGCGCCCTTTGTGACAGCGACTGTTGTGTTTGGCTCTGTAATACAATAAAGTTAAAAGGTAATCAGAACGTCGTGACGCCTTTGATTTACATTTTTATGAAAAAATTGTAAGCCGTTTAGTGTTTAATTTTAAGTTGTGCTGGTTATTGCCTACGCTCAAAATGAGGTGTTGTGTGAAAAATTGTGGCAATAAATATCATTGTGGAAATAAAGAAAAAAATAAAATGTTTTTTAAGTTCCCAAAAAAACTCAAAACTTTTAACACAATGGCTGAAATTTAGTGGCAAATCAGTCCCAATATGTGCTTCTTGGCGAGTATGCCAGGATCACTTCAACAGTGAGGATTTTATTGGCCAAATGCAAAATGATTTTGGTATGACGTTTACAGCAAATGAAAACGCAATTGATAAGAAAAATGAATCAATTGAATTTGTTAGGGCTAACAAGGAAATGAATGCCGTGCCTTCCGTTCGTAATGCAAGGGAACAAAATGGAGGCAAGCGCAGTCAAAGACTTGAAAAAAGAAAGCGCCATCAACTTGTTGACACAATTCTCAAAGAAGCGGATCAAGTGGAAGGCGAAAGGACTGTCGAAATGGAATTTGTCGAAATAGATATTGCAGACTCTTCTGCTGAAGAAGATATGTATGCTGATGGGGGACAGGAGAATACGGCCGATTCTGATATAAGTGACTGCAACAACAAATTGCAGGCAGAAAATAACCAATTAAAGCTCAAATTGTAAGTTGTAGCACATGCGCATAAGGTCGGGTTTTCGGACACTTGTGGGAATTGTTGAGCAATGGAGCTGCAGGAAAATTGCGAATATTTTTCTTTCGCAAAACAAAACTAATATTTTTCTTTCGCGAAACTACACTATATATGAGCACAATGATAAAAAAAAATAAAACTACCTCAGTTTTGGGTTGGGAACCCTAGGGACCTAAGGAGTCGAAAATATAATCCTCTTAGACCCTAAATTTTAAACAAACCCACCGAATGACAAAGAAAAAACGCATAAAATAAAGCTCTGAGAAATAAAATAAATAAAACAAAAATCTTATTTGAATATAAATATGAATTCGCTGCGCCACTGAAATAAACCGATAATGGAATTAAAACAATAAAATATTAAAAAAGCATGACATTAAAACACTATGTGAGAAATAGAAACAAAAAACAAGGAACAAGCAACAAAATCAAAAAAAAAAAAAAACACTAGAGCCAAATAATGGCCAAACAAACAATATAACATATGCTCAGCCTCTCGAGAATAGGGAGTTGCCAGATGTCGTGAAGCAAGGTAAAGACCAAAGTTAAGACAGATTTTGAAAAAGAACGGAAGAAAGTCTAATCAATAAGGTGGGCCCAATCAATCTTAAAATAACATAAATATGGAGAATGGTACAACAATAATTCGAAGTAAAATTCCAGACCAGATGGAGAAAATAAAAACTGCAATATAAAGCAATATGAGTTTAAAATAAACGAAAAACGAGTTGACTCGTAGATTAAAGCGGTGGAATGCAATAATAGAAAATGATGAGGTAAACATAATTAAAATCTTTGAAACCATACTGTTTGGTCTCATTTATATTCTTGTAGAATAATTTATAATGCAGGGGTGGAAACCAATATTGTATACAAAGGTTGTTTTAGCGAAAAAATTGAAATAGTTTGGGAAAGATTCAGAGTTCCTGATGGCATACATGTAAAGGGTGTTCCAACAAGAATGCAAGATTTAAATTTGGCGCCATTCGAAGTGTCATTGTTTGACATTTAAACAATTGTTATTGTTTGCTAGTAGAAGGTACGATATTAGTAAAATGGAGCGCTGCACGAATGAACAACGCATTCGCATTGTGAAATTGTTTTACCAAAATGGTGAAAGTTTTGCGGCTACAGTTCTAAGAGAGTCAATTGTAAAGAGATTAATGGATAAATTTGCCAAAACTGGGTCTGTTAGTGATGTAAAGACAACAACGCGCCTTCGACCAGGTCGATCGGCCGAAAATGTCGCAGCTGTACGTGATGATGTCGTTCAAATTCCATCCACCTCAATTCGACACCGAGCTCAGCAAATTGGTGTCTCCAAATCCAATATTTTGACGAAAGATTTGCATCTTCATGCATACAAAGTTCAATTGACTTAGGAACTGAAGCCAGCTGACCATGGACAGAGAAAAAATTCAATTGCTGCAACAGTCATTCAGATCTTGCGTTCTTGTTGGGACTCCATTTATGTTACACAGTCTTTAAATGCAAAAAAGCAAAAATGCAACAGATGCAAAAACCAGCAAACATGCTTTAAATTTCTTGGGCCATATAAAAGCAGTGATTGAGATAAGAAACTTGTAGAAAATTTATTAGCTGTATAAAAATGAATAAGACTTAATTTAGATTTGAATGCTGATCATGAAACCAGTTACAGAGAATGTCCTGTATAACTGAATAAGTTGAAAATGAAGAAGAATGAGACGTGGTTTTCTGCACAATAACCAAAAATAAGATCACACAGAAAATTTTAGCCATGTGGAGATTTTAGCTGAAGATGAAAAACGACTTAATAGTCTTATGGGAAACGTATCTAGCGTGTGACGACGAGGAGCCCGAAATACAATTGGAACCTTACGGTCATTATATTACGGCATCGAATTCTGCAAGAACAGTTGGCGCAATTATTTATTTAAATAAACACGGAGTGTAACTAAAATATGCGACAAAATCTGTAATACAAAATATTGGAGGAATGTATATATGGCGAAATATGGTGGGATGTGTACACTATCGGTAATAGCAAATCTACACAACCGAATATATTTTGTCAAGCCTTTGAAGAAATTTTAGAAGAGATATTTGATATTGCGATAATTGCTGGAGATTTTAATGTTGATTGCAAGAAAAATGATGCCTACAACAAACATGTGGAAAGCGTAATAGTTGATAACGGTTTAAAGCAAATAATGAATGAGTATACTAGAATCTCTCGAGTTTCTAAACCTTTCGTTGATTATACAGGGTGGCCCAGAATGAACGAAGTGGTGTGAATTCCTTATAACTTTTTTATTATAATTTTTTTTTTTTTTTCTTTTCTTTTTAGTATTTTGTAAAGAAGACTTGGAGAGTTTATAATGGAGCAATACACAACTGAACAACGTGCCCAAATCGTTGAAATTTACTTTGTAAATCAACGGTCCATTGTATTGACTCAGCGTGCATACCGTCGTCAATTTAATGTGCGGGTTGCACCCTCTCAGTCAACAATAAACCGTCTTGTTGCAAATTTTCGAGAACAAGGAGCAGTAAGGAACCTTCCTGGTGCTGGCAGACGACGAACGGTGCACACGGATGACAATATTCAAGTGGTACAGGAGAGTATTCAGGAGGATCCACAAACATCAACCAGGGGACGTTCGACACAACTTGGCATCTCAAGAGGGTCGCTGCAGCGAATTTTGCATAGCATAAGAATGTTTCCATACAAAATTCAAATTATCCAAGAATTGAAACCGACAGATTACCAGCAACGACTTGACTATGCAATTTATTTCCAGCAAAAAGCACAAGAGAATCCTAATTTTATTCATAACTTAGTTATGAGTGGCGAAGCCCATTTCCAATTAAATGGGTTCGTTAACAAGCAAAACTGTAGGATATGGGCTACGGAAAACCCGAGAGTACTTCATCAACAACAATTACACCCAGTTAAGTGTACTGTTTGGTGCGGTGTTTCTTCAGAAAGGATCATTGGCCCATATTTTTTTGAAAATGAACGAGGTGTTGCCATTTCCATCAATGCTGATCGATATCGGGCCATGCTGGAAAATTTTGTAAGGTTAGCCGTGGAAAACCATCCGCAAATATGGTTCCAACAGGATGGAGCCAAAGGGCACACTGCGAGGGCCACAATGGCTCTTTTAAGCGACATATTTGGTGAAAGAATAATTTCGCGTACAAGCAATTTTAATTGGCCTCCGCGTTCCCCGGATTTAACCGCTCCAGACTTTTTCCTTTGGGGTTATTTAAAAGGGAAAGTTTATGTTAATAAGCCCAGGACAATTGACGAATTAAAATCCAATATTCGAGACGAAATTAACAACATAACACCGGAAATTTTGCGAAAGGTCATGGAAAATGTGTTGGAAAGAGCACATTTGTGCGAAGCAGAAAATGGCCACCACTTGCGGGATATCATTTTTAATAACTAATCTAAAAATATCCCCTACAAATTTACTGTTTTTGAAAAAAAAAAATAAAAAAATATGTCTTAAATAAAAAGTTATAAGCAATTCACACCACTTCGGTCATTTTGGGCCACCCTGTACTATAACCTATAATTAACAGTTACCAAAAAGAATTAATAAAACAAAATAACAAGCTATGAAACAATAGAAATAGACATCGAGTTCAATATGGAAAGTAAAGAGGAAAACGTTAAAGAAATAGAAATATTTAGATACGATAAAGATGCGTTCAACATGGGAATAAATGCAAAGTTGCAAATGTATGAAAATTGTGACATAAAAGGCAAAGCCTGCGCATTCGAAACCGGTCTTCAAGATGCAATTTACTATTAAGAAACTATCAAAAGGAAATGTTTTAGGGAAGAAACAATATATTGTATGAAGAGAAAATTAACAGATACCAAATAGTTTCCTTAATAAATGAACAATGAGCATGGAAGTCAATCAGGAATTTATATAAAGCAGGAATTGAAAATGAGAAGGATACATACGTGAACCACAATTATGCAAGGGATCCGAAGGAGATGTGGATGGAAATTAAAAGCCTACTTCTCAAAAAATAGTATTGTAATAGTAATAAATAGTATTGAGTTTATACGAGAATTAATAGAACACTTGGAATTTATTAAACAAGTTCCTGTGATATGTTGAAGACTTAGATTTCATGCAATACCTCTACAAAAGTTTAAATATGTATGTAAAAATAGATTATTCCAAAATTCGAGCACGACAAGTGCGCAGCAGTGGATGTTATTGATTTAGTTTTCGAACATTTTTTTTTTTTTTTTTTTTGTATATTTCGCGCGGTATCTCGGTGATAACTTAACGAAATGCTCCAACGCTTGGGGATTATCCACGTAAACACGGTATTTGACGTAACCCCGCAGAAAATCTAATGGCATCAAATCGCACGATCTTGGTGATCAATTGACGTGACGTTTTCTGAAAAGTTCCCATGTATTAGAGCCAAAATCGGTCATGTTGAATCACGTTTGAATCTCCACTTCCGTAGTAAGTTGTAACTACTTTTACGCGTTCTTCAGTTGTTAACTATCCATATTCGTAAATAACAAACTTTCTGCTGGATGAGTAACACTTCCGATGACAGGTATTTGATAACCTTTGCCAGTCCGGTGGGTTTGAAACCACTAAACGGATAAATCAAATCAAATCTACTCAATACTAATACATTTTACTTAAGGCGAGTAAGTGAAACTTAAATTGCCTAATTTTAACTTGATTTGAGTATTAGTGGAAATAGTACATACTTAAAATAAATGCGAAAGTTTTTCTCGAATAATTTTCTTATTTTTTGATTTGGTTTACTCGGCCCTAATTTTAAACTTTGGGCCTCGTAACTCAGTGAATGAGCTTTGCGTTATTTCATTTCTTTCTCAGACTTACGCTGTCTACACACGAGTTGGGTATTGTTCTTTTCACGTAAAGAAAATTTCCAATAAGGCTGGTATTACACTGAGTTATCGCTGTGAAATTCCATATAAAAAATGTTCATGATATTTGAACCCAAATTTTTTAAGTGGCCTTGGAAATCTTTATTTGTTGATTTCCAACACTGCAATAGGAACAACCACTTGCATTTTTACATCACAATATTTTTATTTATTTATAAACTTGTGAAATGAAGTTATAAAAAAAGAAATTTACAATTTTGCAAATATAATTTCAAACATATTATGGCATAAAAACGTATGTTGTTCCAATTTCAGTGCTGGAAACGAATACAGAAAAGTTAGCAACGCATTTACTTATTCTCAAATGTTAGTTTTTAAAAATTGTTGCCGTACAAATGGAATTTCGTTTGAAAATCTTTATTTGTTATTAATTGTTTATTATCGCTAATAAAATTTGTATAAAAAAACTTGTGAAAATTATTATTTTTTTTATTCGATAATTTTATATATTTTTTTTTATTGCCTGGATAGATAGCTATTTTGTATTCGACGAAATATTATCCTCAGTGCTCTCAGCTTAAGGGCATTGATCTACTTTTGCACCCTTGCTCAGCAAAACCCATAGCTTTGCTTTTCTCTTTATGCGTTCCCAAATCAAAACAGCTGATATTTCCATTTAGATAATACACTGTCGGTCACTTGAATAGCGAATATATCGCACCCTAAATACAAAAGGGGCACAACTCAAAATTCTCTATTATTCAGTAGAGGCAAAAAACCGTTAATGTAAAAATGGTTGCAATATTTGAAGAAAATATTGTTCCGTTATGAAAAAATGCAATATTGAAGAAGGTTTGCGAAAATAAAACAAAATTTTGATTTATGACGTAAACGCAACTAAAAATAATTCTCTTTAGTTGATCGTGCAGAAGCAACACACTTGACATAAAAATAGACCTAACGGCATTTTTCCAGTTAAAGAAGATAGTGATGAGACGGAAATTTTTATAGTAGTTAGAGATGTGTAATGTGAATCAGTTTATGGGAAAAAGTAGATTTTGACAATTTTTGAGTTGTGCCCCTTTCGTATTTAGGGTGCGATATTGAAAAAATCGCGTTTAGAAAAATATTTAAAGGTTGTGCTATTCAAGTGAGCGGCGCTGTATATTCATACTTCTGAATTAAAATTACTGAAAAATCACTAATAAATGGAAAGATAAGAACCATTTATAAAGAAAAATTGAAGAATATCCGGCTTTATTTCACATGCAAAGTTGATATAAAAAGGAGGTTTACAATTTTAAAACAGAAATGGAAGAATGTAAAATGTTTTGAATTGGAAAGGTAAAAGACTGAAAATCTTTAATCTTTCTTTTGTATTTTTCAGGGAAATGCTTCAACGAGAATACAATGTTCTATGTACCACCTTGAGTGAAAAAGAGATTGCATTTGAACGGACCCTTCGCAAAAAAGATTGCGAAATTAGACGGCTACATCTAAGGCTCAAGAAGCAAATCACAACTAAAAGAATATGGTGGCGAATTCATAAGAAACATTCACAGTCTAAATTGACAAATTGCAAGGAGTCATCAAAACCCAAGATTGAACCGGCGATACTATGCGATCAATAACCTTTTATTCCATCGAATGTTCCATGGCTGCCGCGCAAAAACAACTTTCTGATCCAAATACAAAAAATTTGCAAATTAAACTTTAGCTCAAGAAGAATGCAACTACGAAAATGAGGAAAATATGAAGGAATTGCATTCTTAAATTCGAAAAAATGGGAATTCGTCTACCCTCTATTGCTACAATAATGCAATGGATTCTACATTGTGATCAGAAAATCACATGAAAGCTAGAATTATTTATGCAGTATTTGTACTTAAAAAAACTGTCAATAATTGTTCATATTCGATTGGCTGAAATGTAATCTGAAATTCAACCAGAATAATTTTCGAAATGAAGAATACCACAACAATGAATGTGATTTTGATTGAAACATTTGTATACGATTAACTACAGAATAGGGAGAAAATACTCTAAGACCTTCGAAGTCTGTGATGGCTATCTAGTCAGATAATCTTTGGTTTGTCGAGTAATAACAAGGAATACAACGAATCTATCAAGAATTCAAAGAAACAGAATAGCATGATTGAAAAGTTTGTTGATTTTGTCAAATTCACAGCCATTGATGTGATTGATATCACTATTTTTGTCTTGCTATTGTACTGTTTTGTAAACTTACCACTAATTACAGTACTGTTGGCATGATGACGGTATTAGGAGGATAACTTCAGATTAAACCTCTGACAGAGCTGATAGGGTTGCTGATGGTACCTTTGGCAACCAAGAGATGTGAATCCCTTATTTATAGTGGAAGGACAAATCAACGTGCAAAATAGAAATAGGACTACTGTCATTGTCCTGGCGAGTGTGGATATTTCTATCATGGATGTTTGATAGATGTTTGAGGAGTGTCTCATTTCGGACGATAGATCTATTTACTTCCGGGTGGATGGAAATGGAGTGTTTCAGGAATACGAGAAGCATGAACTGGGCTCTAGCTCTTCGATCAATAGGTGGTCACTGTGCAACAGTGGTGAAGCTTAACGATATAGTGATGCCCTTACTACTGCGCTTAATGTCAGCTTTGTAAACGCATGCTCTCCCACATTTCCCAACCTATACGTTGGATTCGGTAGCTTGGTACGCCGGGAAAATCGACCAAAAACCTAAACTTCAAAATTAAAAAAAGTACTCTGCAAAGTTTATACGATCATTTTTCGTCTGTAGGAACATGTTATCGATAGGGCGAAGAGATCAGCGTGGATCAGATATTGCGATACTCGGTATTAGCGATGTTGCCCGTTTTAAACGTTTAAACGCAGCATTTTGCCAGTGGAAGAGATGGTTAAAATAAATATTAGAAATTACAAAATAATAGAAGAAGGTTCAAACAAACAACGGCTCTGTTCTTGCGGTCTGTTGTTGCAGATAAGGACGACGGTGGTAAATAGTGGTAAATTTTATTTTTTACTATTTATTAATAATTTCTACTTTTGTTTAGAAATAAACGTGCACACACGGGAATTGCTAAATTCTTGGTTTCGTAGGGACATCCCAAGTGGCTGGCAGCGACAGTATGTAAAGTAATTTTTATACCTGTTTAAATGCAGAGCTATTTATATAGTGAGCCTTTGGAAAATCCATGACTAATATAATAAACTGATCAACTTATCAGCGCTTGGTAAGATCCAGTTATGTTGACGTATTACCCGCAGATGATGAAACAAAGAAAACTTATCCTTTCGCGAGCAGCTTTAATAATAACTAAGTCTTCAAAAGAATTATTGTTAAGTTTATTTATTATACTTTTCATATTGTGTTTTCAGTAACAAATTGAAACAACCTTTGAAGCAATAAGGAGCAGCGAACTGAAGTGAAACTGAATTATAAATATTAACATTATAATACTTGGCTTTTACTTCTTGCTCCACCAGCATTGATTCTCCACGCAACGGTGTTAATCTGCATATATTGAACTGTCCAAACGAATCCAAAACCGCATCGCATTAAAAAAAACAATTCCGAATCAAAATATAGAGGACTGTATTAGCTCTAAGTTTTGCGGAATAATTCCGCTCTAAGTTTTGCGCAAAACCTATTTCACAGCGAAATAAACGTTTTGACCTACCTCCGAGCACAATGGGCCGAAAACTGGTGTGCTGAATCTGAGGTTCTTTAATTCCTCCGCAGAGTCATTTTGTCAATTCCGCAAAATTTTTCCATAGTCAAGATGTTTTCTTTTAAGTTGAATGCTACTGTAGTAATTTTTATTGTAATTATTTTAGACTTTCTTATATAATTAAGTCAACATTGTTTAATTCTCTTAATGTAAGGTCATATCGCTTTCGATTAGTTTAAAAAAGGACATGAATGTGAATCCTGCTTCGGATGTTAATGTTAGTTACATTTAGTTGCCTTCATACTTTGCATATATTAACAGAACTCAATTCGAAGTCCGTGGAAATTTTCTTAAACAAGTACTACGTATCATTTTCCGACTTATTTGAAATTTGGAATGCAAAAGCAAATCTAAAATGAACGATTCTTCTTTTACTATTAATTGGAAAATGTTGTTACGAACAAGATTTCCAACATTTAATTAAATGATGATTAATGTAAACCTTTCTTATTTAGTCAGCACAGTTCGAGTGATGCGATTTAGGCCAAATATGCACGGTTTTGTTCGATAATTTGTTGCCATTTTGAAGGTAATTCCATTATCAACCCACGTACCTATTAGCAAAAAAATCTGGGACAGTCGATTTTCACAATCTTCTCTTGTTGCGACATTTTTACCAGTAAAGTCATTTATCATAGACAGGAACAAGTCATAATTGTTCGGCTGCTGATCTGGACTGGGATGGATGGGTAAGGACGTTCGAACCAAGCTCCCGAAGCTTCTGGCGAGTCTGTATCGATGTGTGCAACCTATCGTTTTCCTTGCGGTTTTTGTTTTGTTAATTCATGTGGTACCTATACACCGAGCTTCCTTTTGTATCCAGTCTTATTCAAGTGGTTCCAAAAGGGTTTTTGTGCAATATTTAGCTCGTGTGTAGTCTATACCTATACAGTGCTTATATGTTGGTCGAACCTTACGATTTTCATTCCATTCTACAATTGACCTTCCATAGAGTTGAATTTTTGCCTTATCTATATAACGCGAATTGTACGTATTACAAAAGCCATCTATTGAAAACATGGACTTCCTTTTTCTGTTGTTTTCATTAAAAATAGTTTTCACCAAAAACTGCGTGAAAAAATATTTCTTGTTGCAGATATCAGGAGAATATATTTAGAATCAAAAGAATGCATCCTGAAACCTTCCGAACGAGAGTTGCAGGGAAATTAGTAAAATTTCATACCCAGGAAGTTTGTCCGACAATCCCGGGTAATATTGGGAATAAAAAATGTAAATATATTCCGGAAAGCTAATAACCTTTAATGATGATTAATAATCCATACGTATTACATTTTAGCCTTAGCTTTTCTGGAGTAACTAAAATATTTATGGGTACCTTCATTTTACAAAGTTATTGAAGAATGACAAATATTCGAAAAAATGTTTATACACAAGACCTACCGAAAAAGACTTAAATTTCGTTATGGCCCCCCAAAATTCGATAACTGCACTTTCCTACTTATCTACTGAATTATGTTGTTGAAAAATTAAGGCATTTAGTGAGAGGCCAGTCACTATCATAGGCGGTTTACTGTTTATAAAAGAGAAGACTTAAAATCTATGCTAATTTCAATGTATCAGATAGTTTCAAAAGTCACCCATTAACTTTTGATATTCTGTTTTATAAATTTCTATTTATATTTTAATAATTTTTAATAGTATACATATATAATATTGAAGTATGTGCAGGAATTTATTTATATCGTACATTGATACAAACGGTCCATTTGAGTTTCTATATTTAAATTGCTATGTTTTCCATTAGGAACCCTTTTAGCAATTTTGTAAACGAAAATAGAAAATTTTTAATTTTTAATATCGATATAAGCTATACATTTTTTTGCATTGTAAATTTCTTTGCAACATTTTAAATCAGTTATTAATTAATATTACAAATTACCATATACCGAAAATTTAATCAGATAAGAAAATCACATTACTTTAGAAAGTATTGAGAAAATATTAATACACTTTTGATGAATATTTGAAGAACGTTTTTACCATAAAAGTCTGATTTATAAACTTCAACTAACATTTATAAAATTTATTTATTTTTATTCCTGAAATAACGGGAAATACAAAAATTCCTTTGGATTTCCTGGGAGAAGAAAAAATGCATCAAATTACATTCCCTAGTACAAACTGTTTCCAAGTTGAGATAAAGAAAATCTCTGTGACAATAATATTGAAATAAACGTTTTCACATGAAAGAATTTGGTACCAGACTTAAAGAAAACTGTGTATTTAGAACCGTTTTAAGAATGATCCAGCCAACGAAAACAGACACATAGAGTGGAAGTAGTTTGAAAACCGCATTAAAGCAAGTTAATCTTTGCTTTTAGAAAATCTTATTTTTTCGATTCCATCCAAATTAAGGCACCTGCTGCCCATAAGTGTTAAAAGTGTTACATATTTATACAAATAATTTGAGTATTTTTATTTCGGAATAAAGATATTTTCTCACTCAAAATCCAACCAAAATGTTAATCCGTAATGATAGCTCAAATCTGTCACAGATTCTGTGAAAGATTTAAAACAGATTTTAGTATTTAAGTAGAAATAGACATATAGATTGTAAATGTTTTGTTTGTAATTCCATACAAGAAGAAATGTTCTAGTGTCGACTAGCATTGAATGTGGTTCTCATTTAGACAAATTCTCTGAGTAATTTTATTCCGAGATAAAGAGAGTTTAATTTGCATTCACTCAAAATCTTACGAAAATGTTAACTCATGATGTTAATCCAAATCGCTGACAGATTCTATGAAAATATAACATTAACATTAGTGTTTATATGAAAATAGGCCCATAGAGTAGAAATATATGGAAAAATGCATTAAAACAAATCAGTCTTTGTTCTTTAAGGAATACATTTGTAACTTCTTTGTGGCTCTGCTGTCGAATAGTGTTACAAGTAGTACACATTTAAACTAATTATTTGAGTATTTTTATTTCGAGATAAAGAGGTTTTCTATTATATTCGCTCAAAATCTTACGAAAATGTTAGCTCAAATCTCTCACAGATTCTGTGAAAACACCACAGTTATTTGTGTTTATTTTTCTCACAGCGTATAAAATATCAAGTGACTTGGTAGCAATACTTCAGATAGACTTCATCTGTACAACGATTAACACTCAAATTTTTATACCAACACCGTGCTTGTACGTCTAGAGGCACTTGTAAAGTGTGCTGATAGTGACAATTTTTGAATTAAAAATACAATAAATCCAATTTAAATAAAAACGGAATCGGTTTATGTAAAACAAACATTGTAAAAATCCCTATAATAAACAAACAAAAGTGAGAAAGTACTACTAAACTATTTCGGCATAACAAAGAAATGTGAGTATGAAATATGATGTTTTACGGTTTTTTGTTTATTTTAAAAATATATCTTAAAACTAAACAAACGAAGTGCTCAAAACGGATTTTTTTGCTCAGTTTTCCCTTCTAACTAATCAGGTGTTATATATTGTCTAAGGTCTAGCACTAATGTTTCTCCACACCGCGAATAATATTAGTTCTAAACCAAATACATCAATAACGTTATAAAGAATCTTTTGTGTTGCAAAAGTTTTACCAAGGCTGTACCCGAGTTATGTAAAAACATCTTTCACATAAATGATTTTAAAGTCAGGCTTAATTTGATAAGATTATTTCAAAAGTATTATCCATGCCATCTCCGAATCGCTTTGCTTATTTATATTGTACCAGTAATAGCATTCAAATTGGAGGAAGCGATTTGTGAACGATATGGGATTACGAAATTGTCTTCATAATCTGAACGATTTACATTTAATCATTATCCTTAAGTATTCCGTGAATTAAACTTCCTGAAAATAGCTGAATTCGCATACTACAGTCGGGTGTCGATGGAAATCCAGTTTGCTTAATACGGATTTGACATCGCCAAAACAGTTATATTTGTTATCATGGCACTAGTTATGAAGATATATTTACCGAAAAGACAACTAAAGGGTCTAACATATAAATGTTCTTAGTATTGATGGTGGTTTACGAAATTCTCAATCAAATATCTGTACAGATATTAGCTAATTATTGCATAGATAACGTTTTAGGTGATTCATAGACATGTTAACTGACGTATTAACAAATATTGACATACCTATCGTATAGATAACTTAGATTTCTAATTATATATAAAATGAAAGAAAATTAACTAGTCCAGCCTTCGGTGTTAGCAAACCAATTATTAATAATCAATATAATTCATATCCTTTATTACTATTATGTGCCCTTTGAAGCTTTCTTCATTTTGAAATTCATTCACATAATCCTGAATTCTTTATATTGAAGGACCTATTTTCGACAGAAAAATTAAATCACTGAGATTATCCTAATCATGACCTCTGCTTTAGGATGAAGAAACACTGATCAACGTATCTGATCGGCCTGTTAGTGTCACTCCCATAAAAAGATGACACACTAACAGATTAATCTGATTGCTTACACTTTCAAGCTTAAAATTTTGACATTTTCACAAATAGGGGTTCACAATAGATAAGATCATCCTGTTTGCACGCCATCAGCTTCCACCGCCACTTTCTTACATGCTTTGTAATAGTTTATTTTCTTACAGACCTGTAAATTTGCAAGAATCGAAATTGTTATTCCAATGACAATATCATTTCAACAAATTTCAATTCAAAAAATTTTCTGCGCAAAATTTTGAAAACGTTTCATTTGGACTAAAATAAAAAAAAAACATTTGTTTATAAAAAATATATCGTGACCCTCGATAATCTCTAACAAGATATGTTTATGATTTTGTATTCAATCATAATTAATAATTCATATGAAAAAAAAAATCTATTAACAGACAATTTTCTAAAATACCAGAAAATACCAGATTCTTTCTATGTAGCCCAATTTTTTCGGATTGCGCAAATTTCAATTTCTGGTTTCACCAGAATTTCACAAAAACAACGTCAACGAGGAATGATCGAACATATGTATATACAGCTCATTCATATTGAAAAGAAAAAATATATAACAAATACAATTTTATAATTTACTGATGATAAGAGAAGTTAAAGAAAAATTTTTCTTCAAACCGCTTTAAAGCGGTTTCAGAATGAGCCTTCGACTTCGCCTCTTGAGATTGTGACTTTATTGTTGGGTATTTTTTTTTTTTATAATTGTTTTTTTACAAAGCCGAACGTCAAAACACCAATTCTGACTAGATCATGCTGAACATGCTATTCTTCTATATTTAATATTGAAATAATTGATAACGGTCATTGGGGTTTAATACTAATTTCAATGTACAGACATAGTTGATCTGTGTTCGTCTGTCTATCTTTCACCATGCTGTGATTTAACAAAAAGAGCACAATATATACGAATTTAATTGGCAGATGCACTGATTTCAATCAATCTTATGTAAATTATTACTGTTGTTTATTTCCAGTTTCCATATCTGGCATAAACTGGTTTTTGCAACCAGTTTAATGTATTTTGAACTTTATGCCACCTTACTGAATTGGAAATTCAGAACATTGATTAAAAACAAATTATTAACAACTATGAATATAACCGAAGAATGAGAACGAGTTCATACATATGTTGTTTGATTAGAACAGAATTACATTTTTCAAAATAACAATAATACGTATTTACGTACAAAAATGCAAATTTAGCAAGTCTAAGATTACATTCGACAAAAGGCTTCGACTACGCTTCACATTGCTCTTCCAACGGCATGAACGCGCTATAGGATATATCAATAGTTTGATAAACTGAATATTAACTGTTATGGCTTAGATATGGCAACGTTGTAATGTATGATTAATATAGATGGTAAAGGCTTGAATATAAAGTAATCGATTAAATGTGTTCTAGAGGTCTAAAATGTCTATATTTTTTAATTTTCGTAGCAATCAAATTTTGTTCCTTTTATTTAATACTTTAGTAAATGATTTTTGATGATGATTTTACGGAATAAAATAAAAGTTGTTGACTAAAGACGGCTGTTTAATGTGTTAAGACTGTGATGGATGAATTTCCAGTTCACTTGTGGGTGTAATCCAAAACGTTGTGCAAAAAACAAGAGATTAATATGGCTGGCTCGTTTCTTCAACCTCAGACCAATGTTTGCGTTGCAGTATTAGTCCAGGTATCCGGTTCGCAAAGGACCAACGTTTGTGTTGCAAATTGATGTTATCGGAAATAAAACAAATTGTTTTTAGCGGTTTTTCCTTTCATAAAGGCGTCACCTTTATTATGCCAGTATTACCTTGTTCCAGCACAGAGGTTTATATCTGACGATAGATATGTTAAGGACCAAACCCGAATAGCAAGTCCTGACGATACGTTTATGACCAAATCCGTATAGCAAGTCCTGACGATACGTTTGTTTAGGACCAAACCCGAATAGCAAGTGAATGTTAATATATTCTTCAAACAAGATGAAGCGGGGCTGTTACAGTAGCATGACCATAAACGCCATTCACATTTTTTCCATATGGCATGCATTTCCATCTGTAACGTTGGTACTATTCTGACTTTTCGAGGTGGGAAAATTCCATATAAAAATATGGTCGTGAATACAATGTGACTTAAATGACCGTCTCTGAATTGGCTGCAGCAGTGACCACTTTTTTGCAAATTTCGGGCAGTACTTTTGGGGATTATACGTGTAAACACCGTCTTTGATGTAGCCCCATAAAAAAGTCTAACGGCGTCAAACCGCATGTCCTTGGTAGCTAATTGACGTCGCCAAAACGAAAATTTACGTTTTTTAGAAACTTCTCATGCAATAAAGCCAAAATCGTTCGTGTTGTATCACGTTTGAATCACCACGTTTGTAGTAAGTTTTAACTATTTTTACGCATTCTTCGGTTATTCAAAAATTCATATTCGTAAATGGCAAACCTCTCACTAAATAAATGACGCTTCAGATGACAGGTATTTAACAGATGACAGCCTTGTCAGAACGGCGGTGAAACCACTAAATGGATAACCGTGTATTATCGATAATAAATTGTTCCGAATTTGGTGTTGGAAGCAATGTCTCGTGAATTTTTTCTGTCGTTAAAAGAACGAAGAACTTTGCCAAAGAAAAATTGTGAAATACAGATAATCCCAAGTCAAGGAATCGCAAAAATCTATGAATACGTTTTTGCTTACGAAATCTTACTTTTCTAACGCCATCTAGCGCAACCCTGTTGCACTAATACAGTGCGTGACATGCGTTACTAAAGGTATGTACTGGAAAAATAATAGGATTCTTCCTACTATACCTTATATATATTTGAGAAATTTCATATAAATTTATGGTAGTTATCATATCTTCCAGTCAGAAAGCCAGGAAGCCAGTGATCCAGCCAACCATATTTGGTCAATGGATACTTGGTTTTTTAAACACTTCCTTCTGATTCTTACTTTTTTCCGTATCAAATTATGATAATTTTATTCCATTGACTGAAATTATAACAACAAAAAAGATATTCAAGGGTTATTGAACTTAGTATCAAACTTTAGTCTCCTACATGTACATGTGTTTTTAACTATACAGTATATAGGGTATTCGATTCTATAACCCTGAATGGAACTTCCGTTGTTCACTCAATCATACCACAAACAGCTGAGCGGAAAATAAAAGTGGTGAATTCCCAAAGCTTTTGCCAAAAAAAAAAATCGGAATAAACAAACCTCACAGTCGGTTGTATTTTAGGAGGCATAGTGGTGGTTTTACGGGATGTGATTTATATCTGAGTGGGGCTGCTGGACAACAAGCAGAAAATCATCTGTTTTCTGCTACGCAGAATTACATAGTGCTTTATTTTCTTTTCAACATAAAAAAATGCAAATAAACAATTGTTTGTGAAAAAACTAAAATAATCAATGAATGAGTTATCGCTCAAGTGATAGTGATAAATCAAAATACTACTTTAAGGCGTATAGTTCACAACATATACAACGTAGTACTTTTTATATTGGCTAGGTGTAAGTAATTTAGAATTATTTGTAGGCTTTATTTTACTGGCCATGCATTATTTTTACTAAACTTAACACATTCGGGATTTGTTTTGTTCGCTTTACGTTGATCTGATCACAAAGCATGTTCTCCATTCCGCATATAACGGCGGAGAGGTTGCGACGTTCTTATATACAATTTGTTTGTGGTCGGCGTAGGTAAAAAAATGAGTGAGTGTGTGTGTTGCTAGTCTGCCCTATGTACTATAGTCTAGTGACGATTTAGGTAAACATGACACTTGATTAGACTCTGATTTTGCTTTAGGACTTGGTGCTAAATGTTAATTATATAACTGCTGAAATGTAATAGACGCTACAATCGTTTTAGAAATGTTTTTTTTTTTTTAATTTCGTGATTTCGCTCACAGTGCTAAATCTAAAGATTAGCTACGAACGTATAGTATTATTATCCTAGTTTTTGAAGAGCAAGGGCACCGTTTTTGTTCTAAGGAACAGATATCGTAGAGTCTTAATGACTGAGTTATTCATTTACGAGGTTTTTGATGAAGAACAACTATGTTTCCCTATGCAAAATTCAGTTTTCAAAAATCCCAATTTCATCGTACTTTGATGCGAGTTATGGGCAGTATAAATATACATTTGACGGAAAAAAAGTCTTCCCAAATAGATCGATTAATGCGGAAACAAAGAAATCAAATGTAGATGACACCTTATCAAATTGCAGATAATTTAAGATTTCTTACTGTATGTTTATCAATTTTCTTAAATATGATTAAATTTGTCACAGAAATCTGTTAGGGTATCGTCCCCTAAAGTGTCTGTTTTACTTTATATAGGGTTATCCATTTTTCGATTTCGAAAGTAATGTTAAATAGAACAAACATTAAACAATGGTTTTGAAGAAACTTTTGTTTCATTATAATGCCTTGCCATTGTGTACGAAATATAATGCCATTTAAATGACTGCCTCTGGATCGATTGCATTTGTGGATTATTTTGAGGTTCATCTATTGTCAATTTTCGAAAAAATACGGCCCAATGTTGTCCAGACCATAGTGCGCACCAAACAGTCACTTTTTCGGGATGCAATGACTTTTCCACAATCACTTCAGGGTTCTCCGAGACCCATATGCGACAATTTTGCTTGCTGACATAACCATCGAGTGAGACATGAACTTCATCGCTGTAGAAAATTTTGTTCGATTTAAATGCCACGTTTGAATCACCACTTGTATAGTAAGTTTGAACTCTTTTACGCGTTCTTCTTTTGGTAAACCTTTCGCTAAGTAAATAACACTTCCCTTCCTTGCCTTGCTAGATCGGCAAACCACAAAATGGATAACCCTATAATTTATTGAGATACAGTCACTCAAACAGATCAGCTTCAGGAATCTTTTTGAAATTATATTTGGAATGATAAGCTTAAATTCAAAATAATAAGAAATATGTTTTAAGTGTGGTAAAACGGTTATCGGAAAGATACAATTGTTCTGGTGGTCAGGTTATATCAATCCGAAATTTCTGTAAGACAAGTCACATATATCAGACAAGCTTTACTAAAGGAAAGTTGGCCCCAACAAGGTTTTCTACAAAAAAAAAAAAAAAAAAAGAAAAAAAAAACGGTCCCAGACAAAGTTCTACAAAGTACATAGATAATGGAGTGCATTTGGTTCCATTAGGATGATTCCGAACATAATTCTGTCATTGTACAAAATTTATTTATCCGGAACTGCCCACAGTATTATGTGTAATCATAATTACCAAAAAGAAATAATTTTAAGTTTTATCAAAGCTGGAAATTTACACTATTTAAGCTACTGCCTTAAAAGTGTAAAAGAACTCTCATTTCATCATACGTTTTTTCTTTTTCTGTAAAAATACTTTAATTTTTGTAAATAGAATCTGTGATTTAAATAAATTTTTAGAGTAGAGTTTATTTTAATTTATGCATACTGTGATTTACTTCATAGTTTCGAACTGCAAAATTGTCGACTTAATTAACTAAAATGCTTTTGCAAAATGGAAAACAAAATATTTAGTATTTATTTTTTTCTCATTATTTTTATTTTCCTCTATTTCGCCAATTTTTAGTGAAATTTAATTTCAGCTGTATAAATTACTTGTTACTAGTTAATTTTATGTTATATTTTAAGTTATATTTTGTTTTTGCCTTTTTAATTGCAGTAGTATTTATTTTATGCACTTTTTTTAATTACTTAATATTGGCCAAAACGCTTTAAATTACAAGATTGTTAAATAAACGAAACGAAATATCCTACACGTAGTTAAACATATGGATATATCACAAATTATATCAATCTAATGGTACTAACGGTTTTTGAAAACTGGAAAGTTTTTAAAAAACAAATTTGCGCAAATTTATCCACCTCAAAGTCGTTTCATATTCCAAGCAATTTTCGGGATCCCAAATGAAAATTCATGGAAACGCAAAAGATGCTACATGCATTTCACTTCGCTTTAGGTATTCGATTTAAATGCAGGAATGAGTTCATAACAAACACAAGAAAAACACAGTGGAACCAAAGAACAATGTATACGCATAGATAATTTATTTCGCTCTGAATCCAAAATATTGATGATCATAGAGTATTATCATCCCGCAATCTTCGTTATCCTCTTTGTGCAATAACCCCATAACTTTACATATTTTGGTTAATAGTTTTGTAGATTACAGTAACTTGATCGATAATCTATTCAAGTTGCACGTTGGAAAAGAGAGCGTGAGGGGACAAACTTACGCTTTTGAGTGATCGTTGGAAGTAAGCGAATTTCATTCTAGAGAAAAATAATTGATCTGTATGTTTCCATCGTCTTTGGTGTGAATGCCATATCATATATGACGTTAAAAACGCTTAACTGTTAAAGTTCCACGTTGGGAAAGAGAGCGAGAGCGAAAAGCAAGCGAAATTCCAATGCGTATCCATCGTATTTGCACGCGCTACTTTCAAGCGTCAGACACTAGAATATTTGCACCCAAACTTTTTCGTCGTCGTCATTTGTCAATGTAAATCAAACTTGGGGAACAAACTTAAAAAAATTATAAATTTGTTCTTTATATGTACATTTTTATATTATATATTATACATATTTATACTTACAAAGAAAATATATCATTTGTTTCTATATTTGTAACAAATCAAAAGACAAAAACATTCCGGACTGCGTATTTATGCCGTTTCAGCACGAATCTGCTCTAGCACGAATGATTTCATAAGAAATTAAGTACACATTTTTTTACATTTAACTGCGTTTTAGCGTACCGCATTGGCATGAAAAGGTATTTATATACATATGTATATTAACAAAAGTTTTGATTTCTTTGGATCATGTAATATATACAGTCACATCATTATCGTTTTGACAATGGTTGATTTCATCTGGATATTTTAATTCCCCCACCATAAAATAATTTTATCAGACCACTTATAAGAACTCTTATAAGATATGTTCATCTAATAGTACAAACAAAACCGAATTTTCACTCAAAAAGCGCGCAATATTGATATATTATCTAGAAGAATAAAGCTTTTTTGCATGACCACTTGTCTGGTAGGTTGTTATCGTCTTCCTCCTGCAAGTGTTAGATTGGGACAATTTGGTTTAGGAAAAATAAATATTTTTGTCTGTTATTTGGTATTATTAGAGCATGCGAGAAGCAGTCGTCAAAATACATATGCAAGCAACTGCTCAAGTTGTGTGCGTGGTTATTTTCTCCCTAAAAATTACAATAAGTCGATGCATTATGTATTAGCTGAAGCTATTTTTAGCACGTCAAATTATTTGGCGACACTTAACTCCATGATAGTGCAGACCGCAGTCCATGGTGTGGGGTACATAGACACCGGCCTTGCCGAAATTTTGACGCCAGCCTACACATTTTTGTTTATTCCGTCATGTTTCTCATCTACTCGACGTATAGGTATTCTTTGACATGTATTCAGTGAAAACGAAAACTATATGTAAAGGCGCGTTCAGACACACATACATATGTATGTTTCGACGAGAAATCCTATGCATATATGTTATAACGACAACTAACGGGCCGATCATATCACTCATTTTCGGAATAATTTCTCTTAAATGGAATAAAAAGTGGAAAGAAAGGAAACGTCTAACCGCTCCATTTACCACTTATTTGTTACCATTTGCTGTTTATCTGTTATTATTTACTATAATAATAGTATATATAATATAATGTATATATATATATATAGTTCTGGTTGCAAACAAAAATATTTGCAAGTAAATATATAGGGTTATACATTTAGTGGTTTCAAAACCGCCGATCTGGCAAAGCGGTCAGTTGTTAAATGCCTGCCATCTGAAGTGTTATTTATTGAGTGAAAGATTTGCCATTTACGAATATGGGGCGTTTAATAACCGAAGAACACGTAAAAATAGTTAAAACAAAAGTAGTGATTCAAATGTGGACACTTTTCGGCCATTAAGAGATAATTATGGTCGCCATAATCGACCTACTGTGCAAGGAATTGGCAAGATTATAAAGAAATTTGAAGAGACTGGAAGCGTTACAGATATGGTCAGGCCTGTACATCATCGCACTGCCGAAAATATCGCTTGTGTTTGTAAAAGTGTGGTGGATAATCCGAATTTCAATTCTGAGAGCTATGGCCCTATGATTTTGCGCCGTTAGACTTTTTTGTGGAGCTACGCCAAATACGTAGCATTTAAACATTAACATTCGTCAAGTTGGTATCGCTTTCGTAGAGTTGTATTTCGCTTTCTTAATTTCGATCAAATCAAGCAAACCTTTCTCATTTTATTTCTCGTGAAAATCGCTTTTACTTGTTGGAAAGACAGGGTGCAATAAGAAAAATAAAAATGTATCATACTGTGCGCATCAGCCTCGCGGCTGATTGATGATAATCAGGGCGATAATCATGTCAATGTCATTGAAGAATTATCTTAATAATAACGGATGAAGTTGAAGTGCAAAAATATGTGTTTTGTTCAAATGCTTCAATACTAGTTGCCAAAACCTATTTTTAAATCAATTAGTTAAAGACGAGGAGTATGTAAAATCTAGGTTCACTGTCTCCTCTCTCATCTGTGAAAAAAACATCGAACCCTCTTTTTCTACATTTCTATGATTGCCTATTCCCGGGTATACCTCGAAGTGAAGAATTTCGTCGACAATATGATAAATGTCGCTTTTTCACAGAGTATTCCGTGGAAGAATCTGGGTCTATGAAAAATTCTATCCAAGTAACAAAAGTTTAAGGTAGAAAATTTCGTGGGATTCGATTCTTTTTTAATCACGTTGCGTAGAAATCCCTTGTCAGCTACTTATAAGAAGGTTCAACGAGTGAATGTATATGCTGTTTTTTTTTTAATTTCTGTTTTATATTTTTCACAATTTTATTGGGCTAACATTGACATTAAAATAAATCTAGAACCATTATTTTATTAGACACTGTGAAAAGCTCATATCGTCGGCATAAATTCAAGACCACGGAACCACTATTTTAATTTACTGAAGATGATTCCGAGTTCATTTTAGGGACGTCGCTTTGCATTTCGCGATGTTCTATCCATGTACATAGCGAAAAATTTGTTTTTTAAAAATTAGTTATTTTCCCTCTACAAACTATTCCTGCGCAAAAAAATTATATCCCATTCAGTTTTACTAATTGCAATATCCTTCCTTATTTGCTGTGTTTCATTCCATTGTGCACTATGGCCCCGTGGATTAAGCTAACAGCGAATATTTTTGAAGAAAACAATAAAAATAATTATACATTTACTATTGCAAAAAAAAAAAAGAAAAATTGGCAACCAGGAAACGCAAATTTATGCGACCATGTTTTATATTACTTCCAGATAAGCAGCTAATCGAATAATTATGGACAACATCCCTACCTCTGTAATACCACCGGATGGTGGCTGTGGCTGGATTATAGTGGCAGCAGTAGCCTTAATTAATGTAAGCCATTTAACAAAATTTTGGTGTGCATTACAAATCTATTAACATTTTGCCTTTTCTAGATGACAAATCAATCGATTTTGTCGGTGTTTGGTCTACTTTTTGGTTCCCAATTAAAAGAAATGCATCAGGAGACATTTACGGCTGCTCTGATAACAAATCTTAATTCTTTGGCTTTGAATTTTTCGGGTCTTTTCATAGGACCAGCAATAAAAAGTTTTAAACCGCGAAACGTTGCTGCTACCGGATGTGTAATGGTCTCGTTTGGTTTAATGTTGTGCGCCTTTGCCTCAGAGGGATGGCATTTCATTGTAGGATACAGCTTTTTTGTAAGTTAAATTACATTTATTGTAATCGACTTTGTGGAGTTACATTTTCATATTTTAGGTGGGCATGGGTTTGGGTTTAATATCTCCCTCCACTTTTATGGCTATTAACTCTTATTTCACCACTAAAAGAGGTCGTGCTGTCGGCGTCTCTTTGGCGGGAGCTGGTCTGGGTCAGGTTTTCATTCCACATGTGGTTCGTCTGTTCTTGGATCATTATGGGTTTCGTGCAGCCGTTTTATCGATGTCATCACTTTCGCTGTGCGGCGTAAGTTTTAATACATTCAGTAAAACGAAAACAATCTGGCATTCGTAATGATTTCATCACTTGTTTGAATTGTATTTACAGCTCGCCGGTGCACTCCTATTGAAGCCATTAACTCCCGCATCCGATACCACTAAGCACAATAACCGTAAACATTTCACGTTAATATTGTCTGATACAAACAAATCTTCGCCAGATGATTCTTCTGTGATGGAAATAAAAATTGTTAACAATGCCAACGACTGTGTAATGGATAAACAACACAAATCACAGGAAATTTCTTTGTTATCCTTCCATAAACAAAATGATGTTTACCAAGAAACCACTACACCCATAACAGAGAAGAGTCATAGCGATTCAGCGTCGAAGTGTCATGGAATATGCAGTAATATGTGTCAACGCATAATGCAGGCCATGGATTTGGAATTACTGAAAGATCCAGTATTTTTGAGCATTATTATGGGCATGGCCTTAGTATACACATCGACTATACAATTCACTATGCTCTTCCCCAGCTTCTTAGAGGTAATTGTTTTATTTTGGTGATTGAATTGACATGTGGAAACGATAAATCCGAGCGTGGCGACACGTTTGTGTGAGGATTATATGAAAATTTGGATCGATATGGGCGGTTATCAATAAGGTTCATCCGTGAATCGAGCAAATTATATTTGCTAAATACAATGAATCTCGAACGAAAATTGTGGCTTCTCACCAGAACAGATCATTTGTGTTTGCGGTATATTAAAACATGAAGCGATATAGCTGTTTCGACCATTGGGTTGGCGCCTTGGCGATTAAACCAAAATATAGACGAATACTGCTGATTTTCGAAGATATTTGTTGAATTTTTGGCTAAAAATTCATTCAGAATTATAGCTTTCTGAAATGATGCGTTATCGTGATGCAACGTCCATAACTTTTCTTCCCACAAGTCTAACCTTTTTCGACGAATGTGCTCTCTTAAACACAAACACATAACATTAACATAATATCCTTTATTTACCCTCAGACCTTCTGAGAATACCGCGATTATATTCCACCACGTTTCGACTGAATGCCCTACTGTTTTTGATAAAATCGATTCACCGTAACAATTCCCTAAATTAAATGACAGCTCGCGGTCCGACACCACTTCAGTATAGAGGATAGTTGTGCTAGTTTAGGCATAAAAAGGAATTATTACAAATCCTTTAAGCGGGGCTTTTTAAATGAAAATATAATAAAGTTTTAATAAAAAAACTTTATTTTTGGAGGTGATAGAAACGAGCCTCAATACCCATTTGAATTGGGGCTTTTTTTTTATCAAAATATGGACTTACATGGTCCGTTTGTATAGTTTTGAATGAATAATTTTATGATCAGGCGCCGTATATGTATGAATGAGCATGGAGGTCATTCATATGAAATATTTGTATTTTGCTTGAACGACTAGTTTGTGCAACCTATATTGCCTTTATAAGAATACATTGATGTGCATACATTTTGTTGGGTATATCGTTTTTATTTTTGAATGCTACACTCAGCAGTATTCAATTAAATTATACTATGTTGGTTTAAATTACTTCCATCTTTCATCTGATGATCTCTAGACAGCATTCAATGCAAATATTAAAGTATGCGTTATCTTATCTACTAAAATGTGTTTTCCCATTTACATTGCAAAGTCGTAAAATGTCAAAATTGTTTGCATTTTACGTTCTATATTAAAATGTTAACGACATTCCATAAAAATGTCTGATAAAGCATTATTAAATTTGGGGTTATCCATTTTTCGGTTTGAAAAGTAAAGATAAATAAAACGGACTTAAAGCAATGATTTCGACAAAACTTTTATTTCATCATAATGATTTGACCTTGCCATTGTGTACGAAATGCAATGTCATTTAAATAGAGGATAATGATCCGCGTAAACACGGTCTTTGATGCATTTTCTTGGTGGCCAATTGACGTCGCCAAAACGTGAATTTACGCTTTCTAGAAACTTCTCATACAATAAAACCAAAATCGGTGGGAGTTGAATTACGTTCGAATCACAAGTTTTGTAGTAAATTTCTATTATTTGTATCCACTAAATGGATAACCCTCTATAATGGGACCTATTTGCCAACTTGATAAAGATGGAGATTATATTTGTTTTATTTCCGAGAACAGCGGCAAAATGTCAATGAATGCTAACGATACTGAAGTCAATGCTCACTGCAGAGCTGTCGAAATAGTTAGTTTCAGGTATGTGGATAGGAAAATTTCCTTATAAACCGTAATCAACAGTATCTGTTAAACGGCAACAGGAACATCATCAAATGAGAAAACGTAGCGATTTTTCTAAAATAATCCTATAACCTGTTGTTAATTATTTATTAACGGTATGTGAAATTGATTCAAATTTTTCTGTATTGAAAACAGAGACAAACTCAATAATTTTACTGGGAAACCATTCCGTTTTCGGTAATCCATTGGTTGTAAACATGCTGATGCTACAACCCAACCATTTTCTATTATCATAAACGGTGCTAAAATCTGTGTTTAAAGCGATATTTTTTTCAATTTTAAAGAATTTGAGTTTAAAGGATAACATCAGCATGCTAAATCAACAAAGCGCTCATCACCTGATATATTATCTCATTTTCATTTCATCATACATCGTGATGTAGGAAAGCCAAAAAGGCCAATTATATAACATCACAAATAAAATGTAGAATTCTTTAATACAATATTAAATATCAAAAAAAAAAAAAAAAAAAAATAATAATAATATAGAGTTAAAAACGATATAAATTCAAATGTTAATAGCAAAGTTTATATTATGGTTCCCCAGCCAAATACAGTTATAAAGCAAATAAAAAAAAGAAAAACTAAGTGCCATAATGTAAAACATACTACTGAAGTTCACTTAATGCAAATAATATATTTGTGTTGGAGAACTTGATTTGAATAAGCAAAATTTCGTAGATTCCTTTTCCCTACACTACTCATATATTGTAATCTGTGCTGTTTCCGTGACTACAGCTTACAAATAATATTGGTAATTTAGACAAGAGCTTATATAGATCAAAGCCTATTCTAAACCAGCACCGAAGAGATCTGGCGGAATAAAAGATAGAATTTAAGTAGTTTAAATGCTGCGAAATAATTGTAAGCTAGACTGGCACTTACCTGTTTAGGTGGCGACTAGAATAGACATTCTTGTCTATTATGCAGTGTTTTGGTCGCTTTCCTTTGCGTCGCCCATCGAGTTTGTTGTCGAACGTTTTTCGCACTGAAGCAATTGGTTCCAATCGCTAAACATGGTCAACCTAACGCAATTTCAAAGACTGCGAGCACTGCTTCATTCCCATACTCTGAGCGGTACATAGAAGATTGTTTAGTGGATGACCTAATAACGTTCTGGAAGGATCTCTAACACTTCACATCACGTTCTGCTTTGCATCATTCGTTCTCTCCACATCCCATATTCTTCCTCTTCTATTTCATTTTCTGTTGTCTTGGATA
Source organism: Philornis downsi (assembly GCA_019455685.1). NCBI lineage: Eukaryota > Metazoa > Arthropoda > Insecta > Diptera > Muscidae > Philornis > Philornis downsi. The sequence goes on from JAHXMU010000180.1 coordinate 237,381, forward strand.
ATAAAATTATGCCAATAAGTCCCGAATTTTATATAATCAGTCGTGTATAACTCATATCTCTTGAGTCATAATTCATTTTTCTTTATTTTTTCTTTAATTTGTGTAGCTATAAGATCTTTGCGCAAAATATTAGTGTATATGGCACTAGCTAGAAAATTGTGGCGATTTTCATGAACATATCCAGAGAGGTGGTGGGCTTATTTAACACGTAAAATTTCTAGCATATTTGCTATTTATTTCCCTTCTAATGTTCTAAACATTATATACTTTTCTTTAAATAATTATTTTCTTTTATAGTAATTCTTCAGAACTTTTTCTTATAATATAAAAAGTTAGCTATGCCTTCCAACTCCCTTTTTAATTTATCATAACAATTTCTGCAGCACACCTCGTACTTACTGCTGACTGGTAAAGCGATTTCGACTTCAGTCAAAAATATATTTTTTATTTATATTTATAGAAATTTTTCAGAACTTTTCTTATTATATAAAAAGTTAGCCATGCCTTCCAACTCATTTTGTAATTTATCAAAATAATTTCTGCAGTACACCTCGCAAGTATTGCTGACTGGTAAAGCGATTTTAACTTCAGTCAAAAATATATTTTTAACTTCCAAAATCAATTCTTGAAAACGTCTATTGATCTCGATAATTGTTCAAACAACATTTCGTTTTTCTAATTTTAGTACTCTGTGGGCCTTCCTAGACCAACAATAGCCACATGTATGTCAATAATGGCTGGCGCTGATATCATTTGCCGCCTTTTGTTGCCCTGTATCACAGATAAATTGAAAATACCTTATCGTGTTATCTTTTTGTTGGGCACAGTGGGCTTGCTTATATCTAGATCGGGTAAGGCAAAATATTTAGAATTCTTCCCCAGCCGTCTAACAAAATACACCAATTTTTTTTTTTAAATTTGCAGCCTTGGCCGAATCTATGGATCTCACCACCATCATTGTAATGTCCATTTTCACTGGCATGACTAAATCTGCAACAGTGCTCAACAATAATCTCACCATTTCCGGCCATTGTAAGCCTGAGAAATTACCGGGTGGTCTGGGTTTAAATATGATATCCAAAGGTGTTCTAGTAATAACAGTTGGACAGCTATTAGGTTGGATACGTGACGCAACAAACTCCTACGTCCTATGTTTGCATGCTCAGAATGCTGTGCTCTTATTAGTAATTGTGGTGTGGACACCGGAAATAATTTATAAATATCGTAAATATTTAAAAGAGAAGCGACAATCTCGTTTGGAAGCTGTAGCGAGTGAGGTGCCACAAACCCAGCATCACGAAGAAGAAAAAGAACAATGTCTAAAGAAATCCACAGTGCCAACTGCTCAGCAAAATGTCTGTTAATTTATAAACGAAAACTGAATTTATTTATTTTAATTAAGTAATACCACAGTTCTTAAAGTATTAATAGTTATAACATGTTATTAAGGAACCGGTGATCAATTCTAAATACGGAAAAATAGTTTGTAGGTTAGTGGGTGGGTACTTTGTATTTTAAATCGAAAACATGTACCTCAAGCAACGCCCATAAAATGACGCATAATTTATATTGTGATATGATTGAAAATTTCAATTCTAAGTTCAATTTGTAAAAGTCAATAGTTTTTATACACGTTTTTCTATGGAATCAAATAGTTTGTATGTTTTTATAAAGCTTAACTATGCAATAAATGCATTAATGATGAGAAAAAATAGTGTGTCTCAATTTTTCTAGCTTCTTTGAAGCTCCCATTTATTCATTTGATAAGCCCTTTTAATGTCATACGTTTTTTTTATTTTGAAAATATTATAAAGTGATGAAAACGAAACAATTTGTTATGGATCCATTCATTTTAAGCCCCTGTCTATTGGCCGGCAACTACAGACTCGCCAGATTCAGTATTAAAGAAGAGTTTACGCTCAATTCCTTCCTCAGTGATGATACCAATTCGTACGACGCCACCAGAACTACCGTCGTGATATATGGCATGTCGAACAGCTGAAATAGAAAAATATGTATGAATCTGGCAACAAACAAGTTTTTTCTTTTAAATGGCACATAAGTGCCGTTGGAATGTAATTTTTTTAAATTTCACTTCTTTAATCAAAACGCCAAAAGGCTGTATGTTAGCAAAAGTACTTACTGAAGTTTCAATTGCTTAGCTTACAACAATAAATACAGTTAAAATTAAACTCCTTAAACACTCAGTTTTTTTAAACAGAAAATCATAATTCATTATTATATGTTAAATTTATTTGAAAAAGATTATCAAATCATCAGCGGTTACTTGTTGAATGATATAATGAAGTGAGTTGAGTTTTTTGTTTATAGGAAAAGATTACTTGGGGACATTTTTTTACAAAATGCTTTGACGAAATTCTCCTTGAGTGAATAATGCTTTTGAATATAATTTTTCTAGTTTTCTTTACTTTACTTTACTAAGGTTTTTTGCATACTTATCTATAATAAAAAGAACAGACTGTCCTTTGGAAATGATCCTGGATGAAAAATGCCTTTAAAGATCGTTTTGATACTGTGCTGGAAAAAACTTTTTTTTCTATAAAAAAAAAAATGTTACTGCCGCGTTTCTGAGGAGCATTTTCTACCTGTAGACTCTTGGAGAGTCTTTCCGCTTGGAAATATTGTTAAAAATATATTAATGATTTCTGTTCTTTTTTGTGTCTCCCCTCTTATTTCTTTGTACCCATTTTGATATCACTTTTTATATGTTAATTTTATCATTGTTAATGATCTCTGCACTGTTTTGTGTCTCGACTGTTATTTCTTTGTATCCCTTTCGTTATCACATTTTATATGTTATCCCTTATTTCCCAAGCTTATCGTCTACTACCAGCTCTATGTTTGAGTTGCTCATTGCCAATCCTTCACGCAATAAGTCTCGAATAAATCTCATCGAATTATTTATGTTTTTGAAGAAAGTTGTGGATTTCCTATCTTTGGAGGCAATTTTTCCCTTTAGGAACACATTTCCTTTAGGGTTCCCATTGTTTTAGAAACGTTTTTTCAGAGGCATTTTATAGTCTAAAAACATTTTTCAAAAATTCGGTTACAAATGCAAAAGGTGAGGGTCCTGATTCTCAAATGTTAACAATGAATGATGAAAGAAATAAATGCTGACTTGAGGAGAGCAATAAGTGGGACCGGTATAAGAAACTGACATTACTCTTCTAATTATGTGATCTGTTTCCAAAATCGAATAACCGTGGAATACTAAAGATGCGTGGTCGGAAAACAGCAAATGAAAAATTAAACAAAATGCAAGTGAAAAATTAGTCTGAACTAATACAAGAACAAATTCTAAAATATACTGAAGTTTCCGTTAGCAAAGCATGGCGTGACAAATCTGGTCCATTTTCAACAGCTGAACTAAAATCAGCATCACTAAATGATGCCGATGAAATTGACAAAAAGATATGAGCATTGGAATACGTTTGTTGATTTAGGCAATTTCTATGGGAAATATCGGAAAGGGATGTAGTTATCCCACCTATTTTGTCAAATGTTACCAATATAATCCGAAAAAACAAATAGAGATTTCAGTTACAGCAATCTACGAATTGGGAAGAAATTGAGTTTCGGAATTTAAGCTTATTGATTGTTCCAGTCAAAAAGCAAGAAAAATAGTATGCTTAGTATCCGAAACGACAAAGGGAATAGAAATGTAGTTGCTTTTCCTGTAATAAACGTTTTTTCGGACCATCAATTTTTTATGTCATTTTTATTTCTATTGATGTTTTTGAGGTTGATTACTTTGTCTACTCCTTGGCTTTTATTCCTCATTTTCAATTTTCTCTTCTCCTGCTTTCCGTCATTTTTAAGTCACTCTATATATCACCAACGATTTCTCTCTTGAATTTATCACAACTTTTATCGATCGCTGAATTCAATATTCATTCTTAAGAGGGTCCTTCCCGTCAGGGAGGTTTGTGATTTCTGCACTCTACGAAATTTACCTTATAGCAGTTCATTGGAGATGTATTTTTGCTTAACTATATTGAAATTACAGATCAATATGTTCCAATCATGCAATGGAACCTAAGAGGATGTCGTTATAAAGTTTCAAAGATTTTAACTTATTGCAGTATGCGGTAGCCTGGGGTTGCGGATCTTTATTACAATGGGCAGCTATCTAAAGGGCAGCCACTTGCAATAAGTTATATTTAAAATTTGCAAACAAAATATTTTTCATTTGAGCCCTTACTAAATGGTTCAAAATTACAATTCAGACAAAAGACTTCTGCACATTTAAGCACATATGGGATATATTCAAAGAAGGATTAGGGCCATACTAAAGCTGTCGCAGACATCAACGATCTAATAACTTCAAAACACTTTAACTTACCCTTCTTAACGAATTCGATGCACTCATCCTTTTTCATGTTGGGTTTAAAGAATTCTCTTACGAAGCCGTAAATATAACTGGAGCCAGAGCCACCAATTGTCACAGATTCACGTTTTAACATACCACCCAATGGTATGGAGTACACCTGTCCGCCACGTTTTTTGTCCCAGCCAGCAACAATAATTCCAGCAACCAAGGAATCCCGATAATTGTAGCAGTAATTGCGGAATTCTGAAGCAGCCTCTGCTACCAAAGGTTCATCCCCAGTCTGATTTTCGTGATAGTTCAGGGAGTAAGCAACAATATCGGCTATGGCTTGAGTGTCAGCAGCAGAACCACTGCGACAGCAATAAATTTTATCCGTAATGCGAGTGAGTTTGTCGGTGACACGATTAGCCACATAAACCCCAGTGCTAGTCCGGGAATCAGCGCCAATTACAACGCCGCCATCGAATTCCACAGCCATAATCGTCGTCTACAATTGAAATCGAAAAATAAAGTAGATTTTGTAAAGATTCTGGAGAATTTTCATACTTACGCCAGTGCTGTGGGCGGCATCCATCCAATTATCACCGAAAACCATATTTATTTATTAAAATCGTTGGAAGTTAACAGAATATCTGCAAAAAAGTGCTCCGGCAAAAAGGAACCAAGTTTTTGTAAAATGACTTGAATGTTTTTGATCTTCTTTTTTATGCCAGCTATCCTCTGACGTATAATATCTTGCAAGTCATTTTTCAAATGTTGGCAGTGTTGTCGAGTCAAAGGAGTGAAATAAATGCCAAAAATTCGAAAGCTTAAAACTAGTTTAAAAATGTCTAAATTTGATCGAGGTATAATCTTCTTGTGAACCTGTACATTTTCGTATTTTTTTGTTTCTTGTGAATGAAAAAATAAAAATAACACTGAACCGATACTACTGACGACGAAACTCTTCATAAAAGAAATGGTCGTGAAATTTGAAGAAAATTTTTCCATCGAACAGTACTATATTTTTTTTCGTGAAGAAAATCTTTCTTATCTGGCAATGCAGACTTTTTTATGTTGATTTCTAAATACTGGACCTATGTTTTTTCACGAGGAAAAAAATTGCTGGAGACATTCTTTCCTCGTGAAAAAACTTTTTTTTTTTAGTTTCCAAAGCTAAATTTGGTACAATTTATGTTTTAACGTTAAAATATATTTTATACTATATGTTCTATACAATAGTTATTTTCATTGTCGATATCAGAAAAAATTTACAAGAATATTTGAATGACAAACGTCTCTGTAGAAGTGAGGAAATAGTTGTGATGCAAAAAATCGTTGGCCCCAGCTTAATGATACTGAAATAAATATTATCATGTAAAATAAGTTAGTACCAGGCTTAATATTTTACTCTTACGTTACGGTGTAATTTTAAAAACAAATTTTTCATATAAAAAAGTGTTTTCACTAACCATTTTGATGTAGAAAAAATGATATAGCAAATTGTCCTCGCAAATAATCGTCATATAGAAAAGCATCTTTATAGCCAATTTTTATTTAAAATTTCTTCTTCATGGATATTTTTTATATAAGACATAAAAAGGTTTGTTCATATGCACTTTCCAAAAAAAAAAAAACATAACAACTTGCATAGGAATTCCAATGTAGATATGTGCCTCTAATGCCCTTTTCTATATGGGAAAGTGTTCTTCAGTAACCCAGTAACTAGTTGGAAGTTGCGAAATAACGAATTTTTCTCAATTATGGAAAATTGTTTGTATTTTCAATGTTGGGAGTTGTCAGTTTTGTTTCTTTAACGGCGACTCGACAACTCTACCCTGAAGTGATTTAATTTTCACAATCAGGTAATTATGTTGTGTTGACATGTTTTTTGTTTTGTTTTGGCAAACATAACCTTCATATTCAGAAGCTGTACAATAAGTACAAGCTAGTTTGGAATTTAATAACTATGGCCAATATTGCTTTAAGTGAAGCCGAAAAAACTTTTATTTTGCATGGCGTCGAAGTATGTTTCACAGAATGTCGTGTGTTCCTGCTCTCAAAGTTTTTATTATGTCGTAACACTTGCAGGAAGATTTTCGCTGTGATGGACGTTCCCGCCGAGATTACCGTCCTATGGAGTTAGAATGTGAGGTGGTCAATAACGCCAGTGGTTCTGCCCGATTACGCTTAGCTAACACTGATATTTTAGTAGGTGTGAAATGTGAAATAGACACCCCATCGTCGTTGCACCCGCACCAAGGAAAAATTGAGTTTTTCGTGGATTGGTAAGGGAATATGTGGCAGTGGAAAGGAATATGTGTCTTCATGTAGTGGAAGATTGTTTTATTATTTCTCAGCAATTATATTATTTACTTTATTTATTGAGAATAATATTTGCGATCTTTGATACACCAAAAACTTCATCTCTGTTAATTATCCACTTACAGCTCTGCCAATGCTACCCCAGAATTCGAAGGAAGAGGTGGTGAAGACTTAGCTTTAGAACTGGCCGATTCCTTAGCAAATGCCTATGAATCCCCTATGGCTTTTGACCTGAAATCGCTTTGCATACTGCCGGGCCAGCATTGTTGGAAACTTTATGTGGATATTTTGGTAAAATCCCATTTTTTTAACCAAAACTTTTTGTTTAAAGTAAATCTTTTAGATTTTGGAATGTGGCGGCAATTTATTTGATGCTGTCTCTTTAGCAGCAAAAGCAGCTCTGTTCAATACCAGAATACCTAAAGTTACAGCCGCCGTTATGGACGCCGGCGAGGCGGAATTGCTAATCTCTGATGATCCCTACAATTGCACTAGAATAAAAATAGAGAATATACCTATCTTAGTGACTGTATGCAAAATTGGTGACTGCTGCGTTGTAGATCCTTCAGCAGAAGAAGAGCAATGCAGCACGGCCAGTTTGGTGGTGGCCCTATCAAAAAGAAAAGATAAATGTATGGTATATCTGTATTGCCATAGCATAAATTGCTAATCTAACAATATTTCCCACTTTAGCTTACGTTTCCCATACCCACACTGTCGGTGGTGGTTCTTTGCACAAAGATACCATGTATAAATGCCTGGATTTGGGTGTAACTGCTGGAGAAAACTTAAATGAGGCATTGGAGAAAGCTCTGAAGCTGGAAGAGTCTAAATTAGACGGGAAAAGAAAACAAACTGTGGGCTTTCTTAGGTGAATCAACAACAAATGTCTATTTTAGGCCTTGGCTAAATGTATCCAATTGTTTGGATAAGTTTTTATTACAAAAAAAAAAACAATGTTTTTGAAATCGTTAACGATAAGCTGATATTTGTATTACAATACTATAATTTGCCTGATTTAACTAATTTCTCCTTTTGGCTTGTTTAGTATTCGAGGAGGATTTCTTCTCTTTTTCGGGCTGCTTGGCAGGAGGACGCCCAGTAAACATGGAAGTAATCATTTCGCTTATGTCGGGCAATTCATTGTTCATTTTTGGGAATTGCATATTTTCCAATTCCTTTTTGGTCTCGGGGTCGTTAATCATTTTTGGTAAGACCCACATCAACAACAATGGCAGGACCATCATCAACACCATGGGACTGAACAAGAAATCAGTGATCTAAAATTAAAAAGAAAAAAAAAACGATTCAAATGCAAACCTATTGTACGGGATTTCGGAGTTTCTTACCTTCCATTGTTCTCTAGTCTGGAAATACTTGAATCTAGTCAATGCTTTCAATTTCAAGGGATAAGGCACTTGCACAATTTGTGAGGGTTGAACGTAATTAACTTTGCGGGCACGGAATTTGCCTTTAGGATTAATTTCTACTCTCACTGGCTCATAGTAGTAATCAGGATTGACAATTTCTACCACATAACTGCCTGAAGGCACCGAACTGATAATGAAGCTGCCATCTTCCCGTATGAAACCTTTGTATTCGCCACCATTGATGGTCAACACAGTGTCCAACTGCCATCTATTGTTAGCGGGGGGAGCATTTGGATTGTATCTCATAGGCAATTGTTCTTCTGGCGGAAATACTTTGCCCTCAATGGTGTACAGACCGGAAACTTCATCCTACATAGAGGTAAATAGTTACAAAACGGGACGAAAAAGAAAAACCTGCTCCACTCACGATTAACTCATCTTGTAAGACCATTTCACCTTGGGTGCCACAACCCAGAGCTACTATAGCCAATATCTCCAGGAATAATTTCATTGCTATTCGTAAAAGCTAGTTCGTTTATTGCTTACAATTTCCAAAACTATTCGCGTAAATTAGATTTTTTCACGAGTCAGATGAATCCCCAATTAACAAACGTCAAGTGGTTAAAGTGCTGCCAAGTTACTACGGGCAACAAGTAAACTAGAGATGTAAAGTGTTGATCATTTTGAATCCTCGGTACAAGAATTGTAAATGTATTGACCACCTTCCAGAAAGTACAGAAACCAATTTACACTTGTCATATTTAACGAGTAATTTTAGTAATAAATTACGGACTTTTAAATAACAATCGTTGAAGTGTTGTGCACTCATGCAAAAGCGTTTAATTGTACCTCTATTCTATACTTCTCAATGGATTTTTTAATATTCTTTACAAGTTTCGCCAAACAAATTCAAAGTTATTCAGCAAATATATAAAATTTGAACATTTCATTAACTTAACCACAGTTTCTTTGAGGTTTTATTTACCCTAGTATTAAACTTTTCATTCTGATGAAGGTGGGCTGCACTTGTTTTCACCTTTCAAAGAATCCGGACAGTGAAGTTTTTTTTTTTTTTTTGTAAAGTATAGAATACTTATTTTGCAGTAAGAGCGAGGTTGTATCGAGTACTTGGCACTGAACTGAGGCCAATTGTTTCCATGCAACGCAAGTGGCATTGTCCTTTCAAAAAAATTGGTCTTGAAGGGAGTCAGTAGAAAAGATTATATTTGTTTAGCTCACTGAGTGAACGGAACGAATCCGTTGATTCAGCGACTGTAGCGCGTGAATGATCCTGATTCTGTTTCCGCAATTTAAATAGTGAGCCACGCATTTCCCTCCTTCGAAGATGGATTAAAAAGTTTGTAGCGACCGGTACAACACTGGAGAGGCCAAAATTTGGGTGACTAAGGTCATCAAGAAAGGTAGAAAAAAATGTGCTTAGAACGTCATTGCACCACATTTTGCACAAAGAGTTAAAGCTGCAACGATACAACATGTATTTAATGTAAGAACTGAAGCACTGCAATTGGACGCTTTTCAATATTTACCCACATCGTATTTTTGGCATTTTCCATTGGGTTAATTTCAAATTTAAGGTTTGCACGAATAAACCGACTTCCTTTTTTCACGAGCAAAAAATGTCTCTCGAAATTCTGTCCTTGCGAAAAGAACGTAGTACTTAGCTTAACATAAGCATTTTAAAGGTAAGTTTTTCACCCCTGTATTGATTGGCCTGGTGTATAAAGGATTATTTAAGAAAACTGGCAAATGATTGTTATCAAAATTTAACCAAATTATCCACAAATAAAGTTAAAATTGTCAGATTTGTCTGCTCGTGTGCCATTTACTTAACCCAAGCATAAACAATTTGGGTTTCTTTATTCGATATCATGATGAAATGAAAAGTGAAGGATCTCATCAGAGATTCTAGAATTTTTCTTTTCGCTGGAATATAGTCATGACCAAAATATTTACCAATGAAATTTACCATCACTGATAAATCATTGTACGGAACTCAGAGTTGTATCTGTAAAGATGCGGTTAACCAACAATTGGAGCTGTGAAAACGTTGTGTTTGAAATATTGTATGAAAAATTATGTATTTTATTTGTATTTAATAATTTATGTAGTGAATTGGTAATTAAACAAGTTTTTCAATATTTCTATGTTTCATTGTTTGATAATAAATATATTTATTTATTATTCTGGTTTTCAAGTTTATAATTTTTTTTTATAACATTTGTTTGTTATTTTGTTGTAATTAATATACATACATTTTAGTATATTAATTGCAACAAAATAAGATTGAAGATTCGATTCATCGGATTAACATCTCAATATACATGTATTTCCATACATCACCTGAGCATTTGGTTCCAATAAGCATTACCTACGATCGTTATTGATTCCACCTGTTGTTGATTCCGTCATATCTCCCTCCATACAAGCAAAAAAAAAAAATATATATATGTAAATATCCATCCTGTATGTGTGAGTGCATTGCATATGACTAATACAAAAAGAGAATTGATTTGCATTAACGAAAGGAATAAAAACAATGTACTGATCCGGCCGAGGTTGTTGCGGCTGGAGCTTGGCGTAAATGAAATTGAAATTTACACACTATTTACACAAAGCACAAACAATGACAAGCTCAACTACAACAACGTCACCATTAATTCCCCCCTCCCCCCATTCCGACAAAACTATAATAATCAAAGTGGACAAACAACATAAACTTCAGAAAGAAAAAACGGAATACAAAATGACAAGAGAAACAAGACAACTTTAACTCTAGTCAAGTCTCAGCTATTGGTTGATGAGAGAGAGACTTATGATATTGGCTACAACTCAGAGATGGGAAGACATGATTTCTTAAATAAACTAATAAAGTTGAATGAACATTGACAATTGTAACAGGCTTAGGATCGAATGTATTTCATGATTTTTTTTTTTTTTTTTTGACAGTTGAGTCATATCCAACTGCTTTGTTTGCTGGTTATTATGATAATCTTATTTATCTTCGTAAAGATTTACATGGTCTCATATTTTGGCAAATCATAGACGGATAGTCAAAATGGTTGCATCCCATACGTGGGAGAAACTATTTAGATGATTTTTAATTTGGTTTACCTAATCAACTGTTCTTTATTTCGAAACATAATTATCCTTACAAAATCTGCTGATAATTTGAAATAAAATAAATTTCAGTTCAGTTTCACTCAGTGTCCTTTTGTGTTGGCGCAATGGTGAGAGGCGTATCAGAAATGGCGTAGTAAAAAAATGCTCTGAATGAAAGTGCATAAGCAGAAGCAAAATTATGACTTTTTGATTTCTCCCGCTCATAAATTATGAAGAGACTATTGATATTTACTTGAACGAATTAGGAATACAGTGGAAAAATGAAATGCCAATAAATATGGAAAGCACCAGAAACAGTGTGACAATGCCTATTTCATTCTCACGTCTTATTTTAGCGATGTGTGTCAAACTTGACAGGATTCAGTGCAATTGCAAGGCAGATATGACGTAAAGAATATAAAGGTTCTCGAATTTTACAGAAATTTTCAAATCAATGCAACGGACAAAAGTTTGAGCTACTGTAGGCTTCTAATGAAAAAGAGGAAAGTTTGAAATTGGAAATATTTGCCATTTTTATGGAAGGTACTAAAACGGTTGTCGCCGTGTGCTCCGTTTTCACTCTGGAACTCTATTTTGGTTCTACGTTCGGCGTATATCTATTTTCACTGTTTCAACTTCGCAGGTTCAATCCCCGATACAGCCATCTATTTGAGCGGCGATCACCTTGATGTATCTCATGAACAGTTCGAGTGAGGAGCTCTCCCATACGCGGGCAGCCCCAAAACTAGCCGACCTAAAAAAGAAGACACAAGAAAGTTGGGTGAAGTTTTCTTTATTTTTTTAACACAATCTCCTTTTAACAATAGCAATATTCAATAGGTTCTGTATCCTGTTTATAGTAAAAACTGTCAAAATTCTTAAAGTAGCCATCAATCGCAGGATCCACCTCTTAATTGTTGCCAAATATTTTATCACTGAACAATTTTTCCAAGTTTGGAAATAGAAAATAGTCCGAAAGGGATAATTTTGGCGAATTAGGTGCGTGACGAAGCGATTCGAAATTTAATTCATTCATTTTGGTCATCGCAATTGTGGATGTGTGAACGGGAGCATTGCTAAATGCGGCATTTTTTCCATAATCTCATCATCTAAACGCTGCAATAAATTAGCGTAATATTCGCCGTTGATGGTTTCTCCCTCCTGAAGATAATCAATAAAAATAATCTAATGCGTATCCCAAAAAAAACAGACGCCATGTCTCATCCATGGTTATAAATCGACCTAGAAATTCGGTTTTATTGCGGTGAAACATCGAAAAACACTCTACTGAAACATCTTTACGACGCTGTTTATGCTCTATTGAAAACAAGCGCGACATCCATCTTGCGTACAGCTTTATCATCTTCAAATCTTCTGCCAAAATACAACGTATAGCGCTCTTTGAAATGCCTACCATTTCAGCTAGCTCACGCACCTTCAGTCGACGATCATCCAATATCATTTTGTGAATTTTCTTAACCGTGTCTGTCATGGACAGTTCAATTGGTCGACCATTATGGTGTTCGCCTTGGCATCTCGTATGGACCCGTTTAAACTCTGCTACCCAATATTTTACAGTGGTAAACGAAGAAGCAGACTCCTCCTAACTCTGCTTTGATATTGGTTGCACTGAGACCTTTCAAATGGAAATATTGAATTAATCTTTAAAAAATTAATATTTAATCCACAATGTGTTTAGTTTCGTTTTGTACTCGCTTAAAGTGGATGACACACTATGAAATAAATATTTGGACATGTCTCGAATGGAATATGGGGGAGCTTCTAATACTTAGCGAGATTACACGCATTTTATTTTTAGACTTATTAAACGGAAGTGAACCATAGCTCGCCAAACATATCGAGATGACCTTCGCTCAAAGAAAGATTTGGTGGTTGTATTAAGGCTTGAGCGTGCGCTAATCAATGTGCAACGGCTGGTCAATTTTAAATCAAAGCGGGTTTTGTCGTTTAATAACTACCAAACACCGCTGTTTTGAAGAGGTTTTAAAGAGAAGAAGTGCAAAGGTAGAGCAGCGATGATATTCCATAACCACTAATAGCTTTGCAATTCCACATACAAACCAACCGGTTAGATAAAGGACCTATTTTACTTTCCATCCAACTCAAGGATCGTTTGCACAAAGTTATACCAATGCAACATTCTTCTTCTTAGGTGGCGACTGGAATAGAAATATTTATCTATTATACGCCGCTGTAGAAAATAATTCTAAGCGCTTCGATCTTCTGCGCTTCGTCACACCAAGTTTCGATAGTATTTTAAAAGCCCAATCCTTCCAACGGCACCGTCTATCGAGTTCGTTTTCGAAAACTTTCCGTGTCGGAGCATTTGGGTCCATACGCACAACATGGCGCAGCCAACGCAATCGCAACATTAATAATAGTAAAACCGGCACAGAAATGTCAGTGAGGTGAACTGACTTACATACAGCGTTAGTTTGCGTTGGTGCAAAAGTGTGATTGGCTCAAGAAGGGTTGTGATAAATTCCAAAATTCTCTTAAAAAAATATGCATAGAAGGAGCAAAAATATAAATTTTTGAATTCCTCTGTTCAGAAATTACAGAGGGACCGCTGATTTTTGAAAAATTGTCCAATTTGTATGTCTGAGACCCTAAGGAGCGCTACAGTGCAGTTTACTTTCATTTAAAGCACTAAGTTACCGAATTATTCTGAGTTAAGAGGAATTGAATGAAAGATAGACTTTTAGGAATATGTGGGCTAAGTTAGGTAATCTGCATGCCAGAAGGGCGTGGTTATTGGGGGCAATTTTGAATTTTGCACAGCGTCTTTGATATAATTGACAAAAATAGGGGATTTAAATTTGAAGGGGTTTGGTAATGCATTATATTTTCATTTTCAGAACTTAGTCCATTAAATGCATAATGCGGGTCAAATTTGTCTAAATTCAGCGTACACTGCTTAAAAGATGTGAAGCTGAAAATATATGGGTTAAATTGGTCATTCGTATAGGAGGTAACAAAAAGATCGTGCTTAATTGCTAATTTTTTTTTCGAGTTTTACAGTGAATTATAAATCAAAATAACGAATAAAAAAACCGACACCCGGATCACTAACCGATCTCAGGGCAAAAGTATTAAGTACTATATTACATTATGCTGCACGTGACTAACCGTGATGCTGTCGTTAGCGCACGCGACTATTGTTTTGGGTTCAAAACTCGATACAGCCACCTATCATTATTTGAGTGACGGTCAACATTTCGAATAGTCGAGTAATTGACAATTCTAGTAAATGCATCTTAAACGAGCCTAAAAATAGAACACGTGTATGCTTACTGATTGTGAGAAGCGCTTTCATAAGTAAGATGACTCCGCGAAAAGCAGAATAGTTGATCATATTATGTATGCATAATACGGTATTTTTATGATAATTTTATTTAAGATGAGCAGTTTATCAGGCCACTGCCTCCGATCCTAGTGTTGGGGCTGCCGAAGATCGCTAGGCTGGTGAGTTGCGTTTCAGTAACAGAAGTTACCTACTGGCCTAAGATGTATCGGTGTTAGCATGTCATTTAGGTTACTCAACTTAAGAACAACAAAGCTGCGGACGCCGATGGCCTGCCAGCGGAGCTGTTTCAAACTGGTGGTGATGAACTGCTGAACTGAACTGATGAACAGCTCCTAAATACGATTTGGCTCGAGCAAAGCATGCCCGATGGTTGGTATTTGAGTGTACTGAGTCCTATATTTAAAAAAGGCGACCCAAGTGTTTGTAAAAACTCGCGGTATCAGTCTTTTACCCATTTTTTATATTGGGTCCTGTCGAGTGTGATATGTGAAAGACGAAAGCCCATTCTATATGAACTGATTGAACCTAGCCAGTGTGGCTTTAGACCTTTTAAATCAACAACTAACCAGATATTCACACTACGACAAATTCTGGAGCAGACCCAAGAAAAACAGATTGACACGTACCATCTTTTCGTCGATTATAAAGCTGCCTTCGACAGCCCGATACGGCAAAAACTGTATCAGGCCCGAGTTTATATGTCTTTGTAGGATGACGCTGACTGACACGAAGTCTTCAGAAAAGATAGGCAAAGATCTTAGCGAGTCTTTTTACATCAAACGAGGATATAGGCAGGGTGACAGTCTATCGTGCGACCTCTTCAACGTACTGTTGCCGATGATTATGAGGAAAGCTGCAGTTAACACGACTGGTACCACCTTTAATAAAAGCCATATGTTACTCGCATATGCAGATGATATAGACATTATTGGAGCTTTCTCAAGCGTCGAGAAGGAAGCAGCGACAATGAATCTGGTGGTAAGCGAGGACAAAACAAAGTTATTGGTTTACAACGAACAAAGAGTCTACTCGTTCCGGTGTAAACAAAACGAATGACGTCAGCATGGAGATAAAGAGGAGAGTATTGCTTGCTAACAGATGTTACTATGGGCCAAGCAAGTGATTCAATGATATAGCCCTTTCTCGACAAACAAAAATCCGACTGTACCAGGCGTTGGTTCTACCTGTCTTGTTATATGGCGCAGAGTCCTGGGTTATAACGCAACGGATGAATCACGACTGGCAGTTTTCGAGAGGAAAATACTCCGGAAAATATATGGACCTATCATCGTTAACGTAGAGTATCGGCGCCGCCTGAACAATGAGCTTTATGAGCTATATGCCGACATCGACGTAGTCAAACGTGTTAATATACAGTGTTTGCGTTGGCTGGGTCATATTGTGCGGATGGACCCAAATGCTCCGGCACCGAAAGTTGTCGACAACGAAATCGATGGATGGCGCAAAAGAGGGCGACCAAAACTCCGTCGAAAGGACTAGGCTTTTGGAGGAGAAGCGCAGAAGATCGAAGAGCTTGAAATTATTTTCTACGGGCGGCGTATAATAATAAGTACATATATGTACATATGTCTATTCCAGTCGCCACCTAAAAAGAATAAGAATATGTAATGTATGTATGTATGTATGTACGGAAATAAAAATAATTAATAATAATTATGGAAAACGAAAACTTGTTTGGATGGCGCACTAGTCTTGAAACGTAACGTCACTGATTTATTGAATAATCTTTTATTTTAGTAAGTAACTTGTATTGGGCTGTATTATCCTACCAACTTTGTGTCGAAAAGTTGAATTGAAGTTCCCAACTCTGACAATTAGGAGCACACAACAGAGGCAACAGAAAACAAACGTAGTTGCTTTTAAGTTATAAACATGAAGTTCAGCTATTCGCGCTAGTTGAGTACGGTCTGCTGTTGCGAAAGGTTGTTGATAACGGAATTTTATAAACTTGAACGTATGTGAAACGAGTGAAAGAAATCAAAAGTGGACGGTGCGAAATTTAAAAATATTGAAAAGAAAATATATTTTTAAGAAAAATATCTAGCCAGTGTTAACTGAATCGAAAATAATTAAGAAAAGTGAGTGCGATTGGTGCGTAAATAAAGAAATGTTGATTTATGAAATTTAAAAGTTTTGAACTTGGCTTATAAATTTTAAACTACACTATTTATCTTTTTTTCCACACACCCCCTTTGAAGAAAGTGTTAATTACATTTCCACGAAGTCTAATGTGAGTCTAAATTTTGTTTTATGTTTCCAACAATATTGTGTCGTCGTTGTTTTCTTTTGGTTGCCGTCATATGAATGACGACTGACCGTCTGCCAGTGTTTGGAGTTTTCTTTGCCGTTTCGAAAACTTCAATAAATAGTATTGTGCCACATTGGTTTTGGCTGGCAGGTTGTCTTGGCAAATTGGTCAGTTTTGTTGTACGTACATGGCATACCTGTGCATTGCATTGGATAAAGTCAAGATAAAGTGAAAACTTGCCACAAAAACCTAGAGACAAATATCAAGTTTACAACATTCATGCCAAGTCTGACAGACACGATCATCACACAACACAACACAACAACAACTTAAACATTTAACAAACAATGCCAACAATGTGAATAAATTCCAAAAAAAAATAATAATAATAAAGCCACATCAACAACATTTTAAAGTTTGACTTGAGAATTCTAAAAATAATAATAAATAAACAATTGGTCATAAAGTATGGTGAGATAACTTTTTGCTTTAGCACAAACACACACAACGTAAGCCAAATCAACAATAAATATTAACGACAAAATACCAGGAAACCGGTTTCTCTCTTATTCTCCCTACACAGGCGAGATGCTTTAAGCATATCTGTCACAGTTATCCCCCACTCCATAAAATTTACAAACCTCAACTGTCTTAATGTTGTTTCCCTTTAAAAATTTAAATTTTTTGCTGGATTAATCATCATCACTATTGGTAATAGTTGGCTTTTAAAGAATTTTGTTTTAGGTTGTTTGACTATAAGAAAATCTAACGTCTGTAAGAAAATCTACACAAATACACAATAAGTAACTAACTATTATTAACAAGCGCACATTTTAAATTCATAGAAATAAATATAAATATTTATGTTTGATATACACTGAAATATTTCAGTGTCATTAGGCAGACAAACTTGTTTGGAGCTCTTGTGATTTATGTTCATTTGTAATATCATTACCAAGCAACTGAATGAATGGCCGAATGAATGGGCAATACAGTATTGGACCTGTTCGCACCGATTTTTGCTATGAATTTTAAAACTATTTCGACTTTAACGACGATTGGCCGGTCACTGTTAATACCATTTTATTGTTGAATGTTTTTTTTTTTTTTTTTTTTGAGAATATTAAATCGTTGCGGTTTCTATTGAACTGTGAAAATGTGTTGTCTGTATGAACAAATTACAGCTGTGTGAGCAAAGACCACGGAATGGGAACTTGAGAATTTGTTTAACATCAAGTCGATTGGTTTACACTACACGGTGCTATTATTTTTTTTTTTTGTGCCGGAAATTTGAATATTTTTTTTTTTCAAAAAAAGCTTTATTACTTTATTACCAAATTCCGGATCATTGACCGCTCAGTGTAAACTGAATTTCCGCAGTGAAAAAGATGGTCGTTAAGTTTGAAGCTGAATTCTTTCACCAGACAGTACTATGTTTTTTTGCGAGAAAAAAAGTTTCTTCAGTGGCAACGTCAGTTTTCTTTGTGGGTTTCCAATACTGAATTCGAAATAATTTATCATAATATTTTCGATAATACATAATATATGTAAGCTTGTGGAATGAAATGGTAATACCAAATGTCACATTTTTATAATTTTACAAATCTGTTATCGAATATATTATGAAGTAAAAACACAAGTTTTTCCGATTTCAGTTTTGGAAAACAATACTAAAAACCTCACAATGCCGCTCGTAAAAAGAACATAGTGCTTAGCTTTAAGGCTGGTATTATGCTGACTTTTCGCTGTGAAACTTAATATATGTATAAATAAAGATAGTCTCCAAATTTGAAGTTAAAATTTTCCACCAGACATTTCTTAAATGACAATGCCAACCTTTTTTTTGTTGGTTTCCAACACTAAAATCGAATTTGTGAAATTAAATAATAATAAAAAAGACACAATTTAACAGTTTTGCGAATGGTTATATTATCGAGCATATTGTCACGTAAAAACATAAGTTATTCCGATGTTAGTGTTGGAAATCTAAACGAAAAAAGCTTGCAAAGCTTTCAAGAAAAAACAATGTCCCGTGTCTCAAACGTGCCAATCTCTTCAGCTTAGTCTTCAAACAATGAAAACCAACGCTATCGATTTATGAAATGTCCATGTGAAATGCCCTATTGAATTTGAAATAAGTTCCGCTTAAACTTTGTGCTTTTATAATTTAACTTTTACCCAGTATTCAAAAATTATACCATACATAAAGCAATCTTGCATTATTTGGCAGCATTTGCAATTGATGGTCATTTTATAATGATATTTACCCATAAGGATGTGGTATTTTGGATCACTTCTTGGCTCATTTTGTCATGAAGATTTATTGAAAGGTATTCGGGGCTTGCGGAGATGAAATTACTAAATTAAAACATGATACAAAAAAAGAAAATGTATAACTTTCTGAAGTCCTCCATTTAAAAATTATAGTTGCACAGCTTTACTTTACTATATCCACCAATCGGGACATGGGTATGAAGTTATTTTTCATTATTAGAATTAAGTTTATTAAACGTCTATGGCGTGCTAAAATCTAATGAATATAATACAATTGATGGAAAGATAGAAATATAGCAGTATATGAGTTAATTATATAATAGATATATAATATGTATGTGAGTTATCAGAGAAGATATGGTTATGCCGTCGATATTTTTTTTTTCAAATCTTAACAAACTTCTGTAAATTAACACAATTGCCCAAAAATTTACGTCACTATTGTCTACGAATTAGGAATTATAGCGAAAAAATTCAATTTCAATAAACCGGTTAGTTTGTATGGGACGCAGAATATGTTCTTAAAACTTATTTCATAAAAAAACATGCTGTGTTAATGCAATACAACTATTTGAAAGATATAAAGTTAATAATAAAAAAAAAATCGATCATTTGTGTTGGATGTGATGTGTTGGAGGCGCGATGACTTAGTCGATTTTTCTTAATTTGCAGAGATTTATTAACTAAAAACGAAAATCTAGTTTACTGCAGCCTACTAATTAGAAATTACGGATGAAAGAATGAATTCGGGAAAATCTGCCAATTTATATGGGAGGGCATATGACAATGCGATTCGTTTTCATTCTCAAGCATTTAGCACACGCTTAGCATGTACCAAATATGATTAGATTTATTGCAAGTAAATGAGATACGAGGTGTGAAGTGTGTGAAATTATGCGCCGTTTGCGCGAAGCAATTCGTCAGAAACGCACAGAATTGTAGAAAAACCAATCATGGATTTTACACCATGATAAGGCACCAGCTCACACATCGATGCTTGTGCGTGAGTTTTTGGCCAAAAACAAAACCGCAAGCATGCTTCAACCACCGTATTCACCGGACTTGGCCCCAGCTGACTTTTTCCTCTTCCCAAAACTGAAGACACCGATGAAAGCAAAGCGTTTTGCTACGATTGAGGAGATAAAAGAAAAATGGAAACAGGAGGAAGAAACGCTGGCACAAGTGTATTATATCTGAAGGAGACTACTTTAAAGGAAACAAAATAGAAATTGATGAAAAAATAAATTTTTTTTTTGGAAAAAATTGAAAATAACGGTTCTTTTTTGATCACACCTCGTATCACACCTCTAAGAACGTCCGAGTAAATTGGTCATTTATATAGGAGGTACTAGTAGGGGTGGCGATTAAGAACTACAGGCATCAAATGTATGAGATGTGAAAAATTGGATTGAGTTCTGTGCAATTGCTTGAAAGCTATTAAACTAAGAGTATTTGGATTAAATTGACAGGTGTATGGAAGATATCTGAAGGGACGTAGCTTTGTGTTAGACTTTTACCAAATTTTATCATATATTATTATCAGGGTCGTCACCGAAGCAGAATTTAATCTGAAGATAATTTTGATTTGTTTCACTTTCTGAAACCCAAATCAAAAATATATGCAATTATAACTCTGTTTCCGGTAATTGAATCAAATGAACTATGTTTCTGTTTCATATTTTCCAAATGAAATTACAAATAATTGGAATTAGAAACAATTTTGATTCAGACTTAGTTTATGTAAAGTTTTGTTCATACTTCATTTGAAATTTTTTAATTAAAAGAATAGACAACATTTTTAACTAACTGTAAAAATTTCTGACAGCCTGATATTGCAAATTCAGAAACTAAATTGTTTGAACCACTTTTAACTTTCGCAGTTTTGCTTTATGCTTTTTTCTTTGGCAATAAATGGCACTACATTTGGTTTTAGTTACGATTCAGATTAAGAAAAGAAACTGCATAGAAGTTTCATTATGTTTTAATAGAGAAACAGAATCAATTTAGGTTTCTAATGCCGTTTAAGATAAGAAATGAATCGATATTTGAACTAAAAATTTTTAATGTACTTCAATAAATTGACCGTATCAAAACCGAAACGGAACTGAAGTTTCATGAAGGCCCCTGATTATTATATTGTAAAATCAATACTGTGAACAAAAATTATTGCAGCATACTAATTTTAAATTACAAGGTGAATTACTGTTCTACCTAGCATTTTAAGCCAACACAATGAACACAAATTATAGTCGACTAATGAGGAATTAGTTGTAGAGATTTTGAATTTCGGAAAATCGTTTAATTTGTATAGGAGGTACCAAAAAGGATGATTAAAAATTTACAATTCCCGGTTACGATCTGGCAAAATATTCCACTGTGCTAAGTTTTAAGAAGTTTCATGAAGACTTACAACAGTTATCATGTCTACAATTAATCCATTTAGTGATTTTAAAACCGCCGGTCTGGCAAGGCTGTTATCTGTTATATATCTGTCATCTGAAGTGTTATTTATTTAGTGAAATTTTTACCATTTACGAATATGGATCGTTAACAACCAAAGAATGCGTAAAAATAGTTAAAACTTACGAACAAACGTGAGCTTTCAACTAAATAAAATTTTCTTCAGCGATGAAGCTCATTTCTCACTCGGTGGTTACATCAACAAGCAAAATTATCGCATATAGGGCTCAGAGAAACCAGAAGTAATTGTAAAAAAGTCATAAAAGGAGTTATTGGCCCGTATTTTTTCGAGCACTACCTCAAAAGAATCCACTGCTGCACCCAATCCAGAGGCGCTCATTTAGATCGCATTTTATTTCGTACATAATGGCAATGTTCAAGCATTATAATGAAATAAAAGTTTCATCGAAATCATACCTTTATGTATGTTTTATTTAACTTTACTTTAGAAACCGAAAAATGAATGACCCCATAATTATAAGATGACTTGAGGCAAAGGGACCAAATGATTTATACGTTATAAAAAAGATAATGGCAGCCAGAGTTCGTAATAAATATTACGGTTTATTTGAACAACACCGGGAAAATCATTGGAATCGAAAAAATGTTTGTTCGTAAGTGAAAGTTTGTTGTAAACGTTATTTCTTTACAGCAGAACTCCAATGCATATTAATGTATTTACATGAATCTTTCGCGATAATATAAAAATAAACAAAATTTTGTTAAAACAAAAAATAAGCAGTGAAATACTCATGATCGCTTTATGAAGTCTACGCTCTAAGGTTGATGAACTTTCAAAAAAAAAAAAAAAAGCGAGAGATGGCGGCGGCAACATAATTTATCTTGCCAATATAGGTTATTTCTTTACGATCACCATAAATATTTGCGCAAAATTTCACCTTTATGGTAATGAATCATCTGAAGAGTTTATTAGTATGAAGTACAAAAAGGAAGAAACAAACGTCACAATGCGTGAATGAGAAAAGCCTTTCACTAATTTGACGCAATTTGCGATAAGCAGCATGCTAGCAAGTTAATTTCGAAAAATAATATCATAACATCGTCTATATTTTCGATTAATGTACTCGTAAATGCAACAACAAAAGTATTCTAATATATCGTAACTTTGAAGAATTGGATTTGATGGCTGAACTAATCAGAGTATTTCAAGTGGTCACGTATATTTTATGAAGTAGTTGTTATAGTTATTTACAGGTAAAAACAAATAGACAAGTGCAATGTTGGACAGGTATACAGTTGGAGCCGCCCAATACTATAGTCGATCAATACCGATCATAAAAAATGTGAGATAGTAATTTCATTATAAAATCATTACACAAATACGAGTATATCTGTATGTAAAGCAACACTTTGAGGCATGATGTAATATGAGAAAATCCCGATTAAAATTGTGGAATCCCATGAAAACTGTGACTTCTACGTTCATGGTCAATTTTCGACATAAATTATCCTCGCAACGCAACCAATTAATAAGTACTAAATACAATAGAATTTTAATGAAAACTGTGACTTTTAGAAGCAGTAAAATCAAACGACGACGGTCAATTTGTATGGAGATTATATGAAAATATGAATCGATGTATCTTTTTCCACAATTTAACTTTATACTGAACTTTTACATTGCTAAGAAAGTAATTTGTGTTTTTTTTGCCAGCTCAATTTCAAATTATTTATTCAGATAACTAATTTTATTCTACAATGTTGGTGCCATTTTGCTCATTGACCTTTTGCCATCATACAGGCAACCTTTTGATCCCATCTTGGATGAATGAATGATAGTTCGGTTTGTGGATGTTCACCTGTATTGAAGAATTTTCCATAATAATAAGCGAAAATCTATCAAAATTCCAGTATTTTTAAGTCTGCAAAAATGTGCGAGACCCAGCGTTGTTGTGGTTGAAAAATACTCCTTTGCGATTTACCAATTGAGATCCTTTCAATGCTTCATCGGCCTCCACAAATTACTGATAACAAACCCCAGAATCGTCTGGTTCTTTGGAAGTAGTTCACTTACATTCCCATAAAGTCCCACCAATTGTATAACATAATTTTTTGTTGCCATTCAGACGTAGATGAAGTTTGAGCGCGTCCAACTTGCCTTAGACCAGGACATCTTTCGGTCGACATTGTTGTAAAGAAGCCATTTGTCATCCACAATGACAATGCGTATCAAAAAGGGGACATTTTGCTTGCGTTTAAGCAATAAATACCAAGTGATTATCCGCTTCGTTAAGTGGATTTTTTAACTCATGCGGAACCCAATTATCTAGCTATAAAATCGTTATTATCGGTACTCGATAGAGGCTTTGATCATCTTCGAAAACGAAAATTTCCTGAGCGGATATTCATTAACTTCGAGCTCCTGTGTCAGTAGGATCTTGTATAGGTGCAGGACCGCGAGGCAAAATTCCCAGCACGAGTGTTGGCTAATTAATTAACCGGGCCGCCAAAATTCGACAGGAAAGATTGTAGAGCCGACTTTGAGAAGTCACTGTATCAGCGCTGCTCAATAGAATAGTAAATAGATTTGACAGACTCCGCCTAAACAACATGACCCTCACGCTCTGTCAACTTCGAACCGTCTTATTTGTAAAACCCGTAAGTAACATTTCGTTTGAGTTTTCTACAAAAAATATAATTTGTTGGAGCAGCGAAGTAGACAATGGTTATTTTTGGAATTAAGAAAACTTATTAATTTTTCTGGCACTGTAAATGTATGCTAATGTTTTATGACATTATCAGATTAAATATAAATTTTTGACAGTAACGCGAATTTGTATAACTGCAATGATAGCTTTTGGCAATTTAGTTAACACCATCTGAAGTGTTTACTATTGTTCGGGAGACAGTTTCAAATAACAATTTCAATAACTTAAATCGATTGTTTATGAACTACAAAAAGCACTATACTCTGTACCATAACCTGTTGTATGGTATTAACACGTTCTACTATCAAAGTCAATACTAATAAATAGTTATTATCTGCTAATCATGAAATATACAACCGTTTACAAGAAAATTTTCTTTTAATTGCATAACAGTTTAATTAGTCTTTACGACAAGTGCAAATGTATAAAAATTGTTCAAACGATAATGTTTATGTGAAGTATGAAAAATAACAAGAAAATGTACGGCTCTAGAACGCTGTCTGGTAAGAGAAAAAAACGGGACACAGAGGTACCCTTTTTTGCTACCTCTCTCTCAAGGGAAAAGGCGGATTTGAAAATATCACGTTTTAGTCTACAACTTAGAGTTCATAGACCCGTTTAACATAAAATTAGCGTAAAACAATTAGTACATCTACATCTTTTCCCTCAAGAGACGTGTACACATGACACCTTTTGTGATTAAATTTCTGGGATATTCATTTCCTGCATTTATCGATCTACGGTTGTTGTTATGTTTTTACAAAATACATTCTAATCAATGTCCGTGTTTCCAATATGAAACTTTTGAATCTTGTCACTCCCTTTGTAGAAGACAATTGTTTATCCCCAAACTTTGCCATCTTACAGCGCGATCTTGCCAAATGAGGTTAGAAATTCAAATGTATCATAGGTAATATTTCTTAATAAACTTATCTATCATATGCCGTTGACGTATGTAGATGAATATTCCTCTACATTTTAATGCATGCATTTATGAGTAACATTTGCTAATTACTACTGGTTGATCTTAAAAATATGATTTTATGTAATCAATTTTTATTATAAAGGGTGTCCAAACAAGAAAGCTATGATTTAAATGACTGAAGCAGCAATTGAATCGTTTCTCTGGCTGTATGACATGTGGCGCCGTCTTGTTGGAACCACATGCCCTCCACATTCATTTCTTCAATTCTAGGCACGAAAAAACTGGTTACCATTTCACGATACCGAACGCCATTGACTGTTTGCGCTTGACATGCCTCATTTTGGAAAAAAAAGGTCCAATGATTCCTCCAGCCCAAAATCCACACCACACCGTGACACGTTGAGGATGCTTTTGCTTCTCGTGAATCACTCGAGGATTTTCCTCATTTCTTTTAAATGCATTACATGCAGTTACTGACAAAAAAAGAGATTTTAACAAATATTCGCTAGCAAGGTTTTCATTACCGTAAAAAATTCGAAACTAACATTTTTGCTATAAAGTCAAAATCAATTAAAAATTGTACCTAGAATAGTGATAAACAATTGATGCTAATATCACTACAATTAGTGTGAATCATATATCAATTATAATTAAACTAATGAAGATGTTGGAAATTAGTGTACGTTATTTAAAAAAAAAATTTTTATAAGACTAAAATTCTAAATTATAATTTAAATGGAATTAGCTTAATTACCAATTGAACTTCAAATAATATTATAAAAGTAACATGGCCTTAAATGTGTTTATGGCATTATTAAAAGTTATCTTCATATTTATAATAATATAAATAAATAAATATAAATATATATAAATATGTAAATAAATATTAGTTAAAATAATTGACCGTATAAACAACAAGAACAAGTAAATATTAGATATACTTAAATACAGTTACAAACTAAAGATTATAAACTTATACGACAGGTGTTGGTTTTAAGACTGTTTATGCCACCGAACCATGTTTCGACTTTTTCACAGTTCAACAAATAATTTTATCGCAAATAGCAAAAAAAATGCGTTCAATTGACATGGACAATAACTGGGTCAAATATTTCAGTTAACACAGCCAGTTTCAAGTCTTTTTTTTTGTTTTGTCTTTTTTATTCCAAATTATTTAGTTACGAATAAACTCAAAGTACTGCCAACACTTAGCAAATGCTCTTTTAAGTCTATGACAAATTTAGTTTGCCAAATTCAGTTCTTGAGGCGTTTTCTGCCCAAAACTAAACAAATGTTTGCACAACTATTTGAATAAAAATTAATTAATCTTGTTGCCTTGGTATTCATTAGGGCGTATTGTCATTATAATGAGTGATTAATCATTGCATTATAATTAAAATAATTGCGATGATATCATTGCTAGGAATGCAATCTATTGTTATGCTTGGATTTAAGTCATTCTCTTGTATTAACTGGAGGGAAATCTGAAAGAAATCACATTAAATGTCATGGCTTAAATATAATATAATAACTGTCAGTATTTAGTTTAAACTAATGCTACTTATTGTTCTTATATATTGTTCCTTAACATTATAATTACATTACTCATTGTTTTACAAAAGATTTAACAAATCGTTATAAATTATTATAATCTTAGTTCTGGTCTAATTCAAGATATTAATTAAAATTATGATGAAATTACATTTTGAAATACAGACGAAATCTTAGAGATTTCATAGCAGAATACATTTGATTTTTGTATGGAAACTAATGTTGTCAAGCAGATCCATATATGATGATGCACCCATACATGATATTTTTTGGGATATGTTACGTTGTTCAAATTGCGAATGAAATCTATTGTTTCGAAATAAAATTCGGCTAGATAATTAACATTAATACAGCAAAGCTGATGGTGCAAGTAACAAGATTTTGAGACATGTGATTTCGACTGCTGTGTACACTTCATAAGTCATCAGATTCGAAAATGATAATTAAGAGACTCATCTGAAATAGGGCGCTATCGGTGGGAAAGGATTTGTCTTCTGTATCTCTATTAAAACATTTTAAAAGAAGTGATATTGCAGGGCTCCAAAGATCTGCAAAAAGGTAGTAATTTTAGAGCAGATTAAATCGTACTGTCGAAAAGTAATTTTCTCTTATCTTGCATGTTTAAAGTTCGTTTTTACGCCTTCCACATTATTGGCATTCTATTGTTTTAAAACTGCATTCGGAAAAACTGTTGATAACAAGTGAACAGGTGCAAAGTCATGTGGTGTTTTTACTGGATTAGCTTCGATGAGTTTTTAGGGAAAAACTGCCGATATGTTATCACACAAACTTGAGTGCTACAAAAGCCGAGTTTTGCGATTGTGCAAACGATTTGGCTTCACTTTTTGAGAGAATGTATAATGTGTAATTAGACGTGTTCAACTTTATGCTTGCCCACTTGATTTGTATTAAAATATGGACTGATACTGCCCATTTTTGCCTACGGTTTGTCCCTGGTTTAAGTAAATGAAATGTAGTAAAAATATGATCAAAGTTGTAGAAGCAGTAGAGCCAGACTTCGGCGATCCATTTGTATAGGGGCTATATTAAAACACGGGCCAACATAGTCCATTTCTAATAAAATTTATTTAAACATTGTTTAAACTACAACCAAAACTGTGGATTTGGCGATTATACTTCATTTAAACGGCCAATTTGTGTAGGAACTATTTTTAAAGCGTGGCTTAATACCTTTCATTTTCAATAAGACTCGTGTTTGGGGCAATCAAAAAAATATTGAAATGGGTTTACAATTGCGATCTGTACAGTGTGCACAAGAATTGAGGAACAGTCAGACGGACACCGGCAAATTGAATCAAAAAGTGATTCTGAGTTGATCACTATACACTTTTTTGGATCTATCGTATACATTTTTTATTGTTACACTCAACAGCACTGGCGTAGAGTGCAGAATTGCAAATGCCAGCTAGCTTGTTTGCATTTTGTTAGAATTTAATTGAACCAATGCAATACAAATATAGTTTAGTTAAGTGATTGATTAACCCTTAGCACTTCTAGGAAATGAAAATAAGGGCGCTATTCCTGTACTAATGAATGAACTACTACTTTACTATAAAAATGCCACCCCTAATAAAGGTTACCCTAGATTCGTTCGTTGCGTGTCCAACGATGGGGAGCAAGGAAACCGTTGATGTACGAGTATTACTATTAAGTGAGTGGGTAACTAAATTTACATCAATGTAAGTGACCCACAAAAAGGTCATAGTGTTCCTAACAATAAAAAAGTATAGTTTTTTTTTGTGGTGCTGCCACAATTTTCAAATTGTATTCAAATTACTAATTACACTAGTCTACAAATTTGGAAAAAATAAATTAACTGCAGAAACGAAGCATGTCAAGTAACCACCAAACCAATTGTTATTTTTGTTTAACAAAGGTTGCCGGATTCGACATAAAAAATCGAAAAAATATTACTTACACGAATGTCCCAACGGTTTCCAAACCAATTCAATGTCCACCAAATGATCCATTACCAGTCATTCCCAGAGCTACGAGCAGTTAATTCGAAACATCTTTCACCAGCAGTGGTAGTTTGTATCAGGCTGATGATGAACGCCATTTAGTGACTCAAGCTAAGCTGAATGATCTAATTCGGGATTCACATTTAACAAAGTAAGACGCAGAATTACTAGCTTCACTCATGCAGCAGTGGAAAGAAACATGTTGCAGTTGGAACAAAAGTAACTATCGATAAAGACAGAAGCTTGAAATAGACTACATATTTTAAAAAAGAAGAACTCTATTCTATACTGCACTGATATGGATGTTTTATTTAAAAAAATGAACCAGCCATATGACAAAACTGAATGGAGATTATTTATTGATGGCTTAAAGTAAAGTTTAAAGTCTATTCTTTTGCATAATGGGAATGAAAAACCATCCATTCCAATTGCTCGTGCTGTTAATATAAAGGAAAATTACGAATCAGTGACTGAAATTTTGACATTACTCAAATATAACGACAACAAATAGAAGATCTGTGGTGATCTTAAGATGTGTGATTTAAATTTC
Source organism: Philornis downsi (assembly GCA_019455685.1). Taxonomy (NCBI): domain Eukaryota; kingdom Metazoa; phylum Arthropoda; class Insecta; order Diptera; family Muscidae; genus Philornis; species Philornis downsi. The sequence continues at coordinate 266,534 of JAHXMU010000180.1, forward strand.
TTTGTATATATAGTATAGTATAGTCCGTTTCAGGTCCTTGATTTGTTGACTGATATGCAAGGAGATTTCACAAAATATTGTCGTTTCCTTTGTCTATGGGATAGTCACGTTACATGTCGTCATTACGTCAGAACAGAGTGGCCAAAAAGAAATGAGTATTCACCGGGAAAACAAAACATTTCAAATAAACCATGACGTTCAAATAAGGCATACTTGTTGGCCCTGAGATCAGGAAGAAACTGGAGAAAGAATATACAGTCTAAAAATCTTTCAAGAGAATCGTGAACAGTTTTTGTGAAAACAATAAGAGTGAAAACTACAGACAAATTGTTGCTGAATTATTGAAAAATTATCACGAATGTCAAGTGCAACGAATGTCACTTAAAATGCATTTTCTTCATTCGCATTTAGATTTTTTGCCACAAAACCTAGATCCGGTGAGCGACGAATAAGTGGAGCGTGCTCACCAAGATTTAGTGAAAATTTAAAGAGATTATCAAGGATTTTGGGACAAAAGCATGCTGGGAGACTATTGCTGGACTCTAATACGTGAAACCGAGCCAACAAAATATAAACGACGTTTAAGTAACGCTTTTCACTTTTGACAATTTATTGATTTTTTAATTAAACTAATGATTTTTTATGTAAAAAATAAATAAAAACATTTTTTTGTATATCGAAAACATGACGTGATAGAGACAACCTAGTTACAGATTTGAATTCAGCTCACCAAATTGCCCTAGAAAAGGTATTTAGTTGCTCCAGTCTAAAACTTTGTTGGCTAGTGTTATTGAATTTTTAATGTGCATACTACTACTAAAAGCCATAATATGATAAATAAACACATATATGTCCTAAAAATAACAAACATAACAAACTATAACAGAATTAAAAATTGTCTATTTGTCATCACGTTTCCAATACGTACTAAATATATCTTAGTCAAGTAACTAGAATTTACTGAGAATTTTGAATAGCAAGCTTAATTGTTGGGTTTCCCTACACCATGCTGAGAACTGGTTTCTCTATGGTGTGAATTGTCATTATAAGCTTTCGTGGTTAGTAGCGATTTTAACGTTAAATATGCCTTGAAACTTGTTATAAAAAATAAAAAAGCTGTACATAACTAATTTCCAATAATTATAAAATTATCGTTTCCATTTTTAAACATGGAACGAAGTTATTAAATTGTCGATAAACTTGTAAATTATTCAGTTTATTGTTTTAATTAGAAATTCTGTTACTACGTTATTAACGCACAGAGTTAAATGCTACAATACAGTACAATAATTAATAGTACAATAACTTAAGTTACACTTATAAATCCGAGTTCTTTGCACGTTTTGTGATAAGTTTGTCTAGTGTCGGTGCTCACAAGTATTGTGGCATTTCAAAACAACTTTACCAGAGCTTTTCTGTTTAGCATTGTGAACATCAAATTAACATCAATCTGAAATCACGCAAATTAGGCAAATTTCTGGAAATTCCATTTACCAGAATTCCCCGCTGCTATTTCATTTTAGTGCTTTGAATTTTAAGGAAATGCAAACGGAGAATTTGGAGAATTACATCAAATTTTTGGGTAAAAGTTTTAAACTTTCCGTAACCTCAGAACGAAAATAATGTTTTGTTAAGGAAATTCCGTATTTTAAGCCTCATACTAAGCGCAAATGAAATTTTCGTTTGCCTATTTATATTTACGCGAAAAATAATTTTTGTAAGCTTATGTTAAAAAATCCCAATTTTTGTTTTCTTAAACGTACAAAACTCTTTTGCTCTCGAAACAATAAATGTTTCAACACGTTAAAACAAATTGATTAAACATCAATGGAAACTAAGAGCAGCAATCTTTACATTATGGAGCACAAACATCTCTGTGATAATCTTTTAAGGCTTCTTTTCGGAAATTCTAATTTTTGTATCTTAAGTTTCTAAAACTCTTTTGCTCTCAAAGTAATAAATATTTTAAGAAGTTAATGAAGACTAGTAAAACATCAATTTTGCATGGGAACTAAAAGCAAAAACCTTTACATTATGTAGCACAAACATCTCTGTTGCTAAAAATTTCAGCTGCCGAAAATATTGGTATCGTCATAATCATGTATTCTTCATAGAAAACGACAATTTCGTTTTGGCTACGTACAAGTCTTTAATATTTATTGCATAATTTTAAAGAATAATATCTCATTCAGTCTGCCAGCGAAATTAAGTAATTTTATGCGTCCATCTATGAAGTATCAGCTAATCAATCAATCAAATAAAAAAACACAAGTAATTATTTAATTTGATTAACTGTCCGATAGAGTTATAAACGTTCAAACTGCCATAGAAAAAACTTTTCTCGAACCTTCAATAAATATTCGGGTGATTCGGAAAGTTCGTTCGGCTTTTAAACGAAATTTATTTACAAATGTATATATAAGAAAACAAATATTTTAAACTATTATATAATGTCCTCCTTTTTTAATAAGGGAGCTTTCCAATTCCTCTCTCATAAAACTCGCGTGTTTTTTCTGAAAAAAAGTTCAATTAGATTTTTCACTTTCTCGTGGTTATGGAAATTCAAGTGGTTGCTCAGATTGCGAAATTGCTTTCAGTTGAACGGGGCGAGATCTGGGGACTACGATGGGTGAGCAAAAGCTTTCCACCCAAGCTCTGACAGTGTCTGACGGGTCCGCAAAGTAGTGTAAGGCTTCGTTGAAAGAGTGAGGTAATCATACACCAAGGTTGCTCACAAATCCAAGCTCTTTTATGACCCCGTGAAATCAGCCTCAAGATTTTTTTCGATTATTTCATCTATTTCCCTAACTGTTGCACGGGGATTAATAGTAATTAAATATCTCCCCTCCTCGCAAACAGTTTCTTTTGCTCGTCCTAATCTAGGAGAAGTTGCTCGTAGAAAATCTTTTAAACCATTTCTGGCAAGTTCTTTCATTTGGTCCGTTTTTTTCATAAACAGACTGTATTTTTCGGCTGGCTTCAGCAGCAATTATAATACAGCATAATATGCCCAAAATGCTCTTTTTCGCTCATTTTTTCCACTTTTCAAAACTTTTTTTTTTAAACGCTATAACCACTCACGACTAGAAAGAGAACACAAGTAAACAATAGTAAACAGTTTAGAGAAGGGGTGACAGGAAGTTTTAATAGTGGTTGAAGGAACTTATGAGAAGTGACGTATGATGAACTAATGAATTAACCGAACGAACTTTCCGAACAACCCAATAATTACGAATATGAAACCAAATTACTAGCTTTTTGCTCTTAAATCAATTACATTCTGGATCAATGTTGTGTTTTAAGCCCACTGCATACTGTTTCAAAAGTTGTTCCAGCATCGCGTAGCTCTTAAGTCATTGCATAGTGAGCCGCAAAAATTATGTTGATTCACTTTCATAATACTTGGAATTTTGTTGCTTATACTCTCACATCAGTCTACATCTTTTTTACATTTTACTTTACTTTACTTTTTTACCACTGGATACGAGAATCATCAAGGGAATGCCACACTAACAGATTGGGCTGTTAGACCAATTTGAAGAAATCGGCATTCAAATCTAACCAAATTATCCATTTCGTGGTTAGTAAAGTCGTCATTTTGCAGATTGTTTTAGTTCGATCACAGCCGACATTTTCAATAAATTTTTCTGAGGGTGGTACCCAGTTTTTTTTTATTGAAAATTTCATAGAAACTAATTTTTTCTTAAAATTTCCAATTGAACTGCATAATAAGTTTAAGGCTTATGTTAACCAAAATATAATATAATATAATATAACATATGAAATAATAAATAAAATATATGAATCTTTTTCGTCGTCTTTTCTTTTAGCAGTACTTGTAACAACGTTTATAGGGAAAGTTTGTAATCATTAATACGGAGAATGAATGGCCGTATGATAATTGACTTTTTTGGCCTGCAATTGAAGTTTATGAACTGGACGATATGTGATTTTAACTAGACGGTACGACTGATTTTGGTTTTATTGCATAAGAAGTTTCCAGAAAGCGCAACACGTTTTCATGACTCCAATTGGCCACCAAGATCATGCGATTTGACGCCATTAGACCTTTTTTGTGGGGATACGTCAAAGACCGTGTTTACGCCGATAATCACCAAACGTTGGAATACTTGAAAACCAATACTCGTCAAGTTATCCCCGAGATACCGGCCGAAATGTGCGAAAAAGTTATCGAAAACTACCTCAAGAGGATCCACTGCTGCAATCAATGTAGAGGCGGTAATTTAAATGACATTGTATTTCGTACATAATGGCGAGGTTCAAGCATTATAATGAAATAAAAGTTTCAACGAAATCACAGCTTTATATGTGATTTTGTAACTTTATTTTTGAAACCGAAAAAAGGATAACCCTTTATAAGTCACGTTATCTGATTGAAATTTCTGTACTGGCTTAATATAAAT
>JAHXMU010000180.1:278389-324431 GCA_019455685.1 Philornis downsi
AAAAGAAAAGAAAAGAAAAGAAAAGAAAAGAAAAGAAAAGAAAAGAACAAGAAATTACTTTCTTACCAACCCGATGTGTTCCGGACTTTTTTGTTTCCCAGAAAATTATGGGAAAAAACCAATATAGAAATTTCTGTGAAGTCAACTGATTCACACGTATCTTCGAACAACATCCTTCTGCATCGGTATAAAATTGTGCAGAGTGCTAGAAGGGACGTGGCAAATCGCTATGTTCTTACCAGCAAATTAATGCACAATAAAAAACCATTTAATAAAAGCCTGATGCATGCTAAGTTGCACTGAATTTAGTATAATTGAATAAAGGATATGAGTCAAGAGACACATGAGTTAAATTAAGTAATTTGTTGGAGAGGCAACAGAAGGGGCGTGGTTATTTGGTAGAGTATTTTACATTTTACCAAACGTATCAATTTAAAATAAGTAACTTACATCAGCCTACGAAGTAAGATTTACGGGCGAAAAATTAAATTTTGATAAATCGGTCGATTTGTAGTGGGGATACCGGAATGGTCAAGGTAGTATAATTTGTTTCCGTTCTTGGAACTAAGTTTATCAATCTCATGATGCGTGCCAAATTTGGTACAGTTTTTGGCTGTTTGTACGAAATTAAGAACATTGGGACTAAATCGCTAATTTGCATGCCAAAAGGGCAATGCCCTCTATTTCTCTTAACACTTCAGATGACAGGTATTTAACAGCTGACAGCCCTGCCAGACCGGTGGTTTTGAAACCACTAAATGCATGACCCATATCTTATTCTTGTTTGGAAAAACTATAATTGATTCTAAATATATACATGTATATATATAATATAACACTATCAACGATTATTTTGTCCATAAGGAAAATATTAAATTGGACCGCAAATATTATTGAAGAAGACGGAAATATATACAACTGAAAGTAAAAATCATTTGAATCGTCATTCTTTGCCAGAATTACAAGGTTTGCCGAATTTTTTTAATACGACTCTAATTGTATCATACTCTGACCGCTATATATAGAGTTATCCCTACTTATACTGCTACATATACGAGTATTTTTGAGAAACTCAATATTTTTTTTTTTTTCAAAGATCAAATGACTTAAAGAAACCTAGTTAATAAACTTAAGACATTGCTAATGAATGAAAAATTTACTTTCTTTCTAATTTCTAATTTCACGGTTTTGTTAATAAAATAAGGTGAGAATGATCCAATTTATATATTATCAAGATTTTTGTATCACTATTTTAATATTACAAGATTTACTATTACCAATTATAGTTCTTCCAAACGAGAATTAGATATATGTATAGGTATATAAAATATATATGTTGTTACGACAAATTTCCTGAATGCCATTTTTATTTATTAAAGATTAAGACTAACATTTGTTTATTAGTATCAAAGAGCTTATGTTTATAAACAGGAGAAACCCATTTTTTCATGTTGCTAGACAATTTCTCCTCCATTATAACCCCAACGAGTAGATAGAAAATCTGAACACTGAACATTGCCAGAGTAGAATTTTACCCAATTTTAAGCACGCTTTTTTTCTTGGTGTAATTACATGTGCAAACAAAATGTAAGCTTTTTATGTTTGTCTTGAAACATTCTTCCAATATCGTCGAAACGGCATGAAAATCATTTGCGTTTCAATGTTAGAAAACGCTTGCAAATATCGGTGCACATTGAATTTCTAGGTCAACATTGCCATCCAAATCGTTCTCGTCGGCGTTGCCACTTAAGACAATTTTCTTCGCCAAAAAACATAGTATCGTCTGGAGGAAAAATTACACGACCATTTTTTTCATATGAAATTTTACCACGAAAAGTCTGCGTAGTACCAGCTTTTAGTCAGAATTGGTCATTAAAGAGCCCGTTTAAATAGATTGCCAACATTCCTGCTAAATTGGGACAACTGACCACCGTGCACATTAAACGCTATGTGTCATTTTGTTTGTTTGTGGTACTTGAATTTGTCGAATCATGTCAAGTATGTTTTGTGATTTTTATAATGTATAAAAATATCGAACAGAAAGCTCTCAAATTTTGCATTGCCAATAGAATTTCATGCGTCGAATCGCTGAAAATGTTGCAGAAGGTTTATGATGTATCGGCTTTATCAAAAACACGTGCATGTAAACGGTGCAGTCTATCCAAAAGCGGTCCCGACGACCGCGAGATGACTGAATATAATGTCGATAAAGTGATGAAGGAAATACTGAGCGAAACCCGTTATTTAAGTTTCTATGTCTCATGAATCATGATTGTTTAGATAGAAATCAAATTTTCTTCAAAAACGTAACCGTATAAAAGTGCCGATTCCCGCCCCGCATTCATAAAACGTATTATAGCTGATAAAGAGACATTGATTTTTGAGCTTGACATGCAATCCATTCAACAAGCATCGGAGTGCATCACCCAACTGAGCCGAAAGTGAAAAAACCACATCAAAGCCGATCAAAAGTCAAAGTAATATTGACTGTGTTTTCGATTATCGCGGTGTTGTGCACTCGAAATTCTTGCAAGAAGATCAGACGTTTAGATTTGTGAAAGAAAAACTCATGGGCAGGAAAACAAATCAGCCATTTCACAAGGCTACCATTGTGATCGAATTTCCGGGCAAAAACTATTCAATTGATATGAAACCGACTGACTTTTTCCTCTTTCCAAAACTCAACTTCGAGGCACCCATTTTCAGTCAAAAAAAAAAAAAAAAAAAAAGGAATTCGTGACGAGAACTATAGTATTTTTCGCAAAAGAGTTTGCAAAATAGTTTGATGACTAGTAATATTTCGGATGGCGATTCAATAAATTTGAATGAATAATCAATATTTTGGGTTGTATCAACCAATTTCCGGCACGTTACTGACGGAATGTATGTTATTCATTTTTTTAAATAGAGAAGTGGAATTTTATGTACTTTCATTGAGTATCGAACTTAAATTGAAAGTACATTTTCGGTTAATTAGCATCTTTGACACCAAATGCCCCTCAGCAAAGAACTTAAATTTATAAACAAGAGGAAAGGTTTATTTATATTTATAAACAAGAGCAAATGGCATGGCATTATAAATCCAGCGAGTAGAAATAAAACAAATGAGAAGGAATTGGGGAGCGGTATTGCCATATGTACCAATGTTTATAAAGGTTTTCTAATATTAAAACGCAAATGATGTTTAATGATTTGTCGATGATATTAGAATAATGTATTTAGACAAACATAAAAAGCTTACATTTTGTCCGCACATGTAATTATAAAAAGAAAAAAGCGTGTTTAAAATTGCGTTAAATTTTGCTCTGGCAATGTTGAATGTTCAGATTTTCCATGAACTTGCAAAAATTATAATGGAGGAGAAATTTTCTAGCAACATGAAAGAATGGTTTTCTCTTGTTTATAAATATAAGCTTTTTGCCCTCAGTGCATTGCATGCGTTACTCTGATTACAAAAATACCGTAAAAAGAAATCTTTCTAACCCCGAAAATTTTATAGAAGTCAAGAACACCGTAAATTTGTTGTGAACATGGTGTCATGCCAACATCAACACTATGGCAGCAACAGCGCATGCGCAACATTCATATGCACGAATATGGGTATATGGTGATGTAAATGGAAACGGATACGCGGGTGCGATAACTTCTTGCGAGCGTTCATAATAATTACATGGTATAAATAATGACGGTCTTGCCTGTCGTCTATCAGCGCTGTATTACTTTTTAGCGGAAAATTTGTAATCAAAGCTTACAGAAATGGCACAAACTAGACCCCAGTTTTTCTGCGGGATACACTCGAAGTAAAAAGGCAGACAAAATGATATAAACCAATGATCTACATAAATAAGAATTGTATGCAAATAACAACTGCTTTCCAAATGTCATGAATATTTGAAGATAACGCGTGTACTCGTATGTAAGAAAACCGTCAAACGCTTTGTTGCATTAACCCTTTTTTTAATTCGAATATATGCGTGAAAATCGCGTCTGCATTTCCCCGTCTTTGTATGTGTAACGTTTGTTGGGGAAATGTATGTGTATTTAAAAACTACATAGACTTAAATATTTGCAAAACGTTCAAAATGTGTTTCTTTTCCTCTCTCTCTCTCTCTCCCCCATCAGTTGACATTTAACAGTGAATGTTTTTCTTGTACCTCTATGTCTGTCATCATATCATTATTATCATGTTTGCAGAGGGGTCCCATGTCAAAAAATTTGCCATACATTTGTACAAGCCGCCCGAGTAAATACTAGTCGTTTGTATCGATAGTAATCACTGAAGAGGTTGTTACTTTTTGCTGGTTCCACTTGAAAGAGAAAATTAATATGTTTGTAATTAGTGACGAGTACTAGGGATCTTACATAGTAGGTTGTACTATTGTAGTAGTAGTAGTTTGTATGCGGTTTTCTGTACCGATATCATCTGTTACGGTTATTATTGCAAACAATCGTTGAAGGAAGATGAGCAGGTGACACCATTAGTTTCAGTTTTTAAGACATTTACCATTAATCGGTTAAAAACCTTGGACGAGACTGTTCGCAGTGTAATTCAGTTGTGGAACAATTTCAAATTAACTCTTTTTAAGTGGTTGATAACATGCGATATGAGGATTTGTAGTTAAATATATCATCATATGTATTGACTTTGGCGGAGGGGAGTGTGCAAGTCATTTATTGATAAATTATAGAGATTTTTTTTTCTAATGTTTATATCTTCCCGGAAATCGGGATTTATTTCAAATTCCACGGGGGTAACCGAAATTCTAGCTAACTCAACAACTCACGTATTAATTTGAAATTATATTTTATTTACCACAAAAAACAAATTTCAACAACCATCGAAAGTCTATTTTCAATTGTTTACTTCTAAGCCTAGTATTAATTCATTATTTGCGTACAATACAGCTGTGTCCAAAAAGTAGGGTCAGTTTTTATTTTTTTTTTTTGTAACTTTTTTTATTCGTTCAAATCGATTTCATCGCCTTCAAGGTATTACCGGACCCAATAAAAACCAACCAACGTTTTTCTGATCCTCAAAGAACGCTAAATAGGCATCTTCAAGTAAGGCTTTTAGAGCGTGCTGTGATTCACAAAAAGTCTTTTCAATCGACACAATACGATGTTTCCGGAACACTCTTTAATAATAGCCATAGGCTACTTGCATTCGCTGATGATATAGACATTATTTGCATATAACTGCGACATATTACTGCAACCTTCTCAAGCATTAACAAGGAATAAACAAAAATTAGTCTAGCGGCCAAAATGTTCGTTTTGACAAACAGAGTGTCTACTCGTTTGCCACGTTATGTGTGGATGTTGACAATTTCAACTTTGGAGTGATGAATGAACTCATCTATCTCGGCTGTGCCGTGAATAAAACCAATAATGTCAGTCTGTAGGCCAAAAGTCAAGGTAATATTGACTGTGTTTTTTATTATCGCGGTGTTGAGCACTCGAAGTTCTTGTCACAAGGTCAGACGCTAAGTAAAGAACAATATCAAGGTGCCATGCGACGTTTAGATTTGTGAAAAGGAAACTCATGGGCGAGAAAACAAACGCGCCATTTCATAAGGCTACCATTGTGATCGAATTTCCGAGCAAACACTGTTCAATTGATATGAATCCAACCGACTTTTTCATCTTTCCAAAACTCAAACCAAACTTTGAGGCACAAATTTTCAGTCAATAGAAGAGAAGAAGAAAGGAATTCGTGACGAGAACTATAGTATTTTCTAAAAAGGAGTTTGCAAAATAGTTTTGATGACTAGTAATATTTCGGACGGCGTTATTATAAATTTGAATTAATAATCAATATTTTGTGTTGTATTGACCAATTTCCGGCACGTTACTGACAGAGTGTCTGTTATTCATTCTCTTAAATAGAGAAGTTGAATTTTATGTACTTCCATTTAGTATCGAATTCATCTGCCTCGTGATATCAGCCTGAAGATTAAGAAAAGAGTGTTGCTTGTGTGCAGCAGTTACCAGGGGTTCAGCAAACGATTTAATGACACAACCCTCTCTCCACATTTGTGCCAGATATTTGTTTCGCGTGTCTTGCTGTACGGCGCACAATCCTAGATTATGACACAAGCGGATGAATCAGTGCTGAGAGTCTTTGAGAGGATAATAATTCGGAAAATATATGGACCCATCATCGTTAACGGAGAGTATTAGCGTCGATATCGATGTTGCCCAGCTCTAGTTGGGTTATGTTGTACGGATGGAGCCAAATGCTGTATCGTGAAAAGTTTTCGACAACGAACTCGATGAACGGCGCAGAAGAGGGCGACCAAAACTCCGTTGGAAGGACGAAGTGTTAACAAAACTTGGTGTGACTAATTGTTGAAGATGCGCGGACCGCAGCGCTCGGAATTGTTTTCTGCGTGCGGCATGTAATAGATAAGGATGTCTATTTCTAGAAGAAGTTTGTGGTCCTGACATTGCAACAGACAATCTCTTCGATTCCGTTGCGATAATTTTGACGCCAAAGGTGCTCCCGAAAGCCAATTGTCGAAAATATCTACAAAATTATAAAAAACATCAAGTTCGACCGTCATGTAAGCACTGTTTCGACTGCTCAGAAGCTAGACTTGTACAAAAAACGTGTGGAACCACTTGAATAAGGCTGGTTATAAAAAGAAGATCAATGTATGCGTGCTACATAATTTAAGGGAAAAAACCTCAAGGTCCGAATTTCCATTTGCGAATCGCTGCTAAATCGCAAAATCGCATTTCTGAAAGGGATGGTGAGTGGTGATGCGACGACGTCAAGGGAAAACTGATGGCCAAGTAAGGATTGATGGAGCTGGGATTGGCAAAATATCCTCTCCTATGAGCACGGCGATTGCAATGGTTGGGTAACGTTGTGCGGATAGGGGCAGTTGCACCCCCAGCAGAGATTATTTTCTACTTGCGGCGTGTAATATCAGAGTATATAAGTTAAGATTTTGATCACGGTTCATTTCAAAACCTGTGCAATTTCGAACTGGATTGTACACCTGCTTAAGAGTGAGCCAATCCCACAATCAATTCATTTTTTTAAGGGCTTAATCATCCATTCTTGGCATTGTATTTATGCTTCATTTATTATATACGACTACAAGACATAAAAATTGGTAGTGATCATTTATTTCAATGTTTGTACAATCCTATTGAAAATTTCCCAACTGTGGTAAACCGCAAACTCACGTGCTCATCTCTGACAACGGGTGATAGTAATGTTCCCTTCGCATCTTAAGACAAAGAGTAGTTGGAGAGTGGCAGTAACCTAAATGAAAACATAATGTTTTACATCATTTGGCTTTTTAACTGATGAAATAAACGGCAATAAAGCGTTAACAATCTACTTGCCACCACCACTGCGGGAAGTAACATTTTATCATTCAAGTTTTATCAAATACTGGAACATAAATTAGAGCGGCATCAATTTATCTTGTTGGTTGCATTACATTCAACAGCAAATGAATCATTTTGTAAATTAGATTAAGACAAAGAAAAATGGGGAAACTATGTTAGTTCCTGATTCTATTGATACGAGTGCCTTAAAATGTTACCATTTAACATTTCAGGCTACATTCCAATATTTTACAATCATTTCTAAAGAATTGTGGCGTTCGACCAAAGAAGTGGTAACAGCGTTGATTCATGCGATTTCATACCAGTTCGCAGAAACATGCTGGGATTTCAAATTAACTATTAAAAAATCACACATATCGTGAACAGCAATGGGGAGAATACACAATGAATGGATTTTGTTTTGATGATTGTATTTTTTACGTTTTAAATGAGTAAATAATAATACAGTGGCAGATCAAGGTTAAGATCAAATCTCTCAATTTTATTTTTATTTTAGTTTACATTTAACTATCACTTTTCAGGGCTTTGACCTTTCTAACATAGTAAAATGCAAAGAAACATTATTTTAAATTAATATACATAAGTTAATTATAACTAAAATGTATTGTATTGGTCAGGAGTCAATAGGCATCTTTGCCAGCTAAATTACTTCACAGTTTTTGGTCTGTGGGATTGCGGAAGAGGCATTAAATTGGATGAGTCAGGCAGTCAAGAAGATTTTAATGACGCAAAAGTTGTGTGATAATAACGTAGCGTCGCATTGAGTTGGCGTAATATTGTCGTAAATACGCTTCTTCAGATAGCCACAGTCAGAGTATTGGCAGAGATTGCAATGTTGCGGTTTTCTGGGAAATTAATAAAATGAGCAGAAAGAAAGAAGTTTTTTCCTTTTAATGAATTTATAAAAAAAAACCCCGAAACGTCAGGGAAAAGAGGATCATATAAAGCTTATTCTATTTCCATCTTTGTAAAAAAAAATCTGATGAAATAAAACTTGAGACAACACAAAAAACAAATAAAAAAAATGATTATTGGTCATAAAATGGTGTTTATTAACGCAAGTATGAAAGTTTAGCTTCATTGTTAGGTAAATGAAAATGTTCCAAAAGAACACATAAAACTGGTACAGTAATTTCAGTCCGGTGAAAAATAATTTCGCCTTCATATACCTTCACTCAAAGTTCCTTTGGGCTGAAGCAAAAGTGTGAGATGTGGCAGAAGGGGATTGGTAAACCGTTAGGTTTTTTATCAAAAAATTTCCTGAGTTAAAGCACATTACAAGAAACAAAACTGCAATTTTCTGAAGTTCTCCTCTTAGAATTGCTAGAGGGATTACAAATGTTTGCTAAATCGGCCAATTTGTGTGTTTGGTACCCCAAAGGGCGTGACAATGTAATCTATTTTCAAAAGGAGTTTTACTTGATAGATTACTTTTTACTATGAAGCTTCACGAAAGTTCAGTTTCGTTTCGGTTTTTTGTTTGAAGTACATTAGAAATTTGTTTCTGATTCATATTTGAAATAACAACTCACTTCATACATTGATTCGTTTCTTATCTGAAACGTAATTAGGAAACAAAATTCTCCAAAAATTAAAAATCTGAAACGAAAATATAATTTTATGCAGCTTCGTTTCTTAATCTGAATCAGAACTGAAACGAAATGTAGTTTCGTTTCTTGGCAGAGAAAATGGACTGGCGTCAAACTGTGAAAGTTAAAAATGATTCAAAGAATTTACAGCCTGTTTCAAAACTGAACGGCAGCATTGTTAATGGTTTTTTTTTTTTTTATAAAACTTATGAAAGTTTTCGTCAATTATAAAGTTTTTCAAAAACAACAACATTTTTCTGTCATAAATTTTTTCAAAATTTTTCTTTTTATCGGCTCATCAAAAATAGTGTTTTTATGTTAATCCTAATCAATCAGAAAGTAAGCTGTTCAAAACGAAAATCTATTCGAATTACGAAGACGAACACAAATACTTCAGAAATTTTCACAGCTTTTCAAAAAAGTTTTTTTTTTCTAATTGAAAAATTTTAAATGAAATACAAGCAAAACTTTTCATAAATTGAATCAAAATCGAAATTATTTCAAATTCCGTTTCGAGTGTAAGAATGAAAAAAGTGAAATTCTTTGTACAGGGTTTCCGTTGGGAAGGTATACTACTTTGTTTGTTTATAATTTTAGATTAAATGAAAGAGAATGGATCTTACAAATGTTTCATTTAATGTCAGCAATTATGTATGAAATAGAATATCAGATAAATGTCCGCCTCTGTTAGCCTCATAAATGCGAGCCCTTTTCAGCACATTTTTCATTACATTCTCACACATTTCACGCGGTATTTCATTAATTTTATCACGAATATTTTGTTTGAGTTGCTCAAGCGTTTCTGGTATGTTTGCATAAACCTTGCCACGTCTCTACTTAACGACTGCCAAACATGAACTGTCAAGACTAATGTTTACCAAAATGGCGACAAAACAAAGTAGTAACCTTCCCGACGGATGCCCTGTAATTTCGTTTTAGATGTATGAAGCGGAAACAAAATACAATATAATTTTGATTCGGTTGTCGGGATAGAATAAAAATGTGGTATATTTTTGACTTAGGTGCGATACACTGAAACAAATAGAAACAATTTTTGAGTTTGGTTTTGTTTCGGTGACGGTCCCTGATTTTTACTTCAAATCAATACAAATCTGCGCTACTGCAGCCTACTATTTAGAAATTAAAGAAAAACGATTGAATTTAGGAAAATCAGCCAATTTGTATGAAAGGTATCAGAAGAGGAGTGATAATGCGCTTCGTTTTCATTCTGGACCTTATTTTGGCAAATACTGAACGTGTATTAAATTTTGCAACATTTAGTGCAACTAAATTAAATTCGGCAAATTGGGATGCGTTGGCCAAATTGATCTATATATGTTGAAAGAACATTTAGTACAACGAGCTAACCATTGTTGAAAGAAATATATGTAGATGAATTTATCGAGACTGGAAACCACGATCATATTTACGGACTTTCACAAATCATATTTCACATCATAGGATCGAAGATCATAGTAATACACCCAACCCTTGCATAGTAAGTGAACCATTCATGAAATATTTTCACACACTAACCAAAGTTTCATCATAAACGAACAGATAGTATAGAAATCCTATACGTAGATAAGCTGACAATGTGTTTGTTTGTGTAATTTTTGTAGATCCTCTACCGTTTATCCGGTTGTAGCAAAACTTTGCTTAGTTATTATTAGAAAATATTTTTGAAATAGTTCGGTTGCACTGCGTGAGCCAGTAACCTATATTTTCACTCCATCGCTCGTATAGTAACTAAAATCGGTCCAGAAATCAGTCCAGGCATCCAAGGAATAATCAGTGATCTAGTCAATGTGCGAAAGGTTGAAGGAAAATTTGATTTTTCATAACTCGTACAACAAATGAGTCATTACACAAACCATCCATCCATGGTGTCCAAGCACTAATTAGCCAAATTTCATAACAATCGGATGGACACTATAAAAAATATATATATATATGAGTATATACGGCATATAGACATACTCGTACAAACACTGTGTATTTCTTCCCATTCTTGTTAGGTCCCTTTACCGTTTTTCCGATTTTAAATAGTTTTGAAATATTTTTTCTATGCTATCTAGGATGGTTTTTGAGGAGGCCGATTTTTAGAAAATCGAGCAAAATGTGTGTGCCAACTGTTGGTGAATACCCAAACTTGATTTTCGAGTAGCGAGCGAGTCGCTTATAAGCCGTGCATTATATAGGGTTATCCATTTTGGCAATGTCAAATCTTTCGCTAAATAAAAAACGCTTCAGATGACAGATATTTAATAGCTGACAGCCTTGTCAGACCGGCAATTTTGAAGCCACTAAATAGATAGCGCTATATTTTCAAATGACGTAATCCCATCTTTAAAATTGTGCTATCGCACAAAAAATGCTCGTCTTCCCGTTCGTAATTTCGAGATTAAAGCCAACTCGTATTCCCAATAATTTTTCCGAATTTCAATTTATGTCTTTTTAATTTCAATTTATGTCGTGAATTTCAATTGATGTCTTTTGAATTTCAATTTATGTCGTGAATTTCAATTGATGTCTTTTGAATTTCAATGGGGTTTCGAATTATACGTCACATGTTCTGTATTTAAGTTTATGTGTTTTAGATTGCTGTTGATGTGTTGTCAAATTCAATTCATATTATTGGGATTGAATTGGTGTTTTATTCAATTTCAAATGGAAAATTCGAATTACAAATAGTGTATTTTGGGTTGCAAATGAAAATTTAAGTTTCAATTCAAGTTTTTTAAATGTTAAGTGGAATTTCAATAATGAAGTTGTACTTTTATTAGACAATATAAAACATTATTTCCGAATAATTTTTGATTGACCGAACATGTCAATTCTATAGGTGTAAAAGTCTTTTTGTCAAATAAGTCAGTTTGTAAGAGACGTAATGAAAGGGGCTCAACTGGTTGCAGTCTTCGACTATAGTTTAGGGGGAAAATATATAGATTTGTGTGGGCATTTAAAAAGCTATAATAAAGACAATATTTTGGAATTAAGACCATTTACAAGGGGTATACCAAAAAGAGTAGTAAAACATGCCACAATATCACAAGTTTTACTGAGCTGCACAAAATATTACAGCTGGCAACATTTTGGAGCTGTGTTGAAATACCAGAAGCGTTGTTATTAACTTGTCGAGACCCTAAAGTAGAGGTTATAAAACATTCCTGTATGCAAATTTTAAGTGGATTCGATCAGACATTTATAAGGTTGTAACAAAACACTATGTTTGGGTTTAACATTTTAAAGCAATAATGAAACTATACTATTATCATAATTTTTAAAAAATTTTTACATAAAAAATATGAAAACTTACCAAATTTAATGTTAATCTAGTGCTACAAATCAAAATTAAACGCATAACAGCGTTTTTTTTTTTCAAATCTGCCATTTTCTATCTAAGGTGCCAGACGAAGTGACAGTTTCAGTCCGAGATCACGACTTGAGATATTATCACTGCTGTCATAGTTTACTCGAATTATGGTGCCCAGTGGTTGTCTAACGGGTATACAATAGACAGATGTGGTTCTTCTGAAGGTCTTGGTATGACGGTTGTGGTTGCGATAGAATGTGCCCAGTTTGCCATTTTTGGTAAGCAGAATTGGCGCTGTGGGGCGAACCAAACGTAATTTGGTCCAAGGCGATTTCTTCCTTCAACTCCTTATAATTCTTCTCATATCAAGGGACAAATAACTCCTTTTTTGTTTGTGGGATCATAATAAATGAAGATTGAGACAGCTTATCAGGCCTGTTCTGAAAATCACAAATCACAAAAGTGATTTGAAATCACAAAAATGGTGTTCTGCACAACAAACTTTTTGAAATTTTGTGATTTTAAACCGGTCAGCTAAGCACCTGTCGATTTCAAATCACATGCTTATTTTTACGAATACTTTTATGGGAAATTTAAAATAAATTGCTTAATTTATTAACTGCATGTGTTATTTCTTAATTTTTGTAGTAAAATTAAACATTTAGCGCAATAGAAACGCTAAAATTAACAATTTTTTGAGACACTACCTTTTGTTTATCTGTTTTGTGAATTTGTTTGTGGTTTGCTTGTGATTTGCTTGTGATTTCTTTTTGCTTGAGGTCATCAGCTGATTTAGTTTTCGAAGTTTTAATCAATGCTTGCCAGACCAACAAAATTTTGTGGCAATGAAAAAGTAAGTTTTAATTATTTGAATAAATAAAATACTTCAGACTAAAGTTGATTATTTGTGATGTTATTAAGAAAATAGTTAATAATTATTCAGTCTTCTTTGGGTAAATTCAAAGAAAAACTCCATAAACCTTAAGCAAATGGCAACGGAAACCAATTGAGAATTGTGGCAATGCTGCTTTTTCGCGGAATTTGTCTGTTAGTGAATGTTTTTGAATAAAGAAGTATCCATGTTGGGCATAGCTTTTCCTCCAACAGGTTTAACATTTGCCCCAAGATCTTGCAGAAAGTTGAGCGTCCCAGGCTTAAATTGATATCGTTCGCTATCACTGCTTGGTACGACCCGACTGCAAGAAATCTAAGTACAGCGGCAAGCTGAATACTTGGTGGAATGGAACTCGTTGTCAGAAGTGGTGATAAATCGTCCAAAATCATTTGGAAAGCTCTCTTGTTCAGCCTGTATAACGATATAAAACTGAAAAGTACTCTATTTATAATCTTAATGTCTACATCAGTTTCATTTACTTACCATTTTTCGCTTGCATCCATAGGGTTGGATAAGTCGCGCAATTTTCTCTTCCTTATGCGTTCGTTGTTTAATTGCGTCCTTCGCAAATTTGCCAGAGCAAAAAATATAGCACCCGGCATTTAAGTTAAACTTTTTTTTGTTTTTTTCAACTTAAAAACGTAAAATTTTCTACTCACTTGATAATCTTAATTAAATCAGAACAAAATAAGTCAAGAAATCAGCTGTTTTTTTGTGATTTCGAAAAATAAAATCACATCGAAAAAGATAAATTCGTGTGATTTACAGAACAGGAAAAAATCACACGTGTGATTTCAAAACGGCATGTGATATGAAATCACGTGATTTACAGAACAGACCTGTATAATTCGCATATGAACATCGAAATTTATTTATATTCAGTGTTTCCAATATCTTTCGGTTTTCTACCAAATTCTCCAGCAATGGAACTTCTTTACAACTTACAGCAAATTGCTTTATTTTCCATCTTTTTTTTATTTTCAGCTATAGCCAAAATACGCAATCACTCCCCGCAATAAAAATAACAGATTCATGATATCGCCACAATGACTCAACGTAAAAGTAACAAATTTTTCAAAGTCACAACAGCAACTTACGTGGTGCTACTGCATTTAACCACATGGCTGCCACAAACAACCACTCTGCCTCAAGGTGCACCGGAAACGGTGTGTGACACCATGCTACCCTTCCATGGCGGTGGCATAGATCCCGCCACTTCAGTGCCACCGTTTCGAATAGAAACGTCCACATCCGTCATAGGCCAAGGACAAACATTGCGTGTCGATATAACGGGAGTGCCGAACAGTTTGAAATTTGGTGGTTTCATGATCCAGGCGCGCAGCAACAGTCCACCCCATCACATTGTAAGATCACTGTGATAATGATGTACACATTTCTCGTATTCCAAAATGTTACTGGTTTTATTTTTACTTCAAGATTGGCCAATTCAATCCCTCCGAAGATGGTTTATCGAAATTGATGAACTGTGAAAATTCCGTAAGAAACTCCGTGACACACTCAAATACCGTTCCCAAACCAGAAATCAGTTTGGAATGGCAATCACCCGTAGATTTTGAGGGTGAAATTGTATTCAAGTAAGTCGCCTGACGGCACAATGGCTGTTTTTTAATATCCTTGTTCATTTAATTCCCCAGCTCTACGATTGCTCAAAGTTACGACACCTTCTGGGTCGGCGTACCCTCAAATCCGGTTCGTGTAGTAAAACGAGACATCGCTCCTCAATCGCCCAGTACACCTAGGCCGAGCTACACTCCTAGTACCCGCACTCCCTATGTACCAGACTATGTGCCACCATCTGCTGCCCCCGCTGCCGATGATCCTTTCTACGAGGGTTGTGGCACAAGTAAAAATTGCTTTGGCAACAAAGACGGCTGTGTCGATAGTAAATCGTGTGATTTTGTGTCAGCCGTCAAAGTTAGAGGAAGTATTTATGAATTTGAATTAAAATCGAAAGCAAGTAAGTGGATGTATACGTTTAACAATTAAATAAATATGTCATAATAGATAATTATTTGGAGTTAAGGTACTGACTGCTTCCGGGAAATTAAAAACGTTTTCGACTACTTTCGCGCCTCTTTTATTATAATATAAAGATAAATAATATATGTATAATCTGAATATTTGGTTATTTCGAATATCTTGATACTTTGAATTAATATTTTGGATATTTGAACTTGTTGAACACATGATTTGACAGTGTTGAATGTTTAAAATTTAATTCGCATTTGGAAATATGAAAAACATCGTGAATATTTTGAATATTTTGCCTCTTAGGCAAAACTTTAGCAGCTCATTAACTACTTAAGAATATTTTGTGGACTATTAAAGTTGCGAGGGCCGTCCCAAAACTAGCCGACCTAGCAAAGAAAACATAAAAAAGTTGGGAAAAATTGTCTTTATTTTTCCAATATAATCTCAACAACAAGCTCTCGATATCACTTTTTTATTAATTATTCAATATGTACGAGTATAATATATAATATTTATTCAATAGCTTCTATACCCTGTTTATAGTAAGAACTGTCAAACTTCTTAAACTAGCTATCAACCGCAGACTCCATCTCTTCATTGTTGGCAAATCTTTTACCACGGAACCATTTTTTCAAATTTGGCAGGCCATACTAGGCCTCGTTTAAACGCTGCTACCCAATATTTTACAGTCGTAAACGAAGAAGTAAACTCCTCCAGAGTAGAATCTATCTCGACTTTAATATTGGTTGGGCTGTAACCAATTCCCATTTCCATTTTGAAAATGTGGGGATTGGTTTACAATTGTGTGAGTCGGAAATATTCCAAGGAAGCTTGTAATATTTCTTGCAAATTGTTCACCGAGGAAAGAAAAAATAAAGAATAAAAACACAAGGAATTAGAATTTGGACGGACAACTTCTATTTCTTTATTTGAAATTGAACAATTTGCGCGGAAGCTTACCAATGTGAACTGGATAGTTTGAACTCACAGTAACAAGTAAGTTTTAGCTTGCAATTTTGGGAATGACAAAGCGACTAAGAGAGTATATAAGACAGATTGTAGCCATCTTTAGAACATTCTGTAACACACACCAATCAAACTATTAAAGCTTGAGTTGGTGTGTGATTTACGCGCTCAAGCCGTGGATGTTTGGCGGATTAATATTAGGGTGGCCAGGCGGATGCCAAACTAAAATGAATATGAAAGTTATCGGAAATATACATATTTTGGCATCAACACATTTCTTACATGCAGATGTAAGGGAATTCTAGGGATTAGCGATATTTCGGTCAAGTGATGACTGGATAGTCATCACCTCCTCCTCCAGAGTAGAATCTAGCTCGACTTTAATATTGGTTGGGCTGAGACCTTTTAAATGGAAGCATCGAATTACATAACGGTGACCAATTTATATTTCCATTCCTTACATGCAGATGTAAGGGACTTCTAGGGATTAGCGATATTTAGGTCAAGTGATGGCTGGATAGTCAGTAATTTGTTCTCTATCCATTGCGTTTTGGCTAGAGCAACGAAGTTTGCTTCCAGGGCGTTTGTTTGACGCAGGGCTACCGTGATGTAGTTGTAGGAAGTGGGTCTGCCGGCATTTTCGAAGCAGTCTGACCTGAAGAGGTTTAAGTGGCTCCAAGACCGATCGGGTTTATTCCACAATCTTGTTCAGCTTGATAAGCGGCAGCTGCTGCTCGTTGCAGGGGCACCAGTCTCTGGACCGCAAGGGCCTGAAACTGGGATTAGATCAGCTACAAGGTCTGACCAGTGACCTTTTTTGGTACCGAGGGTGACGGGGATTCAAACGGACAGGGTTCAGAGTTCGTGCCTTGTTCATCTGTGTCATATAGATCTTTCGAACAGAGCGGGCTGGCATGGAAATTCCACGTCTATATCATATGGCAGTCGTTTACTATCGCCGAGTGGACGTGGTTTGGACTTTTTCCATGTCTACCACCAGTGAGGATACAGCATTCTTGCAATGTGGTATCGACCGCTTCATATATCTGGGGTCTTCGCACCCGCAGGTATGTACAAATTTCCGATCTCTACTCTTTTTGCTGCAGGGCGACCGATTCCATGACGTATGGTGTATAAATCACGATTTGATAGTAGACCGGTGAGTTTGACCGGTAGCGTGGGGATCAAAAGGTCCCGGGACAAAGTTCCCGCCTAAGCGCCACGCGGGTAGCTGTTTGAAACCGAAATCGGTGGCAAAGTCTTTGTGCTCGAATGTGGAGTTGCATTGCTATCGGATGCTACAGAAACATAGAGTAGTAGGGTTTATGTTCCATACTAGCGTAATCAATTTGGTATTTTCTGGCTGGAAGAAAGAGCTAACAGTTGAGGTAGCTTACTCCCAAAATTGTTGGCTCCTATTCCTAGATAGTCCAAGTTAACTTGGCTATGCCAGGGAAGCGCTAGCAATCGCATTGCAATATGCCTAGTGTGATTAGCACATCGTGGGTGAGGTCTTCACGGCGAGACTCATGTAAAACGTCCGGGGGACTCTGTATTGTCAACAATTGAACCGTCTGAAGTAAGCAATCGCCTAAGATCGGCCAGCTTTGACCATTAGTCATCGTCAGAAGCTTCGGAAAAATGTTTGGGAGGTTTTTATGCACCCATTTTATAGTCTGCACTAACCTTACCTCACAATCTGTACCAAACTTATCAACTTTAAAGCTTACCAGCTGTATCTGTTTACGGTAAATGATTTTGGTGGTGAAAAATTCGCCTCAAAAGAAGCTTGTGAAGATCGATTGTCCCCTTTTTTGCCAACAGGGACGAGTGTTTCTATGAGAGAGGCGTAATGAAATTACCTTTAAAAGGGCAACAAGTGGAACAAAACGTTGCATATGTGAACTAAATCGGATCATTCATGCAAAAATAATGGATTTCTTTTTTACTACACCTTATACGTTGAATGGGTTTGGATTGTTTTGATTATAAAAATTTACCAGCTTTTATTTTCTGTCCACAGAGAATGCTGCTTATGTTGCTTTGGGGTTGTCCGACGATAATAAAATGGGTGGAGATTTGGTCATTGAATGTATACCCCAAAATGGTCAAGTCGCCATGTATAGTTCATTAACATCGGCGCCACCAAATGGTTATGGTGTTACTCGAGTGGGAGTGGTAAGTAGCTGACGTAATTTGTGCTAAAACATCGATCGGTAGTACAACTTCTTTCCTTTAGCCTCAAAATACCGCACGTCTCGTGGAAGGTTCCGTAGTTAATGGTGTCATTTACTGCAAAGTGGAACGTGACCCTGTTACCAGGGTGGGAAATCAAGTGTTTGATTTACTAAACAATAAATACTATTTACTTTTGGCCGCTGGTACGGGATTAAAAGGTGAGTACGCGATAGAATCTGGAAGTGTTAGAAGTTTTTTTTTTATATTAACCGTGTCTTGTATAGAAAATGGTGTTGGCTATCACGACATTGGCCGTATACCCTCCGATAAAGCTATTAATTTGGCAGAACTGGTCGATTTGGGGGCTGCATCAAAGTTGCTTTTAAGACTCCACGGCAGTTTTATGATTGCCGCGTGGATTGGTACCACCTCGTTGGGCATAATTTTGGCCCGCTATTTCAAACAGACCTGGGTCGGCAGTCAAATGTGTGGCAAGGATCAATGGTTTGCTGTAAGTGATTAAATGAAATTAATTTAAGCCTTTCATATAAGTAGTAGCCTAATACGCGTTTAATTCTGTGTGAGCCTTAATATTTATTCACTTATTATATATATAGAAAGGAAAAGTTTATTTTTTTCAAAATTGTGCAGTTTTTTTAAGGTTATATGTATATTTCTCTAGTTATCAATTGTTTGCAAATCGAAAATTTCACTAGTTGATCTTCGGACATACAAGTATTATATTAAGAATTCAAACAAAATGTAGGCCACAATAACAAAGAAAATATTAGGTGCGCAACTGAGTTCTCGCTGTTTGTCTATAGATGGCGCCCGCTGTAAGTGCTAGTCGATTCTGCCATAACCTAAACATCATAAACCAAGCTTAGGCATATGACAAACATACCGCCTCTGTGCAATAGTGATTTTCTTTTGACGTCATATTCTTTTGGTTATGTTAATATCTATGATTTTGTTCCAAATAATCGTCATATGCAGGAAGAATTGATTTTCTTCTTTCAATAGAAGAATCGGATGCTTCGAAACGTTTACGGAGATGCTGCCTTAAGTGAAACAACATGTCGAAATTGGTTCCGTCACGTTAAAGACGGTGATTTTGATGCTAACGACCGTTCGCGTTGAAGAAGACGAAAAACAATGCATTGCTTGGTGGGGATCCATGTGAAACGCAGGTGAAGCTTTCTTTAGTATTAAGTGTCACTCGCCAAGCCATTTCCAAGCGATTGCATGACTTGGCTCCTTATGAGTTGAAGCCAAGGGACCTTGAGCGTCGTTTTTTCGACTGTGAACAACTGCTTCAGCGACGAAAAAGGGAGTGTTTCTTTATCATATTGTAACGGGTGAAGAAAAATGGATTCATTATATGTACAGCAATCCAAAGAAAAGAAAGTCAGGGGGCTGCCCGGTCATGCTTTTACGTCGTCGCCTCGGCCGAATATTCACTCTGCGAAGGTTATGCTCTGTATTTGGTGGGACCAGATCAGTGTTACTTATTACCAGCTGTTAAAACCAAGAGAAACCATCACTGGGGGGATCGGTACCAACTTTAATTAATTCCATTGAGCCGAGCTCTGCGCGAGAGAGAGAGAGAGAGGCACGAAAAAGTGATTATTCAGCATGACAACGATTGGCCTCACGTAGCCAAGCCCATAAAAAACCTATCTGGAAATGCTAAAATGGAAAGTCTTCCCCCATCCGCCATATTCTCCAGATTTGCGCCGTCCGATTATCACTTGTTCCGTTCGATGGCACACCGTCTGGCTGACCAGCAATTCCGCTCACACGACTACATCAGCGAATGGCTGGACTCGTGGATAGCCTCAAAAGGTGAACAGTTTTACCGTGACGGAATTCGATCTTTGCCAGAAAGATGGTAAAAAGTATTAGCTAGTTATGGGCAATACTTTAAATGAATCATTTGTAAATATGTTTTCATAATAAAGTTGATTTTTTATAAAACAAAACAGCGAGAACTTAGTTGCGCACCTAATATTTAATTTCAACAATTGATCTTTGGACATTCGAATAAAGCGGTGTAGTGCAGATAAAATTTAATTTAAAATAATTTCTTTTCCTTTCAGTGGCATCGTATATGCATGGTCACCACTTGGTCTTTGACTATTGCAGCCTTCATTATAATTTTCGTCGAACTTGATGGGTGGTCCGGAGAGCGTAATCCCCATGCTATCCTGGGTGTAATTACGACGGCCCTGTGTTTCATTCAACCTATTGGTGCTTTGTTCAGACCCGCTCCAAATTCCAAAAACCGTCCTTTCTTCAATTGGATGCATTGGTTGGGTGGCAATTTGGCTCATTTGTTAGCCAGTAAGTAGTTACAAAACGATGGGGACTAAAGTTGTTGCTACAATAAAATCACATGTTTTGTCTGTTTCTTTTCAGTTGTTACAATTTTCTTTTCTGTGAAATTGACTAAAGCAGAATTGCCTGAATGGATGGACTGGATATTAGTCGCATATGTGGCTTTCCATGTTATAGTACATTTAATATTCTCCGTAAGTATTTCGAGGTGCCAATTGCAAGTTTTCGCCAATCTTTTAACTTTCAGGGAATACAACTGGACTTTTACGCGGTGC
This sequence comes from Philornis downsi, assembly GCA_019455685.1. NCBI lineage: Eukaryota > Metazoa > Arthropoda > Insecta > Diptera > Muscidae > Philornis > Philornis downsi. Next base: position 299,300 of record JAHXMU010000180.1, read on the forward strand.
AAGTTATAGAAAAATGTTATTTTCATTTCATTTTATAGAACCAAAAGAAAAAAAATGTCATGAAATTTGTTTAGATTTTCGCCAAGAAGTTTATAGTTTTATTTAGAGAATCGTTGAAACGTATGTTTATTGGCCACATTGCAGTTTACAATTGAGTAAATTTTATTTAAACGTCCAGTTATGTTCTTTGTATGAAGTTTAACATTACTGAAAATTAAAAAATTGCGAAAACTTCCTTTATTTTATTGCTAAATAAAATTATTCAAGAAGAGACTCCTCTCAGTGAGGGCGTACCCATTTAATTTCATTAAGCAATAGTAGGCATATGCAATAAAATCTGCAAGGAATTTTGGTATATTTACTCTTACTCAACTATAGATCTAAATGACAGTTCGAGATTATCTAATCTGGGAGCAATAATAGATCTTTTGATGCCGAATGATCTCACTTTTACTGTGATAAAGACTTCTAATATATCCGTAGTTGCCGTAGCAAATTTTCTTCTTCTTTTTTTCTTTGAGCAATCTAAACGATCAGATTGTTTTGGCAGAGATAATCCGAATGATTTACTGTTAGCCGATGGACACGAAATTAGTTTTTAAATTTGTTGTTGAATTTATTGGTTGCTAATTCTACGCTACTTCTACTGCGTTTACAGTAGTTTAAATTCTGTCAAAAAGTCTCAGTAATTGGTAAATAAAACACAAAATATTTATTATTTATTCATTCTTTCATATACTCGTATCTACAGTCCGCGCCACCAGAACAGGTTCAAGCATTTGGCAGAGCCATGACCTTGCCTGCAGATGGAACCGTCTTCGCCTTCTTTGGACATGATTCTCCCATTCCAGTCTAATGCTTTAACTGTTCCTTTGCCTCAGGTGTGAAATGGTGGACCATGATTGTAAATCGACACCAAAATTCGGCTTTATTGCGGTGAAACGTCGCCAAACTCTACTGCTCTACTGAAACATTTCACTACGCTGTTTTTGCTATATTGAAAGCAAGCGCGGCACTCTTCTTGCGCACAGCTTTCTCATCTTTAAATCTTCGGTCAATATACGATGTATAGTACTTTTTGAAATGCCTATCATTTGAGCCAGCTCGCGCACCTTCAGACGACGACCATCCAATACCATTTAGTGGGTTTTCTTAACCGTGTCTGGCGTGGAAACCTCAATTAGTCGACCACTATGGTGTTCGTCTTGGTCGCTTGTGCGGCCTCGTTTAAACTCTGCTACCCGAATAGTTTACAGTGGTAAATCAAGGAGCATACTCCCCCAGAGTAGAATCTAGCTCCGAATTAATACTAGTTGAACTTAGATCTTTCAAATGGAAATATTGAATTATATAATGGTGACCAATTTTTCCCATGTTGAGGTCGTTTATTTTGATTGTTCAAACGATCCTGCTGTGTGGATTGTGAAATTTCCATTCCAAGTCTCCGAAAACATTTTGAACTTCAAGAAAAGCTTTTTCGAGCACGGCTTTTTATGAAGTCGCATTCATTTTTGCAAAGAGAAACTGGAGCTCTATTGTGTCGTAATAAGAGATCGCACCCCATACCATAACTCCACTTTCCCGGCTGTGTAATCGATTGAGTAGGAGTTCCTCTTTTCGAAGATCGTGGAAGTAGCAATTATATTCATCAGGACACTCTAAATTAAATTCTTTTTTCGTCGAAAAATATAATTCTATTCCACTCTCCACGTCACAGTGGTACGACAAAAAATAAGGCGACGTTCCTTACGGAGATTGTCTAGCGGTGGTTTTTTTTAAGTCTCAAGCGTTGCAAGTGTACTGCTTTGAAAATAACTCTTTCTACGGTTGATACACTACACCCGCAATTACGCCAGCTTTTCCTTGATTTTGGTAACAGAGTCGTGTGAATTTGAGCCATATCTCAGAATGGCCTCTTTGTCAGCGGCTGTAATAGCACTTGCTGTTCGATCTTTCATATTATTTCCATAGCCTTCGGTGTCACGTAAATATGTCGATATAACTTTGCGACTTCTATTAATTTTTCTGGCTAGAAAGTTTTTCTGCATAGAAAGTTCACACTCCTTGTAGGTCTTAATTTTGGATCTTTCCTCGACACTCAAGGATTTAGCTCGGCCCATTTTACTTAAAATCGATTGTTTTATATTTAATTATACACAATTACTGTAATCCGATCTGATTTATGATGATCTGCAAAAGACTTTCACATTTAATCTGATTACCACGTGAGAGGGGTGCTATTCAAATGCATGGTATAAGAATATAAGGTAACGCAAATGAGAAACAAAAATATTTAGTTCTGCGCAGATGACGTCACTCGGTTTGTGTGCTTTTGGTTTAGAATATGTAGGTATATATGAATGTAAGATTATAGAGACAAATTATGCTGATATACATTTTTCTGAAATAAATCTAAATTATTTAAACAATATGTTTTGTGTAAAAGACACGAAGAAGCTTTTTATTCATTTTATAATTTTGTTTATTTTTCGTCGTTTTTGGTAGGCCGTGTTTTTAATATTTACATTTAATTTACGTATTGTAAAATACATACGGGACCTAAAGAATAATTTTTTAACAATTAATTCAAATTATTATCACTTTTTCACTTAAATTCACTGTTGTTTAACGTTCTGTCTAGCCGAGTGACGTCATTCCCTTCTTCGTTTACATTTCTCAAGAATAACGGACCTGCGCAATGCGTAATCTCTTTATATCATTCTTGATTCAAATGGACCAAAAAAGATGAAAACATTTTTCACTTATTTAAAAGAAAAGCGCGAATTAAAATAAAGGGACACTTCCATGGCTTAACATTTTTTGTAGGTGATGTGTGGAAGTAGGAGAAACAAATAAGTAAAAAATGAACCGTTATGTGAAGTGTACTTTAAATAGTAGTCACTATTGTTAAATGATTTAGGGGGGGCGTTATTCAAGTGAGCGGCAGTGTACGAGTATATTGAGAGACATATTGGAAACGAAATCGGAGAGCGTAAATTGTCACTTAGCCTACCGGTAGCAAATGATTGTGCAAAAAAAAAAAACTTATTTAAAATAAGCTAAAAAAAAGTCATTTAAACAAATAGGAATTGTGACAAACCAGTTGAAATGGGATACATGACTAACTGTGATGACAATCTGTATTGATGTTGATATTCTTTATAAATTAAAAAAATGTAGATACGTATTAATCCTTTTATCTGCATGCAATACAATAACTAAAATGGAGTAGTATTTATTTCAATTTATTGTGATTTAAAAAAAAAAAAAAAACCTTGCAAGTTGGCTTGACCTACATATACATATACATATGTATGTATATTATTCAATATTTAATTTTTTTCATTATTTTTATTTCCCTCCATATCGCCTACTTTTTGGTGCACTTTCATTTGAGCGTTATAGGTAAATAGTTACTAGTTAATTTGATGTTATATTCTAAGTTATATTTTGTATTTGTTTTCCAATTCAAGTAGTATGAAAATGGTTTTAAAGAATATCAATATCAAGCGGGTATATTGATCTACAATGTAAGTAAGTCTTGTTCAGATTGTGGCTGAAATCGTTTGAAATAAGAGTTGCACCTGAATTGCCGAGATTAGCGTTCTAACAATAGGCAATAGACGAGCATATACGACATCAGTCTGCACCAGTCGTTAACGGAATATTTCATTTTTTCTAATACTGTGAAGAGCATTAGATTTTTTTTTTTAGTTTTTTTTTAATTGAAACATCTACATGAGTAAGATATTATTGGAGTATTTCCTTCTTGAATTTACGATTTGTAATTATTGAGTTTTTTTTATAAGCAAAATAACAATTGCTAGATGTTTAATACCTGTTGTATATTTTTTTGTTTGCATGAGTTCTAATACAAATCCCTCTGATTTAGTTCTAACTCATGATGTCCCCATGCCCAATTAGTGATGAATTGTACAAATCGTTAATGTTTTAATATTTCCAAATATTCACGCCCTTTTTTGTATATAAACAAATGTAAATATTAAAGAGAATGTGAAACCCCAAGACAATGGAGTAAATAAATTTCACATAAAATCATTAGTTACTAATTCCTTTCCTCCGTGTCAACCCGGGAAGAACTGCATCATACTACGCCATTAATATTAGATTTTCTTGTGTATACAGATTGCCGGATGTTCTTCGGACAGAAAACAAACACAACGTGTTAATGAGTTCCAAATGGGTAATATTGGTCATCATCACGGCATGAGAAATAACATGAAAATGGAACGTAAAATGGATGCACCGGTAAGATTGTCACAGTCACACTTAACAATTCTTCATTTAACTTTCATTATACTTTTTCTATAGTTTGCTGGTTTCCGCAAAGGATTACTGGGCGTTTACACTGTTGTTCTCATACTTTTCGTGGTAGCTTTAATAGTAATCATTGCCTTGGCCCCCATCGAAGATGCTGTCCAACAATTACGGGAGAAATTAAACTGAATCTGAATGGAAATGCCGCCAATTGTATATGTACGAGTACGTAAATCATAAAGGCTAAAGGCTCAAATGTAATACGAATGTTTAACGCAGAAACCAACGAAAACTGGATACTGGAAATAATTATTTGTTATGCTGCTCATTCTCAAAAAGTTCAAATGTATATCCATACAAAATATTCGTTGAATGTTTTTATTTCTCTCTTCCTACCTATTGTAATATGTTTTTTTTTCCAACCTAAGTGCTACTCATTCATACATACTCCTTTTGTTTTTAATGTATTTTTTTTTCTTTTGTTGTTATTTGTATAAAAACAAATTGATATGCATATAAACGTTTTTATTTATAGCTTTAAGAAATTTAAACAAAATAAGTAATGTAATAACTGTATACATAAACATGATGTTTTTTAAGAAAATTTCTCTGTAAAATATTAATAAAGAAAACAAATTGGGAAAAAATTGTAATAATTAGTAAAGAAATCGTGTTGAGATTTATGCTTATTGAATAAAATCAATTTAGTAGTTCAATTTGATAGTCATCTGAATGTCAGCACACAGCGTTTATTCATGTAAATGAATTTCAGTTATGCGCGTTGTGACGTTTCAAGAGATTTCAGTTTATTTTGATTGTAACAGCACTGTAATAAAATGTAGCAGCGTTTTCAAAACTCTGCACATAAGAGCGAAATTTGCAGTATGGCGAAATGTCTGTAAAATCTATTGCATTTCGCCTGAAATCTCTCAAACCATTTGAAATCTCAGATGTGCTGCATTGGCAGGTTTGAATAGAACTTGAATGAGAAATATAAAAATTAGGAAAACAAAATTTAGGTAATAGCAATTCCTGTATTAATATGTATATTAAAATATCTCAATATTACTATGCGCTATTTAGGTTCCTTTCCATGCCAGCTGTTGTTATTGTTGAAACATTTGCTAGTTTTAGATATAGCTATAAAATAGCTTCTTAATTTGCTAGCTAATTTCATTATAAAATCGGAATCGGAGAGCGTAAATTGTCTCTTAGCTTTAAAATAAATTAAAACAGTCAGAACTGTTGCATAATTATCTAATTAAATAGGAATTGTGGCAAACCGGTCGAATTGTGTTACATGACTAACTTTGGGATGTTTGAGCGAATGTTGAATGAGAAAAAAAAGAAGGAAAACAAAATTTAGATAATAGCAATGCATGTATTGCTTTGTTTAAAATTCATATAAACTTTAGATATGTTACTTAAGACAAAAAAAAACTACTGCTAAAAATAATGTTGCCTATTTGTCAAAATTAATGAAACATTTCAAATTTTCGAAAATTTTAACTTCAGACTACTGGCGTTCCGTAAGTTTTCACGACATTGCATTGAAGGATTTATTTAGCATTGTTATTGTTATCAGATTTAGGTCAAATATGTACCGTTTCGGTCGACAAATTGTTGCCATTTTTGAAGCTGATTTCATTATTTCTCTCTTAGAAACTATCGTCTGAATAGGGAAAACAAGAGTCGCGGTTAATATTCACAAGCTTCTCTTGAGGCGAATCACTTCGTGCCAGGTTTAGATTATAAGGTGGAAGAATAAGAACCTCCCAAGTAAGCTCCTGGAGCTTTTAGCGAGTCATTATCAATGTGCGTGGCTTGCCATTGTTCTGATGGAAAACAATTCTTCCCCTACTGGACTTCTGGACGATTTTCAGCTTTAGATGGTCCAATTGATGGCAATACAGGTTCGAATTGAGAGCTGGCCGTGGAGGAGGAGCTCATAGTAGATATTTTTTTAATCCCAGCTCCACCAACCCGTATGCGCCAGCTCACCGCAATTCGATCATGTCGCTTTTCCTTTGACGACGCCACCATTCGGTTCAGAAATACGATTATTGCGGTTCAGCAGCGATTCGCGGAAGGAAATCCGGTCATAAGGTTTTTTTCAGTCTTATTCAAATTATTCCAAACACTTTTTGTACAATGTCTAACTTCTGGGCAATTGAGGCAGCACTTACATGACGTTTGGACTTGACGATTTTCATTATCGATATTTTCGACAATTCGTCTTTGGGAGCATATTTAACGTCAAAATTACCGGAACAGAATCAACGAAATCAAAATTGCGCGAGATTGTGTGTTGCAATATCAGAGCCATTAACTTCTTCTAGAAGTAGACATCGTTTCTAATATATGGCCTTCTAAGCATCTCCCAAATTTGTTACACAAAGTTTCGTTAGTATTTTGCAAAAATACTCCTTCAAAAGGAGTTTTCGTCTCCCTCTTTTGAGTCGTTCATCGAGTTCGTTGTGGAAAACTTTTCGTGCCGCAGCATTTGGGTCCATCCGTACAACATGACCCAACCAACACAATCACTGCATATTGATGTGCCGGACCACGTCGTTGTCGTCATATAGCTCGTTGTTCACGCGACGGCAATGGTGATAGATCCATATATTTTCTCAGAATATTTTCCTTTCGAAGACTCCCAGCGCTGATTCATCCGTTTGTGTCATAATCCACGATTCTGCGCCATACAAGAGGAACGTATTTTTGTTTGACGAGAGAGGCTTGTTTAGCGTATCCCATAGTAATATCTGTTAGCAATCAAAACTCTTCTCTTTATCTCTATGCTGACATTCCAACATTATAGTTATCAATATACACATAGCATCCTAAGTGAGCAGACTCTTTGTTCGTTGAAACAAATAATTTTGTCTTGCCCTCTTTTACCGTCAGACACATTTTTGCTGACTCCTTCTCAATGTTTGAGAACGTTGCTGTAACATCTCGCAGTTTCCTCCAAAAATGGCTGCATCGTCCGCATATGCGAACAGCACCTGGCATGGTACCAGTCGTGTTAACTGCGGCTTTTCTCATAATCATCTTCAATATGTTGAAGAGGTCGCACGACAGGCTGTCGCTCTGTCGGAACCTTCGTTTGGTGTAAATATGCTCACTAAGGTAGCTTTATAGTCGGCGAAGAGATGGTATGTGTCCACTTGTTTTTCTTGTGTTTTCTCCAGTATTAGGAACTGATGTATGTTGTTTAACAGCTCGGAACCATAATTACTGTTCATATTTTCTGCCGCTTGACATACGTTTACGCCTTGTATACGACGTATTTTCTCTTTGCTAGTGTTCAGATTTGACCCGTCCTAACAATAATGACTTAAAAGAAACCAAATTCCCTTGCATCCCATGAATGAGATATGGGAGAGCTTTTCACATTCAGTTAGCATACACTCACTCTTTTTCTAGATTCACTCAATGGGACCTACGACGATTCCGAATGGCTACAGTTTGAGAGGCATTTGCAAGACTTGTCGACTTTTCGAAGTGTTCGTCAAATACACCGAGGTGACCGCCTCTACAATAATGATAGGTGGGTGTAAGCGGGGTTAAACCTGCGATCATGCGAACGATAGTCGAATATATTAACCATCGCGACAGTCAATCACAAACATGTGTGAGTCTTTTTAGTACGAAATCTTATCTTTCCAACACCAGCTAGCTAAAGCCATATATTGGAAAAATAATGAATCCCATAGCAAACTGCGAACCGCTTTAACAAAAAAAAAAAAAAAAAGCTGAGTAAATTAAAACAAAAAGTTAATATGCCGTTAACCTTTTGCGGGTACAATATATTGGGAAAATGTTATAACATTTTTTGTAAAAACTTCTGCTACAGACTTCATAACTGTTTTTCAAATCGGTTAAGAAATACGTTGCTGACAAGATGTTAAAACATTAAATGGCCGACTTTACCAATTTTGAAAACCCACAGTGCAGCTTCTATTACGGCTAAATATCTGCGACGCAGAGTTTAAGCCCATCAAGATTTCAACTAATGCCTAATTTAGATCAAAACGTATTGTAAGCCAGAAATAAATGTTTATTTGCTAAAGTACCGGAACTAGTTCATTTTAGCTAAGATCTATGACCATATGATCTTACTTTGATAGAAAACGAAGATACTCTAGAACAGGGTGTCCTGCAAAATAGCGTAATGATTATCAAAATGAAAACCTATATAAAAATTTCGGTTAGGTGAATTAATTTACACATATTTCCTTTCAGCACCCTGCTGCACCAGTGCAAAAGTCTGCGGAGTGTCGTAAGCGGCGCGATAAGTCGCTCAGAATTAATACATAATACTGCATTTAATACAAAGGAGTGAAATATATCGGTTCAGGACAATAATGTTTAAAAAAATAGGTCATTTGTGTGGGAGATAGCAAACAACAAGTTCCAAAAGGAACTTGATTGACAGATCGGTTTTTTCGATTTTCCCAACGCTGTTGATAGAAACTGAACCTAGACATCAAACGCATTAATAGATTTCAACCAAAGCATTCGCTAAATCCGACTGGATGGATATTTTCCTACGCATCTGCTTGATATGTGTTCGTATTTCTCAAGTTTCGACACAAATGTGTTACTTAGTTTGAATGATTCTTTTCATTTTACAGTTGAAAAGGGCTCAGTTAAAGCAATTTCATTATCATTTTCCCATCTTAACATTCCACCCAAACCAGAAACTCAGTGGTAAGAGATGCCTAGCTAATAATCCCCTCCTCTTTATATCGAAGAGGAAACATTAGATTCGAATACTCGCTTCCAATCTTGAATGTTAACCTCCTACTACTCATCACCTTCATAAGTTCATAGACTTTAAAAAATAAACCAGATGTTCTGCACACTTTTCGACTTAAATCTTGTTGATAATTTATTTAATTTCCTATACTCAAGTTAAGTTTTTAATTGTTTTTTTTTTCTGCTTATATTCCTAAAGCTAAGGTCTACTTATAGTAATCAATATAGACGCCCATGTAGTATATATTTATATATATATATACATATATATATATATATACATATATATATATATATATATATATATATATATATATATACATATATGTATATATATGAATGTATATCATTCTTCATTTATTTTATATTATGTTTTAAAAATGTTCTTTTATCAAATGTGATCTATATCCATTCATGATGATCCATTAATATATTTATTTTCTATGAATTTGTTTTTAATGCATTAAGAGTACGTTATTTGTTGTTTGGGGTTTTTGTGTGGAGTTGGAATAGCTGATATCTTGACAATAAATACAATATTCAGTAAAAGACAGATGTATGATTAATAATGTCGAAAATGATAAAAATAAACATCTTTACCTGTGGCAATATGAATTGACGATAAATTCGAAAGCGGGGAAGGTAAAGAAAAAATATGCGAGCGTGAAAATTGTGTGAAAATGTCATGAAACGAATAAGAATTAAGAAGATGTGTTGTATGCGTTTTGTTTTTTTTTTTCTTCATAGGAGGCTTAATAATTTATTTGTTGTTGATTGATTTCTTCCTTTTTTTGTTTCAGTTGTATCTTATGAACTTAAAATCATCGTTCTTCTAAAATTACTGTCTCTTGAGGATATAATTTTAATGCTTGCAGTGTCTGATTGGCATCGATGGCCGTTAAGTCTCGACGTGGCCAACTGGAAATCACTTTATATTCATCGATTAGAAATCCATTTGAGGCAACGTAATTCAATAAATCCTGCAATAGAGAAGAGAAATAACGAATGAACATAAAAATAACTAAAATTAAAGTAAATATATGAATTGTAATTTGAACTTACTTGTAAAGTATTTTGAGAGTAGAATCGACGTTCCAAAAATTCTCCGGTAGGTTTGCGTACCCGAATTTTGGCAATATTTGATTCGCTTTCAGATGGTTCTTTGGGTAATGATCGTTCCGCCTTCAATGGACAAGAAAAATGAAAAATTTGCCTTTATTGACTAAAGTTTTTCCACTTTAACTTTTGGAAATATATCCATTTAATGAAATATATCCATTTTATGGATGTATTATCCATATTTATAAAATTTGCGTTTAAAGATTCGAGCAAAGTGTTTACTGTGAAAGTTTGATTTATAAACCTTCAATAAATAATTATTATAATTATAAATTAAATTATTTCTAAAGATCATTGTACTAGATTTGGAAGTAATGCAGATGAATTAGTCTTAAAGAATTTGTCTAAACTTTCATACGAAAATTGATAGCTCAGAATGAATCGCCATATATGTTGGATTTTTATTTAATTTTTAAAAAAATATCTGGGATTGCTTTATTTAAAACAATTTTGTACAGAAAATGTAGTTATTTTCAGATTTTTTTGTTAATGCATTTTTCACTATTTAAACTACCTGTCAATCGAAATTATATATATTTCTTTCCTCATTTTTATAGGAAAGTAAGTCTCAAATTTTTGGAATAAAATAAAATTTGAATTGGTTTTGGGGAAAAATCGCTAGAAATAAACATTTTGAAACAACTTTTTTTTTTAATGTTTTGGGTACTTTCAAACAATTCTTAAAAATGCCTTTGCAATTTTCGAACAATTTTTTTTTTATTTTTTACAATTCGCTGCAAGTTTTGTAATTTTAATAGTAGTTAAAAAGTTTCCAACCCTTTTTAAAACTTCATTAACAAATTTCCTATAGAAAGATAATATTTTATATGGAAAATTTAAGCAGAAAATTTCACTTTTTTGTAAGAGATTGGTCCAGATATTGCACAATGTTTCTGTATAATTTTGTGATAAATTTTCTGGAGAAAGCTTCAAAATATTGAATACATTTTTGAAGAAAAATACAAGATTTGTAAAATTTTTGAAAAAAAATGTTCTCTTGAAAATGTGTACAATTTTTTTTTGGAATTATAATTTTTTTTTTGTGCTATTTTTTCTAGTTGTTCGTAACCGTCCTCCTCTACAAATCCAACATCTTATGTCAGTTGGATCAAGATCAATAGTTTCGCTGAAGAAAACATATAGACATTTTCATACATATTTCAAAACCCACCTTCTGTATGGAAATTTGTTCTTGGTTTTAATAAAATTTAACATTTTCCTATAAAACGTATTTCTTGAATAGTTTTATGTAGCTTCTTTGTCCGCTAGTTCCAAATTTACAAATCAATAATTTCATATTTACTTACCACTAATCTTATTGATTCTTTCCTGGCGTCTTCTTCAGCCTTTTCAGATTCCAAACGCTTTTTTTCAGCTGCTATAGCAGCTTCCTTTCGGCGTTTAGCAGCTTCTTTGGCAATGTCAGCTTGTAAAGTCTCTTGATAGGCCATATCTTGCTCGGCTTTAACCTGATCACGTGCAGCCCGAGCGTCTTCTTCGGCTATTTCAACTTTTAAATGATCATTGTACATGTCCACCGATTCCCAAAGACGCGACAAGAGATCATCTAAATCAACATTACCTGGATAAAAATAGCATGTAAATCAAATGACTGATCAAGCACTAAATCCCAGCTGTATAGATTTGCATACCATGAATCACAGATAAAACTTCACATGAAGAACGGCCCGATAAACGACTTTTACCTATCACCAATATAGAGGGTAACTTGTCTACGGATATATTACGAACAGTAATTGAAGCCGTGTTGCCAATGCAAGCCGTAACGGAAGATAATAATCTATAAAAGATTTTAAAGGATTCGATTAGAATAAATGATTTGCCAAAAAAGAAGAGGGACTTACAAATGTTTATTACTTTCATGTGTTAAATCCCAACCGTACACAATGAAATTTTCAGCAAATTGTTGTAGAATATTTTCGTCTTTCATCAAACGATCACAGAAAACATTGGTTAAAATACTTTCACCATGATGCAAATAGATGGCCAATAATTTACGCTGAAATAAGGTTTTCATTAGTATTAACATCACTATACATATGGCGTAATATTTTACCTCTCTAGCTGGTTTGTGACAGGCTTCTTTGATTGCTTCCTCCAGGCTGCCTGGAAAAAACAATGGACATGGTTCGCCAAATCGTTGTTTATAGTTTTCAATGAACTTTAGAGATCCGGTAACTTCATTATCTGTATTGTTCGGAACTAATGGGGAGGCGGTAACAAGGTTTTATTAAAATTGGCGTATTAAAGGATTTTTTTTTGGGATTTATTATTAAGACTTACTTAAATATCTTGTGGTTGGTTGTACTGGTAATGGATCGGTGAAGAAATCTTCACTGGCATTAAAGTCAGAAGCATCTTCAAATTCATCGGCGGAACTGTCGGTGTCGAGACCCACAGCACTGAAAGAGAAAGGCGGTAAATAAATAATTTTTTTGTGAAGTGCCATCACAAAGATTAAATTATGTACAGAAATATATAAAGAGTCCACCATATAATGCAGTTTCACAATAATAAATATCCTTAAGTTAAACAAATTTCTCAATTTATATTTTAACCATTTAATTTGCGAAACATTCCGAACGAGTAGAATTTCCAACATTCTATATAGGTCGCTAAGTAGAAACAGTTTTACAAATGTAAGAGGCAGTTTAATACTTTAATACTGAACACAAAAAAAAAAAAAAAACATTAATATTGAGCGTCCGTTCTTGGGTTGCTAAATATTTGTTACAGGAGTAAACGGCGATCATCCCTACACCAAAACCTATTTGCATTTATCCAATTTCTTACTTCACTGTCAATGTAAACAGAATAAGTTTCATATTTTCTACAAGGAGATATTTGCATTATGTTAAAAAAGTGCCGTGAATTGAACAATAAGCGCAAAACACCTGTTATTTATTCAAATTCTTTATATCGTATGCCAATGAACTCGCTCTAGCATACCTTCAGCGACCTTTACTGGATCGAGTTTTTGACAAAAAAATCAGGATTTTCGTGCAAAATAATGTTACAAATTGATTCCCGAAACATGGAATTCAGCAGTTATCTCTCCCCATCACCACTACCTTTAATTTTATCGATATCATTTTCAGCTGAACACGTTGATGATCGTCCAGAACGAACGCTATCTTTGATAAAGTCAATACAATGCATGCCTTCTCTAACATTTTCAGCGATTCGACAAACATAATTCCATTTCCAATACCGAATTTGAGAAATTCGGGACATTGTAAACATCGCAAAAGACACTTGATATCGATTGACAAAATCGAGCACTGTAAATGAACTAAATGACAGAACGCATTTCAAACTGCGTGTCAGTAAAGAGAATAGCAATGACATCTCAGCGACGAAGAGAATTTTGAAAATTCCAATAAACCGACTTTTTAAATGTTCAACTCCCGGTACTTTTTAGCAGAATGTATGTTATAAAAGTAATAGCAATAGAACTTTAGAAAGCCTTTTTCACATTTTTTCATTTTTTGGCATAACATATGTTATAAAAGTAATAATAAAGGATCTTCAAAAAGCCTCTTTCTTCAAAGCCTTTATTTATTATACGAAAAAGGCAACAAACAGGAAGCAAAATAACAAGAAAACAAACAGAAAATTCTGATTTCTAATCTTTTGATAATGAAATATTTAGTTTCTTTTTAGGTTACTGCATATGTGGTTAAAATACACGAAAAAAGAATAAGCAATAAGTCTACTATTTGCCATCGGTAAGGTCTATTACAAAGATTCTCCGTTTATTTTTGACTATCCATCCGAGAATGTTAAAAAGAGTGCAAATAAAACTTACTTGGAACTTCTTGTAGTGGAAGATGAATTATTGGTATTATTGCGCATTTTGTCTGCAGCGTTATGCAAAATAAAGTTGTGAGTCAATTGTATACCAGATTGCTAATGGAGGAAAGCACAAAATGCAATGATTATAACTCACGATAACAAATGAAATTCATAAGGTATAAATTCTTACCGCTAATGTTGTTTCGTTATCGCAACCATGTGGCCATCCCGTCCATTCTTGATGTCTCACCGGGATATCGGTAACATAGTAAACATTGGTCTTCACCTCTTGTACTGTGGTACGGCCGGAAAAACTTAGTTCATACCGCGTTCCACTCGGTTGTTGAACAATTGTAAGCACAAAGTTCTTATCTAAACGGCTCGTTACTTCATCGCTGTGAAAGGAATTTAAACGTTAACAGGTATACTGACAAATGTTAATTTTGTATAAGCTTGACTTACTTTTCGAAATCCATGTAGCCCTCTTCTATTAAATCAATTAATATTAATTCATTTTCTGCCGATAAACCTAAAACCGATAGCTGAGTTGTTGGTATTTGAGCATCGTGTAATTTAGCAGGCGGCCAGCCGCGTATCGCTTGACGACATATGGGAACTCCGGTGGCATTGTGAACTTGCTTTTTCAATTGTTCTAAAAATGTATTTTTTTATGTAAAACAAATTTAATATATGTCTGAGGTAATCTCGGTCAAATTTCTATTACCTATAGTGGCATTGGAGGGCAGTCGTATATCATAGATTTGTTGATCGAAATGAATATTGAATATGATTTTCTCCGTTGCAGATGATGACGTTGCTGTCCGACTCTCCGCTATATCCATATCTGAGGTGAGATCGATTATATCAGCATCAGCAGATGTTGAAGCAACTGAAAAGGATGAAACAATGAATGCAGGTTTTTTTTGTTAAAATATATATTAATGCAGTGGAGAAAACTTTGGTTTTATTAGTCACAACAAGAACGCAAGATTTAAATGACTGATGCAGCAATTGAATTGTTTCTCTGGCTATATGACATGTGGCGCCGTCTTGTTGAACCCCCATGCCCTCCACATTCATTTCTTCAGTTCTAGCCACGAAAAACTGGTTGTCATTTCACTATACCGAACACCATTGACTGTTTGCGCTTGACATGCTTCATTTTCATAAAAAAGGTCCAATGATTCCTCCAGCCCAAAATCCACCTCACCCCAAATGCGAAAATTCTGCCTATTGACGAAGCCATCAAGATGGAAATGGGCCTCGTCACTGAAGATGATTTTAACGGCAAAATCAGCATTTTCATATTGTCTGTCCAATACCCAATTAACGAACTCCATTCGCTGTTCATAGTCAGCTGGCTTCAGTTCCTGAGTCAATTGAAGTTCGTATGCAAGAAGATGCAAATCTTTCGTAAAAAAAAAAAAAAAAAAAAAAACCCACCAATTTGCTTTTGGAGTTTGAGCGACATCATCACGTACAGCTGCGACATTTCGTCGATCTACCTGGTCGAAGGTGCGTTGTTGTCTTTACATCACTAACATACCCAGTTTTGACAAATTTATCCATTAATCTCTTTACAGTTGACTCTTTTGGAGCATTATTGTGGCCCCAAATTGATCGCAATTTGAGAACTGTAGCCGCAAAACTTTCACCATTTCGGTAAAACAATTTCACAATAAGAATGCGTTGTTCATTCGTGTAGCGCTCAATTTTTATCTCGTACCTTCTACTAGCAAACAACAGCAATTGTTCAAATGTCAAACAATGACACTTCGAATGGCGCCAAATTTAAATCTTGCGTTCTTGTTGGGACACCCTTTAGTAGTAGCGGGCTAGTTATCCAAATGAATGTGAAAAAAATACCCTCCTTTTCCCTACAAGCACCAGCTCTTTTCTAAATTACTTACGAAAGGCATGTAAGAAGTTTGTAAAGAAACTAGTTTTGTATATATTGTAGGAAATAATTCTGTTCTGGCAAAATAAATAGTCATACTCAGAACACACAAGAAAAAATAAAGTTAAAAATTATGACTAATATTCGGAGCGTTAACACAATTCCGCGAAATAAAGAACTATGATAAGAATTTTTCTTTAGTTTTTAGGCTGCTACGGTAAGAATTGCACAAAACTAACACTTTACAGGCAAATTTGTTTCTTCTTTCGCCGTGAATTTATTGTCTGCAATGGTCGTAGGTCCGATTCACGTCATGTTATATTAGGTATAGCACATTTTCATTTATGTTTCGTATTCTTCTCTTACATTGAACTTACTCTTCTGCCACATTTGTTTTTAAAGAATACCTGCAGAAGCTCGGCCTGTCTTATATAACATCGGCTGTGACTCATGCCATCAAGTGTTCACAGTATCAAATGGTGCGGTACGAAAATGTGTAACATTCAATAGCCCTAGAGAATGAATCATGGGATTTCTCGGAAAATTTATCGGAAAATTCTAAACAGCTATAAATTTACTTCAGAAAACCACATATTTGTAATGTATGTTTCTCAATTATATTACACGTAATCAAAACACTTGAACGTGTATTTATTAGCTTTTATCTCTGGGGAAATATATATGAACTGTATTTTTCGTGATACAACCGTTTAAGTGGATGACTGGTCTCATATTCTCATATTTCGATGGCATTTTAGCAGCGTAGCTTTTTGCGTCTTTCGTCTTTCACCAAAAAAATTTTGTGTTTTTGTGCAAAAAAATGTTTTGTTAAAATAGCATTTATGCAAAATGTTCGCACATTCGGTTTACTTTATAAAGTAACGTTTTATGTTGTTTAATCACAAAGGGTGATTTTGACCGATGGATAAAGTAAAAGGGTTAGTAAGCTATTGGAAAGTTCTCTTATCTCTCTCAAACATTTTTTTAAATTAAGTTCCCTTCAACACTTCATCAAAGTTTCTAATAGGCTTAAAACCTATTTCATATACAATATTATATTTCATATATTTATTATATTTCTTGCCACACCTCGATGCAATTTCTTGCCGGTCGGTCGGTTTTGAGAAATTTATGTACAGTCTTTCAAAAAAAAAAAAAAAAAAAAAAAAAAAGCGTATCGGTCCTCCCAAAGCTATTCTAAAATTCTTTTTGTCTCTAAGCTGACCGAACAGGCGCGATTTGAACGCGATATTTTTTGTTTACAGTTCTCGATTTTGTCACTTCATCTAAAGTCTGTTTTTCGATTTTCAAAATGGATAAAAATATCAAACAAGAAATTTGTCTCAAATACAAATAGAATTTCGTACAGCAAATCGTTGAAAATGTTACAGAAGAAATAAAGACGGTAAATAAAGAATATTACTGGTTATTATGGAGCATTTGGTTGACTTTGGTTGAGTAACGTCGAGTGATTGGTGCCGAGATTCTCTATATTTTACAACTGTAGCAGATACTACACATGGACAACCAGAAGGTCCCAGATTTTTATAAACATATCAAAGCTTTGCATAGCCTATAGTTTGGCCAGAACATAGTCGGGGATTGTAAGTTGACTACATCATCCCATCCTTTCTGGTACATGCCAAACAAATTGAACATTTTTCCGAAAATGAGTTTTGCCCTATAACTTCACATTCTTTGAATGTCAATTGTATTGTTTACAATATGGAGCAAAACTTAAGAAAAACAACCTCATACCACGCCCTTCCTGGTATTTCCCATACAAATAACTAATTTAACCGTTATATTCTTAGGTTCATAATTTTTGCTTAGTTGAACTTAGTCAAATTTGGTACAATTTGGCTAATAAAATATTCACAAAAAAAAAAAAAAAAAAAATTCTAATAACAAAATAAAATTAAAAACGATATAGATTCAAATGTTAATAGCAAAATTTATATTATGGTTCCCCAATCAAATATAGTTATAAAGCAAATAAAAAAAGAAAAACCAAGTGCCAATAATGAGCTCATAATCTAAAATGGATTACTGAAGTTCGCTTGATAAACATTTAAAATATTTGTGTTGGAAACCTTGATTTAAATAAGCAAAATTTCGTAAATGCAGAGGGAGCCGATTCCAATCTCTGCAAACTCGCACCGTAAATGATTTTAAGAATATAGATGAGCTTGATATAAGAGGAATTACAAGTTGTGGATTTCTAATTGATCTACTGAACTTGAATCTACTTCGCAGTAAAGGTGGTGAATCAGATATTACAATTTATAAAATGTTTTAATGATTCGAAATTCAACATAATTCTTAAAGAGAACACATAAAAAACGTAAGCATATTGTGATTTTCCGAAACTGAATTTTTCCTTTGCAATTTCCAGTAGCTTACAGTTTTGTTTAATATATTGATTTATAATTCTTTGTGCACCATGAGAAAAATCGTTCATGTAACCATTACCCCTTCTGACACCTCCCGCACAAATGGCCTATTTCTGGCACTTATTGTCAAGTTCATATCTTTCAAGGAAATAATGACTCTTGGAATTTTTTCCTCGTAAAATAAATATAATATCCGGATAAAATCTTAAAGAACAATCTTATCCGTTATAACATGGTTGATACTATATTTGTAAAATTGTGGCTTTTAGTATCACAGTTTCATTATCGAAACAAAAAACTACAAATACTCAAAAAGAACTTATGAAATGGTAGTAGAAAATTTTCACCGCGAAAAAGCTGTACTGTCCGAAGAAAACATTTACATTTCCCGACCTAATACCATAGATTTTATTTGAAAATTGGTATCTTAAGTTGCAAGGGAACATTTGCATTTTTCCGAGAAACATATTTAGATGTCTCCCTATTTCGCTGGCGACGGACGAGCCCAGGAAACTATTTCCTCTATAAACACCTAATTCCTGTCAATCTCATTCTCCCACTTACCTGGTACAAATGCACTTTCGGCCGCCGAAATGCCTAGGTTATTTGTAGAGGCATTTTTAAGCCATCGCTGACAGCTTTTTGATGGTCCGGGAGCACTGGAGAAATTGTTTAATGCAGATGTTGAACTACTCGTGGCATGACGTGACGTTGAGGACAGATTATTCTCTGATCTTAGAAGTGGGGTCGATAATCCTGCTGCAGTTGTATGATCATCTTGAGGTATAACACGTTGTATGGCAGCCTGAAATGGGCACATAAAGTATAGTGAATATAGAATTGTCGGAATCCAGTCAAAAACACACCATCAAATCCCAGTTGCATTCTTCCAGGTGAGAGAATGCCTCCCCCACATCATCGATGCCAGTTATACTCTGTAAATGCAGCAAGAAAGTGTTTATTGAATTAAGAATTGAATAAAAAAAAATTAAAATAAGTTGCTGTAAGAACCTGAAAATTAGCCAATATTTCATCTTTGTTTTCAGACATTGTTTTTGTCTCTTCTCTGCTGTTGCTGCGGTTGTTACTGCTGTCAGACGGACCAAGTGAATGAGCGTATGTTAGTGTGTATGTGTATGCGTGTGTCTACTAAGTGTAGAGGTTCACAGGGAGGGGGTAAAAAAGAAAATTTCCACTTGCAACTGTGGTACACTACACTTTTGATCCGTTGTTACTTTTATTTGTGACCCGTAATGCGTCTTTGTAGATAAATTCTCCCCAGTCCTTTCGAATGAGGATGAGCCAAGTTTTTATTTGACTTTATTTTTTATTTCACATGAAAGGATTTTTCAATCTCGCATCCAGCTGAGAACGGCCAGACTTGTTAACACTACCCGACTGTTTCAACAAACGTCGACTGTCACCACACCACTGAGAAATGATCTCTTCTTTCGTTGTTTCTTTTTGCAAAATAGAAGTTAACAAAAATAAAATAAGGAAAAAAAGAACACCACTAGTAGACAATGTCGATTTGCTGTGAATTTATTTGGCTAAATTTGTACGCAACTCTCCGACGGGTCACTCATTTGTCCATCAGTAACTCGTGTTTTGCTGTTTTTAATTGAATTTTCATTAAATAAAACTTCTGTAATCACCCGTGAAAATGTCGATAATTTTCTTTCTTTTCCTTCTGTGTGTGAACATTTGGAAATGGCAAAGCGAAGAAAACAATTTCTTTGTTAAGTCACGACCAGAGTTCAATGTCGAATGAAAAATTATCCGGCGTAATAATTAAAAAGAAACAACCAAGCGGTTATAAAAGCGTGGGCATATGAACTGTCAATGGCTGGAAGTTGATGATAGACGTTGAATCTTGTTTGACAAACTGTCAAAAATGTGACAGACTTAAAGATTTATCTGACAGTTATGAAGCAGTTCATCAATATCTTGGTCAAATTTAAAAAAAAGACTCAATTTTACGATTTTGCAAGTATATTATCGTACATATTTGAGTTTTCAAGGAAAAATTACTTAAGTGGAGTTAAGAAAAAAACAAGTTTATTCCCTATTATTGTTGTTCTTATTTAGAGACGTATTTGCTTCCAATTCCCAGTACAAAATTCGGGGTAATTCACAAGTTATAGTCATTTTCCAAAAGCGCGACTTTTCAAAAATTACGTAATATCTGTAAAAGTTGATATAAGCGAGATTATGTTTTCGTATTGTAATTGTTTTTGTCCTTGAGATGCATGCTGTTGTCTAAGAGTGCTTTCAAACTTTTGAGTGTTATGACAAATTTTTAGAGTAGCCAGTCAAAATATCAAAACAACAAATTTTGTAGTTAAGTCGTTTTTCCTTGTAAGCACAGATGTTATGGCGTAAAATCCTATGTTGTTCAGATAATGGTACACCCAAATTGTATGGACCGAATTACCATATGCGAATCACTGCTTAATCGAAAAAATCGGGATTTATTTGGTGGGATTGTGAGAGAAGCATCTACTATGAGCTGCTCGGTCGCACTCTTAATTCGAACCTATACCATCAACAATAGCCTGAAGAAAGTATTCGCCCAGATGCGGTCAGCTTTGGCCGGAACTTTTTCCAGGAACTTGTTTAGGGGCTTTTCATGCATTCGTCTTATAGTCCGGATCTGGTACCGATTAGTTACCGCCAGTTCCTTTCTGTAATATAATATGTTCGTATTAAAATTTAGCTTACATATTTTCAAGCGTGTCAGAATGTAAAAACGGGGATTCCCCAGAAACTCCATAACTAAATACTGATTCGTGATATATTCAGAGAGTCCTACTCTGTATATCAGCTCATTTCGAAAGTACATTTTTTTTTGTTTGGCGCTGAAGCAGTACGGACCACAAGTTTTAAAATAGATCAGCCATGAACGGAATTCCGTGCATATGTCTTCGGCGGCTTTTGAAGTCGATTGAATCGTCGGCGCCTCTGCTACCCAAAAATAACTGGCGCGACGCCAGCGTCATTAAGCTCTATCCCGACGGATTCGACTGTCTTTTTATAGATACTTTTCGCAAAGAAAAACGTTTTTATAAACAATTTTGCATAGATAAGTGCACTTCACTTTGAGGCGTAGATGTAGTTTTCTACACTAAAAACGTTATCAATTTTCCAATGTTTTCTGTGTATTTTTAAACATTACAGTACATTTCAATGGTAACGCTGTAATGTTTAAATATATTTAAGCAGTATAACTGAATAATACAATATTATGGTTTTTTAATTTTTATGTTACTATCAAATTGAAATTTTAGAAATTACAAAGATTAGTTTTTGCAACGCAAGTAATCTTTATTAGTAATTAAGATTGCTTACCCAATAAGGTAAAAGAAAACTAATTTGTTTACACCGGTATTGGTTGCCATATGATCAGTCTTCGTTAACAGCTGATGGTTGTTTTGTTACAATTATATGTATTTAATTGAATAAGATTTATGTAAAAGTTACTACTATTTTGACTTTTAACGGGAAATCTCCATATAAAAATAATGATTGTAAAAATTGAAACTACATTTTTTTACCGGACTGTATAACGCCATTGACATTCTTTTTGTTGCTTTCCAACACTGAGGCCGGAATAACTTTTGGTTTCATTGTCATAATATGTTCGGTATCTGTGATTTAGCTGTGATGTCGTTTAATTATCAATTTACTGTTTTGAGATATTGCGGGTTTTAAAAAAAAATCACAATTATGGAAATTTAATATGACTGTTGAAATATAAAAAATTTTGAATTAGCTCTTAGACGAAAATGCACATCTTAAGGGCATAAACAATACTGGTAAGAAACATACTCTCGCTTTTATCAATACATAGAGATATTACGTAATTTTTTAGAAATATCCCTTTTGAAATCTTGATATAAATTGTAAACTACACCAAATTTTTGGACTGAGGGTTGCACACTAATATATGCCTAAATAAGGACACCGATAACAAAGATTAAACTGAATTTTATTCTAAGTCCAGTTAGTCCGTTTTTCTTTGCAAAATGAAAAAATTATAATATCAAATTATAATTATAATACAAACAGTGTCGAAATTTCAATAAGAGAATTGATTTACATATAACTTCATACCAGACCGTTTTTTATGAAAGGCTCCTATGAGTACATTACTCAATTGTTGCTCAATATAAATAATGTATACAAAAAATGCCTTTTAGGATATTTTTCTATGTGTAAAGTGCTTTTAAAAACCGCAGATGAAAATACTTTTCTATAATGTAAACAAATACAAATTGTGGTTTTCCACACAGCCGTCTTTATTTCAAACAGATTTCAGCGATTATTTCTAGCTGATTTCAGGCGATACAAACGGCGACGTTGAGCTGGTCGTAAAAATAAGTCGGCGGCGACATATTGCCGGTTTTTCATTATTGGCTTGGGACTCGGGTGCAGATTTTGCAGATCATAAAATCTATGGCGAATAACATATGTAGTTTTGAGCCGATCTAAGCCGAAAACACAAAAGCACAATAAAAAAAAAACAAGATTATATCTTATTGAAGTCCTTCGCTTACAAATTACGGAGAAACCATTGATTTTTACTAAATCGGCCAATTTGCACGCGTTTTAAATGCCTTAACCTGAAATCCATTTGTCTAAACTTCAACATTTTAGCCATAATTTTAAGATTATATACATATTTGAATTTACCATTAAATTTATATTAAAATTAACCTTTCTTTTGTGCATTAAAATGTACTTTTGTAAAAATATTATTGTGAATGAACTCAAATTTTTGCCCCTGAAGTGTTACATAACTCCATTGAGTGAAAATATGTGTACTAAATGTAACTGAGTTCTGCATTGTAACATATGTAATTAACGGTTGTCGAAAGTTTTGTAATAAGAAAAAATCACTTACAAATCAGGCCTCAACTGGTAAGCACAACTCGTTGCCTGAATAAATCTCCTTTGAATTGCCACTAACTCTAATTCTCATCCTTTATTTAACGCCACTTGTAATTTCTGCAATATCAATTTGATTACATATAATTTCACATGACTGTGGAATTATATGATCCAAATTACATGTTCCAATTTTCAGTTCTCTGGTAGAAACCAACTGTGAAATTGGTCCTCCTAAAGATCATCGCAATTGGATAATTCGCAAAACAGTCTAACATTTACAACTACAACGAGAGAGGTATCAAATTGATTAGGGGATTCCCCGCTACTCCCCCTTCTATCATATCAATCATCTCTATCAATCTATCACCACCTGTATACACCATTTTTATTAGCAGAATTAAATTGACTAAAAACCTGATGTCTGCCAAATTAGTGTAATTGAATAAAAGATAGGAATCTACGATGCCGGGAGGATCTTAGTTATATGGTAGATTTTTTTCCAGTTTCCCGAAGAATTATAATGCAAAACAATTCACAAAAAATTTTATTGCTGCAACCAACAAACTAGAAATTACAGGGGAAAAAATAAATGTCGAAAAATCGGTCAATTTGTAAGGGACGTATTGGAATTTTCGTTCCCACAACTAAATTTATCGAACGCATAACAATGTTTGCTAAATAGTTGGAAATTATAAGGGGATGACTGAATTTTGAAAAAATCGGAAGATTTTTTTCAGTTCGTTAATTTTTTAAAATTTTGGCAAGCAATGCAAACTAATTCAGTAGAAAGAAATTTTGATTACTGCAGACTAAGAATTACGAGTTAGGAGAAAAAATTACATTACCGATTTACTAGGCCAATTTGGTGCCAGAAAGTATATATAGTCCTTGGATTAGCAGCTTCTTCCATTTCCATCAATCTACACTTGCGGCCCCTAGTTGCATTTACACAAAATAAGACTGTAGTACTTTCCTTGTACTTCATATACCCCTCCATGGGATATTCATCATCACTGGGCAAAGAATTTTGAGGTAAACACTCGTAAAATGGACATTATAAATTCGTTCAGTTGTAAGTAGACCATTTTTAATGTATTTTTTAAAGCCAGAAACATCGTAGCAGACGTTTCATCAGAAGATTCTTCTTTTTCTATTTATTTCATTCCAAAAATTCTATATGTTATTTTTTGTATTTTGCTTGCACTTAGAATTTATGTTTAATTTAGCATAAAATTCCCACAATTTCCACAAGATGTCTGAATTTGAGTTATCATCAAGGTGGCGAGTCGTGCTACTATCAACTGTCAATGGGCACCAGTATTTAAAGATGTTGAAGAAGTTTTTTCCCCAGAATTGCGCCAATGACGTATCCGTTTAAACAGCATTTGCTTCCAGCCTGATGGACCGACTGCACACATAGCCAAACCGGTTATGGCGGAGCTCCAATGAAAATTCCAAAACAAACTAATATCCAAAAAGGCCACTTTCTGCTGGCCCACAAGGTTAACTGATCTGACTGCACCAGACTTTTTTTATGGGGTTAATTTTCTATACAAAGAAAAATAAATAAATAAATACATGAAATACATTTATTAAAAAATTGTTTGAATTTCTTATTGTAGCAAAAGTGGTGCGCCACCCTGTACATCCAAACCATAATATTATATCTGATTATTCCTCAACTCGACTATTTCAATCATTTTCATTCACTTTGCTTTAATATAACAGATTTATCCAAACTTTGGTTAAGATCGACTACCGTTCGCATGATCACAGGTTCAATCCCACATACAGCCACCTATCATTATTTTAGCGGCGGTCTCTTCGATGTGTCTGGCGAACACCTAGTTGCCGAGTAATCAACAAGTCTTGTGAATGATTTCGAGCTGTGACATTCGGAATCGTCGTTTAATTATAGGTTCCGTGGGTCTAAAAATAGAATGCGTGTAAGCTGACTGAATGTGAGAAGCTCTCC
>JAHXMU010000180.1:345000-378057 GCA_019455685.1 Philornis downsi
ATTTCAAAGATTTCAAAGATTTCAAAGATTTCAAAGATATCAAAGATTTCAAAGAATTCCAAAATTTCAAAGATTTCAAAGATTCAAAGATTTTAAAGATTTCAAAAATTTCAAAGATTTCAAAGATTTCAAAGACTTCAAAAATTTCAAAGATTTCAAAGATTTCAAAGACTTCAAAGATTTCAAAGATTTCAAAGATTTCAAAGATTTCAAAGATTTTAAATTTTTCGAAGATTCCAAAGATTTCAAAGATTTCAAAGATTTCAAAGATTTCAAAGATATTAAAGATTTCAAAGATTTCAAAGATTTCACAGATTTCAAAGATATCAAAGAATTCAAAAAAAAAAGAAAGATTTCATAGATTTTAAAGATTTTAAAGATTTCAAAAATTATAAAGGTTTTAAAGATTTCAAAGATTTAACGATTTCCAAGATTTCAAGGATTTCAAAGATTTCATATATTTCAAAGATTTCATAGATATCAAAGATTTCAAAGATTTCAAAGATTTTAAGGATTTCAAAGATTTCAAAGATTTTAAAGATTTCAAAGATTTTAAAGATTTCAAAGATTTCAAAGATTTCAAAGATTTCAAAGATTTTAAATTTTTCGAAGATTTCAAAGATTTCAATGATTTCAAAGATTTTACAGATTTCAAAAATTTCAAAAATGTCAAAGATTTTAAATATTCCAAAGATTTCACAGATTTCAAGATTTCAACGATTTTAAAGATACTAAATTTTTCTTCAGTTTTTAAAGTATTAAAAAGTTTTGGTATACGTATTCTAGAATTCAATTTTCACAAATTATTTCACCCTTGGTGTCTTTTTTAGGCCAGCATAGAGTTAACACTTCCCACGAGCACGCTATATTACTTTCGTGAATTGAAATATTAACTAACAGAGCAGTAAAAAAGCTGCGTACGTCATTTTGAAACTTTAAACCACAATTGGCGTAGTGGGGCATCGTCGTGTCATAGTTCAGGTCTATTCGCTGCCCATATTTGTTTTCCATATTTGAATTCATTCTAGAAGGCCAACTCCGATTACACCTTGTGTGTGTGTGTGTGTGTGTGTGTGCGTGCATCGAATATGTCCGGAAGGACTTCCACATCATTGTCAGACTGTTTGTCTGCGTGTCCGTCCGGCCATCTATCCACACCTGGTTGGGGTAAAAATGTAAAAAAGAAACAAACCCAGCCGAGGTAAGTAAATAAAAAAATAACTTTTAAGGGTTAGACTTTAATAAAGGCATTTCTACTGTTGCACAAAGGCGAGGGTCGGGACGAGGACTGCATGGCCTCCTCGTCGGCCTTTCGTTTACCCCAGTGATGATCATCTGAGTACTACAATGACCAATTTGTAATTATAAAGATTTTCTTTTTGTTTCTTGTATTTTGCCGTATTGTTTTTGTTCTCTGTAGTTATTTTGCAAGCGCAGCAACAAACCTTCAACAAAGGCCCAACATAGACTACTGACACATGTGGGGGTGCAAATGACATTCCATGTTTTATTATGCCTTCCTGTTCGAAGTGGAAAAGGCTGTGAGGGTAGCATATCATTCCTTGCCACACTTTGGGTATTCTTTTGTTTCATTTGAAGCCACTCAATGTTTATGTACAAGTATGTTTGTGTCCAGGTCCGTCTGTGAGTCTGTCTGCCTAACTAAGACGTCCTTTGCATGAAATGGAAATGTTTGTCTTTTGCTGCGATAAGGGATAGCTCGAGTAAATTACTATGGACACATCGTAGTATGCTTTTTTTCTGTGCCCAAGTATTTGTGGCAAATAAAAACAAATGAGGCATTAATTTACTGCGCCACTTTCCAGGTATGTGTATGACCCTCCTAAGTGAAGGTTGTCGGCGGAGTGTATCGTACTGGGTAAATATTTGCAGACCACTTACTTGTTCACATACTCTAATAGGAGGATCCGGGTGTTCTTTACCCCAACCCTCAATGTTCCTTTGTTTCATGTAAAATAATGAATAAAAGAAGCGTTTACCTCTGAAATGCAAGGCAGAAAGGACAAAAGGAAGTCAAAACATCAATCCAATAAAGATAATAGACCACAATTCCATACAGATTTGTACCTCATCTTGTGCTTCAAAAATGTTGTCAATGCAAAAATGATACGAGATTATATTGCTACCGATTTACGAACTAAGCTAGATCAATATTTACACAAAATCGATTATTCAGTATAGATCTACCGGCAGTATGCCAGGCCTCGTTCCATGGACAAAAATCTAGCTTTGAATAATGGTCTTAGTTCCATTTAAAATTGTTTTTCTTTCTTTGTTTTTTTAGTTTTAAATGCAGCGATGTGAAACCACAAAGTTGTTTGGGGATTTAAATTGTTTCGGCGCCGCCAGAGGACGCCAGTGTAGAGAATTTAGGCGGAAATTGTTGAACCTAAAAAAACGTATTGATGGTTGTGTAAAAACAAATTCGTAAAAATTAATTTTTTAACCGAGTTGGGAGTATTATTCTGTTATACATAAGAGCGAATTTGAAATTAACAAGATAAAAGTTTTTATTATGCATTTACTATCCCTGGACATAATTAGTATGCAGACTGCTGCAGCTACGGCAGTAAGACTAAGAGAGCTGTCACAGTGGTCAAACAGTGGTTGTGGTCACAGTGTGATCCTTAACATGGTGCAGAATTGACTACACTCTGGCTGAACCACTGTTCGACAAGAAGTACCATATACTTATACCAGATAGAGGTACAAGGAAATGTAGAACTCCTGGTATAAGACTGTATGTCGACTTCTACACTGATGGCTCAAAATTAAATAAGCAGGTGGGTTTCGGGCCTAGGCTACTCCAAAGGCCTAGGGCTAAGTATAGCAAGAAGACTACCTGATCACTGTAGTGTTTATCAGGCCAAAATTTTGGCTATTAAGGAATTGGCAGAATGGGTGAGATATAACGTCCTCACCACGGTGGGGACTAACATATTCTCTGACAGTGAAGCTGCCATTAAATATCTGGATTCTGTTTTCCTGAACTCAACATCAACCCTGAAATGCCGCAGATCCTTTAACGAGATGGCTGAGCATTTCAACATTCACCTTATATGGGTGCCAGGACACAAGGACATTCCAGGAAATTGCAGAGCAGACGAACTAGCAAGACTAGGGATAACCTTACAAACTCCAACCGACTTAGAGTCCGTGTGCATGCCTTTAGTCACTTACAAGCTCCCACTGCGAGATAGAGCATATTTAGCAGCAGATGGTAGATGGGCTTCTGTCCGAGGCTGTAATCAGTCCAGACAGATGTGGCCTTGCCTAGATCTGATGCGTTCACACAAACTGCAGGCGCTATCGAGACCCGACGTTTCACTAGTTGTATCCATCATGACGGGACACTGATTGGAAGACATGTAGTGAGATTGAGGTTGTGACTAGCGACTTCTGTAGGGATACAGAAAAGGAGGCATCTATGGACCACCTTCTATGCAATTGCCCCGCCCTGGCGAACAGGCGGGGATCAACATTGGGCTCTTATTTCTTTAGGGACCTAGGAGATCTGTTCAACATAGATATTGTCCGGCTTAAGAGCTTCTTGAGGCGTTCAGGATGGTTCAACGGGAAAAACTAGGGACAGCCATATTTATAGTTTTCGTGGTACCACAATGGACTATGTAGTTTAAATAAGTCTGTCTATTCAAACTGCCATACTGACCTAAGTTTTTATTATAAGACTTAAAAAACACCAAAATTGACTTATTTAAAGTTTTGATACTAAAAATTATCAAAGCCCGCTGGACCAGAAAGAAAATTACTTTATTAATTCTTTGAAATAATAATTTCAGATTGATCAAATCCTGCTGCAACTTTGTGCATCAAAGTTCTGCGTTGACGGGATCATTTTGTGTCGATGGGTAAAAACAAAATAATGACATAGTACTCCATAGGAATGATCAGAATTATGAAATGCTATCAAACCTTTGCGTGACAAATCGAAAAAATTGAAAAGAACACCGAAGCGTTTGAATTTACATTCTGTTTCTTATTGCCATTTAAGTAAAAAGGTAAAGAACCAAATCTGTACCGAGAGATGCATCGTGGAAATTACACATCAAGTCGACGGGTAAACCTCTAAGCATGAACACTTAGGAACACTTTTAGTAAACTTCTTCAACAACAAGAAAATTAGACCACTTTTCGCCAACTACGAAGATGTTTCGATAATCAAATATTCAAAATTTACTTGAAGCAGTTGCTGGGCATGCAGTTGGTCTTTTAGCAATGATACTGGTCGATACAAAGCCTTTAGGGAAGATAGATTAGATAGTAAAGAACTTAATGAGTCATTTTGACTGCTGCAGATGTTGGATATTCATTCGAATCAGTCGTTTCCATTTTAAAAGATATTGTAGGTTTCAGATGCGTCAAATCTCAATTGATACCAAATGATGATGATTTCTTTTTTTCCCATAATTTCATCACTTGAACGCTGCAATAAATTAGAAGAATATTCACCGTTGATAATTTTTCATTTCTAAACATAATAAATAAAAGTAATACCATGCGCATCCCAAAAAACAGATGCTATGACCTAACCTTACTAGATAGAACCGTCTTCGTCTTCGTCTTTTTTAGACACGATTTTCCCGTTTTAGTCCACTGCTTCGACTGTTCCTTTGTCTGAAGTAATACGTGGTGGACCCATGTCTCATCCATGGTTATAAATCGACGGAAAATTCGGCTTTATTGCGGTGAAACATCGCCAAACATTCTACTGAAACACCTTCACGATGTTGTTTATGCTGTCTATTGAAAGCAAACGCAGCACCCATCTTGCGCACAGCTTTCTCATCTTCAAATCTTCTATAAGATGTATAGAACTTTTTGAAATGCCTATCATTTCAACTAACTTACGCACCTTCAGTCGATGATCATCCAATACCATTTTGTGGATTTTCTTAACTGTGCCTGGCAGCTTGTACGACCTCGTTTAAATTCTGCCAGCCAATAATTTATAGTCGTAAACGAAGGAGGAGGTTCTCACAAAGTAGAATCTAGTTCGGCTCTAATATTGGTTGGACTGAGATCTTTCAAATGGGAATATTGAATTACATATCGGTGACCAATTTTTGTCCAAAGTTACAAATTTACTGAGATCGTTTGCTTTTGATGGCTCATATAAAAATACTAAACAAAGTGGCGTCTTGAAAGTCAAAACATATGTTTAGTAAGGTTGCCACTTTTCACAAAAATAATTTGTTTCAAAATACTGGGATCTTCCGTACATCAGGTCGTCTAGTTTGGATCGTCTAGTCTTTTGTCGTCAGGTTTTTTGTAAATCCGATTATACTACCTATGCTCAATAAAGCCTATAATGTCATTCAAAAATAATGGATTTATATTTATCTAACATTTTCCTATTATTCGGGAAGGGAAGAAACCCAGAAAATTGCATTCTCTGTCTGAAATAAATTATATATCTCGTATGTTGCGGCAGTGTGAACTTGACCAATTTTAACACCCCGCTGAAATATGTGACTTTTAGCACAAAATTAATGGTAATTATAGTAGATTTCAAATTTGGAACAATTTGTTCCTAATTTCTGTTTATCAAGAGTTTTGTAAATTCCCTCCTATTGTCGACTTACGGTAAATTTAGCTGTAATGACGTCATCTAAATATTATCAGGTGAATTCGCAAATGCAGCAACAATTTGGAACTATTCTTGTTTTAGTGCAGTTTATATATTTCACAATTAGTTCTATTTCGTTATTATTTCATTATCATTATTAATGCTGTTGCTGCAACTGCAATTAGTGGAGCGTAATTTTCCGATAAAGTTGATGCGATCGAAAGCATTGGCTCGAATTCACTATTGCAGGCGACGCCGCCAACGGGAAGACACATGTTGCAGGAGCCACTTTTCTCACAATCCTTTTGCTCTGTCCGTCCTGTAAGACAACCCCGTTCCATGTATCCGGTAGAATTATAACGAACAAAGCAGTAAGTTGATTCACTGGTGGAGATGGGACAACGAGATGATTCTATATCCGAAGGATCGTAAAAACAATTCCAATCCTAAAATTTAGAATAGAAAGAATATGAACAGCATTTTTTCGCATCTGTGAATGACGGCATGTTCACCTCTTCAGAATTGCATTGTATGCAATTTACTGGTCCTTTATCATTGCAAAGATTGTCATAGCATTTATGACACGTGGTCGGATCGGCCTTATCACATCTGTCACGGAATATTTCGGGTAGAGTGGAATAACAACCTCGGGCTAGGATGTCAACTGCACATGCGGCAGACAAAAACGATTAACAACAAGTGGATCTAAATTTTTTCTTATATATTCAATTTCTCTTACAATTTGCGAAAACGCTAACACAGTCATCCCACGGGCTATCACATTTCATAATGTCCTTTAGCTTAGACTCCTTTTGACAGTCAATACCCAGACAACGATAGCATTCGTAGGCAGTCGTATTCTGTATGTAAAACAAGCAGATTAGAACAATCAGTTTTCTGTATAACTTATTGAAAGAATTATTTAGCATTTTTCTCTACAGGTTTTGGACGAGATGCAACCGTTGATGAGAATGTCTCATTGTTTACTAATTTCATATAATCAATAATTTATTGAATGTATAAACAACAATATTTACTTACGCTAATTTGCGAAAAGATTCATCTTAAAAGAGCAGTTTTTCTATATGTTGTTGAAAAGGTTATCATTTCCAGATTGTTGACCTAGAACTGAACATTTTTTACGAATCACAGTGGTTGTTTGCATTTCTTTAAATTGCATTAATTAATAACTCATGTGTAGTAAAAACAAATCCAGTATTTCTGCATGCGATTGAAGGTTTTTTTAGTATAGTCGACTGATCCGATTTAGGTCAAATATGCATCGTTTTGTTCAATAACTTGTTACCATTTGGAAGATAGCACTTCTCTCTTGGAATCCCTTGTTGCTATTGGCAAACAACTGGGACAGTCGATCATCATAAATTTCTCTTTGGACGAATTTTTCACCGGCAAAAGAATTTGCCGTGGACAGGAACAGGTGGTAATCACTTGGTGACCAGTTCTGGTTATAAACTGGATGCATAACAGCCTCCCAATCAAGTTCCAGGAGCTTCTGACAAGTCACTATCGCTGTGCGTAGTCTGGCATTGTCCTGACGCAACACAAGTCATCTTCTATTGAGCAGAGAAGGCTCCTTTGGCTGATTAATTCTTTTAGTGGATTCAATTGTTGACAGTACAGGTCCGAATTTAGAGTTTGCCAATGTCGATCACACCAAATACATAATAAATTTTTCTTAATACAATTTGCGCCGGCTTAGCTCGATTCGATAACGACCGTTTTTGCTTGACGTTGCCGTAGTTGACCCATTATTTATCTCCAAACACCATCAGTTTCAGAAATGAGTCGATTTGGTTATGATTCAATAGAGATTAGCAGATGGAAATTTGTTCAATGAGGTTTTTTCGCGTTAAGTTGCTTGACATCCATTTAACTTCTGGCTAGACGAAACAAGGCCTACATGACGGTTTTACTTGATATCTTCCATTTTTTCTACATTTTTTCTAATTAGGAATTGATCTTCCAGAGCGTGGTTAATCTATGATATCAAAATTACTGCAATCGTGTCGATAAAACCAAAATTGTATTTGATTGACTGTTACAATATCAGAATCAAAAACATTATTCACATTTTCAGCAGTCTGACTTGCGTTTTCGTCTTCATCGAAGAAAAAGAGTAAAATATGACGTATTTTCTCTTCGCTGGTGTCCATCTTTGAAGCTCGCTCAAACAAAAGCGAGTCAAGCAATCACAAAACTGTGTGAGTAATTTTTTAAATTATGAAATTTTATCTTTCTAACGCCATCTGGAGTAACAAGATCTCTCTTATACAATGTGAAAAACAGATTATTAAAGTCAGTATATAAATACAACCGCCCTAAGAGTAATTGCAACGTTAAGCCAAATGTAATGAATTTTAATACTTGTCATCACCGAACGCATCGTGGGCTGCAATGAAAAAAAAAAAACATATCAATACATCTGGAATTTCTGAACAGCTGGTCCGATTTGAATAAAATTCTATAGGGACATAGTTGAAATATTGGGGAATTCTATGTCTGAAGTGCTTAGAAGCTGCACAGCAGGTGACTAAAGTTCGCAGTTGTTAATAAGTTGCCAGAACTTATTTTTTAACCGATTTGAACAATTCGAACAACTATTATATCTGGTGAAGGACGGCTACAAAAAAATCTCAAATTTTATTTTTTCTTTAACAGTCGTTTTTTCTAGAATTCTGTTAATGTCGTTTACAATTGTCAGCTGTTTTGTCAATGAAAATTTTCGTTTAGCCTACTCTAAACAACGTATTATAAAGAAACAATTCGTTGTTTATTATTTTTGGCAATAACTTATTTTTCTCTTAATTAATATATACAAAGTTGATACCCATTTTAAAGGAAACAGAACTGACACTGCTATTGTCAGCTTCTCGTATTAGTAACTCTTATCTTTCTCACAACAATTTCTTTCAAAAGCAACCATACGAGTATTTGTACTAAAGTTCTCCCTAAAAGCAGAACCAACAGAATTCCAAGGGCTCAGCAAAAATATGGGGATATAAATAGGCAAATCGGAAATGTCCTTACTGCGTGTGCAACATTTAATCTGCGGAGAAATGTTACATTTTTGGAAATTTCTTTTCCCTTATTTCGGAACTGTAGAAAATGGGTAAACATAAATTTCGATTTTATATAATGTTTGAAATTAGCATAAGAAAATATACGTTATCTAAAGAATTTTTTCGGTAGCTTAACTTACTAAGATTTTGTAATACAATAAACTATTAATTTAGGGTTATCGATTTAGCGGTTTCAAAACTGTCGGTTTTGCAAGACTGTCAGCTGCAGAGTTATTTGTTTAGTGATAGGTTTGCCATTTACTTATATGAAACATTTAACAACCGAAGAACGCATAAAAATAGTTAAAACTTACTACAAAAGTGGTGATTTAAACATGGGCACTTTTTGGGCATTACGGGGTGATTATGGTCGTCATAATTGACCTACTGTGCAAGGAATTGACAAGATTATAAAGAAATTTGAAAAGACTGGAAGCGTTACAGATGCGGTCAGGCCTGTGCATCATTGCAATATACCCACTGCCGAGGATATTGTTTCTGTTAGTGAAAGTGTGGCGGATAATACGAATTTCAATTTAGAGCACTATGGTCGTATGACAACCGATTTTCTTTGGCCTGCTATAGAAGATTATGAACTGGACGATATGTGGCTTCAACAAGACGATACCACAAGCCACACAACACGACTGAAATTTCAAGAAACCGCAGTTGCACGTTTTGGCGACGTCAATTGGTCATCAAGATCATGCGATTTGACTCCGTTAAACTTTTTTTAGACCTACGTCAAAGACCGTGTTTACGCACATAATCCCCAAACGTTGGAGCATTTCGTCAAGTCATCGCTGGGATAAAGCCCGAAATTTCAACTAATGTTTTTTATGATACTGGGTTACCCATTTTTCCTTCTCAAAACTAAATCAAAATAAAACACACATAAAGCTGTGATTTTGATGAAACTTTTATTTCATTATAATGCTTGGACCTTGCCAATATGTAAGAAATATAATGTCATTTAAATGGCCGCCTCTGGATTGGTTGCGGCAGTGGATCCTTTTGGGGTTCCTCCAACGTTATTTTCGTAATAATGCGGACCAATGACACCTCCAGACTATAGTGATCACCAAAAAGTCACCTCTTGCAGATGCAATAATGGCTCTTCCACACAATAATATTGTGTGGCTCCACACAATAATTTCGCTTGTTGACGTAACCACCGAGTGAGAAATGAACTTCATCGCTGAAGAAAATTTTGCTCGATTGAAAGCCCATGTTTGAATCACCACTTATATAGTAAGTTTTAACTATTGTACGCGTTCTTTTTCTGTTAAATGATCCATATTCGTAAATGGCAAATCTTTCACTAAATAAATAACACCTTAGATGACAGGTATTTAACGGCTAACAGTCTTGCCAGACAAACAGTTTAGAAACTTCTAAATGGATAACCCTATATTAAGAAGGTAGCAAAAATGAGTCGAGGATGAAACCAATTTTTTTTTCGTCTAACAAAGAGTCAGCTCGATGCTATTCTGCGTGGTCGTTTACATCTACAGGGTTGCCCATATTCGACGGACCCATCTGGCAACGCCATAACTTTTGACAGAGATGTCAGATCGCTTAATGACATACCGCGTTTGAAGCGTCAGTCCAAGCAGATTTTTACCATGGAACAATACACGCCACGCGAGCGCTCTGAAATAGTTGAAATTTACATTCAACAGAAGAAGTCAATTGTGAAAACTCAACGTGCTTTTAAAATATTAAAAAATGTGAGAAGTGCGCCTTCTAAGAACACCATTAAGCGTTTATACGAAAAATTTTCGACTGGTGAGGCTCTTTCTAATCCGAAGAGGCCAAATAAAAGTCGACCAAGGCGATCGGCCGAGAATATCGCTGCCGTACGAGCCAGTGTTGAGAGGTCCCCAAGAACATCCCAAAAACGCCGTTCTCAGCAGTTGGGCATGGCTCGGCCCACTTTACAACGGATTATTCGTGTTGATTTGCATTTGTTCCCGTACAAAATTCAATTGACGCAAAGATTGTTGCCTGCGGACAAGCCTCGTCGATTGGAATGGGCCCAACGAGTCATCGAAATGGCCGATGATGACGAGCAATTTTGGAACAAAATTATCATGTCCGATGAAGCCCATTTCACATTGAATGGGACCGTAAATAAGCAAAATTGCCGTATTTACGCCACTGAAAATCCTCAGGAGATTCAAGAATTGCCTCTTCATGACGAAAAAGTCACAGTTTGGTGCGGCGTTAGTGCGAAAACGGTCATTGGGCCGTTTTTCTTCCAAAACGAAAATGGCCATGCTGTTACCATCAACCAGGAGCGTTATCGCGACATGATGACCAATTTTGTGATGCCAATTATTCGTCGAAAGCGTATGAGGCAGTTCTGGTTTCAACAAGACGGCGCTCCACCGCACACAAGTCGCATAACAATCGATTTTCTGAAGAATTTGTTTCCGGGAAGTTTGATGTCGAAAAGTGGTGATTTGGACTGGTCACCGCGTTCGCCCGATTTGACGCCCGCTGACTTCTTCTTGTGGGGACATTTGAAGTCAAAGGTTTACGTTAACAAGCCAAGGACCGTAGAAGAGCTCAAGGACAACATTCGTGAAGAAATAGCCGCTATTCCGGCCGAAATGTTGGCGAAAACGATGGAAAATGCTGCAAAAAGGGCACAATACGCCATCAACGCCAGAGGCGGCCATTTGAGAGATATCATATTCAAAAATTGATGTAAACAAATCTACTTGGAACAAATTAAATGAATAAGATTGCCAACCGCCAAATTTTTATTTTTTTCTTTGATTTTTTTTAAAAAACATGGGTCCGTCGAATATGGGCAACCCTGTATAACTGTACGAGTATGATTTTATCTACCTCTGCTTCCGCGGTCCATAAAATGAATTAGAGGTATTGCAAGAATAGTATTGAAATCAAACAGGTGACTGACTTTTTACCACTGACTTACTGACTTTTTTTTTTTTATTTTTATTATTTTCTTCATACAATTATCATTAACAGTGTTTATAATGTCTCTGCGCCTTATAGGCTTTAATAGAGACCAGTTGGCAAAATGAATAATATTCAAGTTAACATTTAAAAATCTGAAGAAGAAAAATATATATATCAATTAATAATGTAATAGTTGTAAAAAAAAAAAAATATATATATATATATATGTAATTTTGAATAAATTAGAAATCATAATATAATATTTTAGAGAACGACTTTTGTCACAGAATTCCATATTTTGCTTCTTCTGAAAATGAAAAATTCTTTCGAAACGAAATCGCTCTTGGTTTCTTATGTGGAACTGATATTTTTAGTCAATTCAATTACAAGGAATGTGACTGACAATGGTGCGATGGTTACTACACGTGAATGTCATTCCCATGATTTCGGGTAAAATTCCCCATACAGCCACCTATATTATTTCAGCGGCTAATCTACATATCTAGTGAATGCTTCTTAAATTGTGACGTTCGGAATCGTCGTTAAACTGTATCATATGTCCATTTGGACGAATCTAAAAATAGAATGCGTTTAAAGTCACTGAATGTGGGAAGCTCTCCCATATTTTATTCATTGGATGAAAGGTAATTTGTTTTTGTTTTTGTTTTTTTTTTTTAAATACAAAGAAAATTGGTAACAGCAATTTTTGTGAACAAAAAATTGTTTTAATTTTTCTAAATTCTAACACAACAAACTTTTATTTGAACAAAAAACTACACATTTTTATTATTATTAGGTGCGCAACTAAGTTCTTACTGTTTGCCAATAGACGGCGCCAGCTGTAAGTGGCAGTCGACTCTGCCATAACCTAAACGTCATGAACCAAGCTTAGGCATATGGTAAACATACCGCCTCAACACAATAGTGATTTTCATTTGACGTCATATTCTTTTGGTTGTGTGAATATGTATGATTTTGAACCAAGTAATTGTCATAAGCGGGAAGTATTGATTTTCTTCTTTCAATCGAAGAAAACGGCGGCTGAAGTCTATCGAGAGTTTCGAAACGTTTACGGAGATACTGTCTTAAGTGAAACAACGTGTCGAAATTGGTTCCGTCACGTTAAAGACGGTGATTCTGATGCTACCGACGATTCGCGTGTGAGAAGACGAAAAAAAATGTATTCCTTGTTGGGGATCCATGTGAAACGCAGGTAAAGCTTCCTTTAGTATTAGGTGTCACTCGCCAAGCCATTTCCAAGCGATTGCATGACTTGGGAAAGGTTCAAAAACAATTAAGTTGGGTTCCTTATGAGTTGAAGCCAAGGGACCTTGAGCGTCGTTTTTTCGCCTGTGAACAACTACTTCAGCGATGAAAAAGAAGGGTTTTCTTCATTGTAGCGGGTGATGAAAAATCGATTCATTACAGCAATCCAAAGAAAATAAAATAGGGAGGCTGCCCCGTCATGCTCTGTAGGCTATGCTCTGCATTTGGTGTTATTTAAATACTACGAAAACAACATGATTTTTCGGAATAAGAACATTTATTAATCAAATTGCTGCCACCTACTTTTTGGCAAATGACTTTTTCCTTCAATCTAAAACAAAGAGATACAATTTGTTTTGGAATTTATGGAACGCCATATGTTAAAATACATGCATAAATAGGTGTATACTGGATATGTTATTTTCTATCGTAAAATCCATAGAAACATTCCATAATAACAAAGTGACAAACGTGGTTGAGGCAGTTGGCTAGACGTACAATTCATCAAAGATGTAGAAAAATTGCTTCGTTGTCATTGCAGATTTAGATGTAATGATACATTTTCCATGAAAAATTACAACTCAATTTGCCGGCAAACATTAGCAATGCTGCTTAAAAGGCATTACAAAGGCAACAGGGTCATTACACTTACAATCTGCTTTCTTTGCTATGTTGTTAAATTGTGACCTACAAATGTTTCAAGAGTCAGGTCGTTGACTGTCGAGTGGAGCAAAAGCTTAACCGAAACTGCAGCACGTGTTCCTTGGGACGATTGTTTCAGTGTCTTGGAGTGCTCCCTCTTTATGAACTGTTTTTCAAATGATTGTTTAGCTGTTTTTAAAAATTTGCAGTTCGTCTTGTATAATGTTGTTTGGATGTTGTTCTGGCTCAAATAAGTTGCGCCAGAAACTGTGTAATAATTGGATCTTATCAAATAAGTGCAATGCACGACAATATATCGCATGTAAGTTTAATTTTAAAATGCCTAAAAACATGTGAAAAATCATTAATAGTTTACTATTCTTCAATTGATTATGCTACAAATAGCTTGAAAAGTTTTCAAATAATAGCTATAATATTAAATAACAGCTATTGTTTCGGCCGCCACTATGTAATGCCAAGAAAAGAAAGAGGACAACGGTCGCACTGCGTTAAAGTCACACTCGACTAACCGCTAACATTGCTAAGCGCCACATAACGCTGCGTTCATCCCATATTTCCGTTTTCAAATAATACCGCAAAATTACTGACTATGTCTTAAATCAGCAATATTACCGACTTTTTTCAAGCATAAAATTATATACAGTATCGAACAAAACTAAAGCACGGAATGCTTTTTACGAATGCCGTTAAACAGCCTTTCAAAATTCGTTTAGATAATTGATTTTTTTTATTCCACATTCTACAGTATTAAATTATATTTTAAAATAAAACAAAAATAACATGAATTCTTCATTAAAAACAATCAAAATTT
Organism: Philornis downsi; assembly: GCA_019455685.1. Taxonomy (NCBI): domain Eukaryota; kingdom Metazoa; phylum Arthropoda; class Insecta; order Diptera; family Muscidae; genus Philornis; species Philornis downsi. The sequence continues at coordinate 359,360 of JAHXMU010000180.1, forward strand.
AAAAAGAAAGGTAAAACTCATTGTTTTTAAGGCCAATACTACATAACTGAGGACTAGAAAAAACTCAGTATTTTGTGGCATATCCATTATTTTGTAAAACTTCGGCACATCTTCGATGCATGGAGTCAATTAAATTATTAAATACGTCTGAAGAAATTTTATTCCAGGCGTTTGCCACATTTTTATAGAGCTCATCCAAATTTTTGCTGCTATCGCGGTCTGTATTCCCATAGATTTTCAATGGGGTTGAGATCAGGCGACTGCGCCGGCCATTGTAAAACTTCAATTTTATTTTGTACGAACCACTCTTTCACACACCTAGATGTGTGTTTGGGGTCGTTGTCATGTTGGTACCTCGACTTAATTGGCTTCTCCTCATCTGCATGTGGAAGCATTACATTTTGGAGAATGTCTCTTTAAACGAATCGATCCATTATTCCACTTATTCTATGAATTGGAGCAATGCCATGGCCTGAGAAACAGCCCCAGACCAAAACGCTGCCCCCTCCGTGTTTCACTGTGCCTTTTGTATGTTGTGGCTTAAGACGCTGTCCTCTGGGTCGCCGAACTAGCCTAAATCCAACGCAACCGTTCATACTAAATTTGGATTCGTCGGAGAATAGTACGGTTGTCCATTGTATAGTGGTCCAATTAATATGTTTCCTCGCAAACTCAATCCTGGCCAGTCTATTTTTCCGTGAAATAAAGAGCTTTTTTGCACTTTTATAAGATTTTAGGCCCCCTTCTACAGCGCGTCTTTGGATGGTTCTGGGAGTAACGTTTAACGATATTTGTGAGGCAATGGTCCTTGACGATACGACGGGTCCTTTTTTACTAAGCGTATTATTGACGGGTGATCTCGTTTGCTGGTCTTTCGTGGCCGTCCACCTTTATGTACTGTAGCCAAAGAACCCGAAGATCGAAAGCGGCTTATTATTCTTGATATAATACCATGATGAATACCAAATTTTGTTGCAATGGCCGCCACAGATTCACCGTTATTAAAATCAGTTATTATTTTTTCTTTTAAATGAACTGAATATTTATTTCGTGCCATTTATTTAGCGAAATAATTAAAAAAATTCACAACAAATTTGTACGACCCTGTAAGCACAGAAACAATTAGTAACTGAATGCAAAGTTTTCTCTATACGCACATAAAATGATTTTTGAAAAAATAACAGTAATTTTTGTTAGTAAATCCAATATAGAAGAAGAAACATTCAAAAGGTTTCGTGCTTTAGCTTTGTCGCTGCATTTTCGTACGCATTATGATAAGCACATAAAAAAGTAGTTAAACTATTAAGCAACAAATCTTCTGCATTCATTTTTAATAAGGTTATATTCTTTCAAATATAGTTTTTGTGTTTTTTTTTTCAAAAGGGCATTCTTTTTAATGTTATTGTAAAGTTTCTTGATAGTTTTGTCCGATACTGTATGTATAATCCGCAAATAATGCAGATGTAATTCTGATATCTGAATATGTTATTCATTTGTATATTGTTAGGTATATTTAAACACAAGTAAACTATAAGATGGCTTTGCTCTAGATTAGGGAAATATGCTTGAGCGATGTACGTTTTGACTGTTCTTGCGACGACCCATGATATGATGATGTGTACTTATTTCAGTCAAGGAGAAAGCTATGCTGAAATTTATAAAAACTATCACTTGAAATACCTACTTTATGTTTATTGTAAAGACCCAAATTTGGGCATCACAATATTACGTTTGCTTTATCCCACAGTGCAAGATCTACTTACCAAAAGTGGCCCACTATTTGTACAGTGGCCCACATTATACAGAGTTATCCATTTAGTGGTTTTAAAACCGCTGGTCTGGCAAGGCTGTTAGCTGTACCTGTCATCTGAAATGTTAAATGTTGTTATTTTTAATGAAAAGTTTGCCATTTATGAATATGGATCGTTTAACAACCGAAGAACGCGTAAAAATAATTAAAATTTACTGCAAAGTGGTGATTCAAACGTGTTCACTTTTCGTGCATTACGGAGTGATTATGGTCATCATAATCGATCTATTGTGCAAGAAATTGGCAAAATTATAAAGAAATTTGAAGAAACTAGAAGCGATACAGATATGGTAAGGCCTGTGCTTCTGTTAGTTGAACTGTAGCGGATAATCCAAATTTGACGATTTCACGGCGTTCTCAGCGATTGGGTCTATCTTACGGCTCATTATGGCGTATTTTGCATTTGGATTTGTACCTCCAGCCATATGAGGTGTGATTAAAAATAAACGTTATTTTCAAATTTCCTGAGTTACGTACGTATATTGGGTTGTTCGGAAAGTTCGTTTGGTTAATTCGTTAGTTCACCATACGTCACTTCTCATGGCGTAGAGTTCCTTCAAATACTATCATAACTTCACTGCAACCCTTCTCTAAACTGTTTACTAGTGTGTTTACTTGTATTCCCGTTCTAGCCATGAGTGGTTATAGCGTTTTAAAAAGTAAGAAAAAATGAGCGGAAAAGAGAATTTTAGACAAATTATGCTGTATTATTTCCGAAAAGGAAAAACAGCTGCTGAAGCTAGAAGAAGAATTAAGTCTGTTTATGAAGAAAACGGATCAAATGAAAGAACTTGCTAGAAATAATTTAAAAGATGTTCTACGGGCGACTTCTACGTAAGGGACGCTCCCATTTCAGAGCGACCAAATAAAATTGCTTGCGAGGAGGTGAGAGATTTAATTATTGTTAATCCCCATGCAATAGTTAGGAAAATTGCGGAAATAATCAAAAAATCAGTCTCAACCGTTCACGGGGTCATAAAAGAGCTCGAAAATGAGGGCAACCTCGATGTCTCGATATCTCACTCTCTCACCGAGGCCTCACCCTGCCTTGCAGACCCATCAGAAACTGTCAGAGCTCACCCACTGTACTACCCAGACCTCGACCCGTTTGACTATCACCTTTTTCGCAGACTGAGCAACGACCTGAAGGATTTGAATTTCCATAACGACGAAGAAGTGGAAAAATCGGCTTGAACGCTTGTTTTCAGAAAACTCACGTGAGTTTTATGAGACTGGAATTAAAAAGCACCCAGAGAGGTGGGAAGAAGTTATTAAAAAAGGGGGAGATTGTATAATAGACTAAAATAATTGTTTTTTTGTATATAAATTTGTAAATAAATTTCTTTTAAAAACCGAACGAACTTTTCGACCAACCCAATAGATTTAACCAAATGGGCAGTGTGTATTGGGGCACTGTCGTGTTTGAAAGTCCACGGCAATGAGCCAACAAGATTTTCCAATGATGGAAACGCCTTTTCTACAACACCTTGGTATAATTTCGCGTTTATAGTTGAACTTAAGAACTAAAGTTCAAAGTGCCATAATAGAATATAACTCCCCACGCCATAACTTCGCCGAATCAATTCTATAAACGATCCAGCTGGTGAGTTTCTTTCATCAAATCATGCAAATAACATTTGTAACCGTAAGGGTCGCCCAAATTAATCTTCTTGCATGGACAACTACTTTAGCCTTAATCTTGTCCACAGGGTCATGAGAATTCGAAGCTTCCCGCAAAATGGCAGTCAAAGCAGTGGACTGGAATGGGAGAATAGTGTCCAAAGAAGGCGAAGACGCTTCCAACTGCTGGCAAGCTTACCTGCATCAGATAGCACACTATCTACACGAAGTTTGACTCAATCTCAATAGAATAAGATAAAACATTTCTGGTTTTTTGCGATTTTTTTTGATATTTCGGTCACAGAGAGACCCAAGTCTCTATGGGTATTGATTTCGATTTGTTCATTGTTTGTTAAGGCTTTGCTGCTGCCCATTGTTTTGGTAACTTAGATCACTTTATTTGAAAAAGTTTTAAAAAACGTTTTTTTTTATAATACTTCGCTGCAATGTACTGTTCAAACAAAAAACGTGATAGTTTTTTTCAGCAAAATCAGATGAAAATAGCAAAAAAAAAAAACAATAATGGAATACTTTGCTGCTGCCCATTGTTTTGGTAACTTAGATCATTTTATTTGGAACAGTTTTAAAAATGTTTTTTATAATACTTCGCTGCAATGTACTGTTCAAGCAAAGAACGTGATAGTTTTTTTCAGCAAAATCAGATGAAAATAGCAAAAAAAAACCAATAATGGCAAACTTTGTGGGCACCAATTTTGCCTCTCGTAGGGTAAATATGAGGACAAAAAAACCACAACAAGTTCAACAAAGTTATGAGAATATTGATAGATAAACAAACAACGATTGAAGTGAACCGCAGTGTGCACTTGCATTGATATGACAAATATATGATAAACGGAAGGAAACATTTAAAGCATCAAATATCTTTTGACCAAACGTGTTTTATGACATCAAATGTAAAAGATCTCAGTGAATTTGTGGAAGAAAATTGGTCACCGTTAAGTAATTCAATATTTCCATTTGAAAGGTCTCAGTACAACCAATACTAAAACTGAGCTAGATTCTACTCTGATGGAGTCTGCTCCTTCATTTTCGACTGTAAAATATTGAATAGCAAAGTTTAAACGAGGCCGTACGAGTTGCCAAGACGAACACCGTGGTGGCTTACCAATTGACCTCAGACCTTGCCAGACGCGGTTAAGAAAATCCATAAAATGGTATTTGATGATCGTCGACTGAAGGAGAGTGAGCTGGCTGAAATTATAAAATTTTAAAAAGTGCTATACATTATATAGTGACTACAAGTTTGAAGATGAGAAAACTGTGCACAAGATGGGTGCCGCACTTGCTTTCAATACAGCAAAAATAGCATCGTGAAGATGTTTCAGTAGAGTTTGGCGATGTTTCACCATAATAAAGCCGAATTTATGCGACGATTTATGACAGTAAATGCGACATGGGTTTACCATTTCACACCTGAGACAAAGGAACAGTCGAAGCAGTGGACCGGACTGGGAGAATTGTGTCCAAAAGAAGGCGAAGACGGTTCCATCTGCTGGCAAGATCATCTCGTCTGTTTTTTGGGATGCGCATAGAATTATTTTTACTAATCAACGGCGAGTATTATGCTAATTTAGTGCAATGTTTAGATGAAGAAGTTATGGAAAAAAGACCGCATGTGGCAAAAAAGAAAGTATAATTTCATCAAGACAATGCTCCAGTTGACACATTCACTATTGCAAAGGTCAAAATAAAGTTCGAATTGCTTCACGATGCACCTTATTCGCAAGATTTAGCTCCCCTGAACTATTTTCTATTTCCAAACTTAAAAAAAATGTCTCGGTGGTAAAAGATTTGCCAACAATGAAGAGGTTGAGTCTGCGGTTGATGATTATTTTAAGAAGTTTGACAGTTCTCACTATAAACAAGGTATAGAAGCTATTGAATATCGCTGGAAAAAATGTATCGATTTAAAAAAAGATTATGTTAAAAAATAAAAAAGAGAAAATTTCCAACTTTTTTGTGTCTTTTTTGTTAGGTCAGCTAGTTTTGGTTGTTCTAAATTAATCTTTGGTAGTATAATTTTAATATTACTATCTATCATCCCATTTTTATTCCCTCATGCCAATCGATGTATTAGATTTCAGGGTAGTCTATATTACTCTTTAGCATTTCAATTAGCTTCCAAAAAAATGTTGATGGCTAAATAAGCCATTCAGAATTTTTCTTGCGTACGATATCAATGTTTACAATTTCATCAGGGTTTATTTTTAAAACATACACATGTTCAATTATGCAAAACAATTCATTAATTTTTTTCAAATCAAATGTTAGTAGCGAAACTTTCCCACAATAATTTGAACACGTGTACGAGTATATTTTAGTTTTATTGCCATGACTTTAAATTACCATAATTTTAGTTTGTATTTCTGCATAAATAGAGGGTGAGAGAGATAAATTTAAATGTTCAACGAGAATAAATAAAAAAGGTACAACGAAAAAATAACAATGAATTATAATTTAATAAAGGCTGTGTTTACTTTAATGTCCAGGCAAAAAATTTGAGGATTAAGTATGCTTTATTGATTTTTAATTGATTTTTCTCGCATTCAGGTTGAAAAAAATGGATTGTGTAACAAATTTGATCGAAATTGGGTAATGCTTCTTGAGTCATGTATTTTCTTAAAAAGCTCGTATTCTAGGATATTATAAGATTTGCCCATGAGGCGTGCTTACAAATAATTCACTGAAAGTATTGCCCACCGCTAGCTACTACTTTTTCCCATTTTTCTGGCAAACCTCGAATTCTGGTGGTCAGCCGGATCATATGCCATCGAGCGGAACAAGTGATAATCGGACGGGGCAATATCTGGAGAATGTGGTGGGTGGAGTAAAACTTCCCATTTCAGCGCTTCCAGGTAGATTTTAACGGGCTTGGCCGCGTGAGGCCGAGCTTTGTCATGCTGAATAATCACTTTTTTGTGACTCTCAGCGTAATGTGGGTGTTTATCGCACAGAGCTCGGCTTAATTGCATTAATTGAAGTCGATACTGTCGATTACCAGCTCGTAATAAATAACACCGACCTGGTCACACCAAATACAGAGCATAACCTTCGCAGCGTGAATATTCGGCCGAGGCGACAACGTAGAAGCATGATCAGATAGTCCACAATTACAGTACGATGAAGAAAACCCTTACTTTTTTGTCGCTGAAGCAGTTTTCTTACAGGCGAAAAAACTGATGCTCATCGAACCTTGGCTTCAACTCATAAGGAACCCAAGGTCCTTGCTTTTGAATCATTTCTAATGCATACAATCGATTGGAAATGGCTTGATGGGTAACTTTTATTACTAAAGCAATCTCTACCTGCGCTTGACACGGATCTCCATCAAGCAATGCCGTTAATTCAGTGTCTTCGAATGTTTTTCGTCTTCTTTCACGCGAATGGTCGTCAGCATCAAAATTGCCGTCTTTAAAGCGACGGAATCAATCTCTACACGTTGTTTCACTTAAAGCAGCATCTTCGTAAACGTTTTGAAGTTCTCGACGAGCTTCAGCCGCCGTTTTCGACGATTGAAGGAAAATGCTTCTCGCACTTGCAGCTGGCGCCATCTATTGACGAACAGATAAACTTTCAATATAAATTTATGAGTACGGCCCAAAAAAAATAAATTTTAAACTTCTGTTTTACTTCATTTTTGATTAATTCGTACAAAATGTCAATCATTTTTGATGCAGTACATCAAATGATACCTTTATTGCTTCAGATGAAGATGTAAATATTTAACATCTTCAATATTTTTGGAAGAATTTTACCACTCGTCCGTTTACTGAAAGCAATAAGCGGCGATAATAGATAGATGATGAAACAATCTGTTCCAATTTAGGTACACTTGCAGGTAATCACTCTTATAGTGGTTGCAGTTATTGAAAAAATTATACCAAAAATATGTCACTGTATTACATTCCATAACATGATAATGAGCCAGTTTATCGTCCGCTATACAATGGATTAAATGTGCCAGAAGGGACAAAATGTAACCAATTCGAAAAACTTGTATACTTAAGGGCTTCTTCTTTCCTGGGTGGCGACCAGAAGCGACTATCTGTACAGCGACGCACTTTGTCCTCTGCTCTTGTTCTCAAATTCGTTATAACAAGTTTTGATAGCATCTCAGAATGGAATTGTAATTGTCCCCTTCTATGCCATAGTTTATTGTAGAAGGATACAGACACCGAATTTTAACGCACTTGCATACGCTGATGTTGGTATACTCGTATGTGCCGCACAGCTCATAAGTAATGATGATGGGTCAATATATTTTGATAAAAATATAAAAATATATATAAAAAATTTCAATCACTCGAGCGCAGTAATCATCTTTATAAAGCGGTCTCAATGATTTATGCTAAATTGACTAATTTGAATGTGAGTTACCCTAAAGGGCATTGTAATGCAGTTCATTTTCATTCATAGAACTAATTTAAAAGCAAAATGCTCGCTTAATTATATTCAATTTACTGCAAAGGAGATATGCATTTAAATGCAGACAGTCGCTCACTTGAATAGCGCTCCACCGAATCATTTTCATCAGTTTCAGTGTGAAAGTCTTTTGCAGATCATCATAAATCAGATCGGATTACTGTAATTATGCATAATTAAATATAATCCAGTCGATTTTAAGTAAAATGGGTCGAGCTAAATCCTTGAGTGTCGAGGAAAGATCCAAACTTAAAACCTACAAGGAATGTGGACTTTCTATTCATCAAATAGCCAGAAAAACTAATAGAAGTCGCAAAGTTTTATCGGCATATTTACATGACACCGAAAGTGTCTGTTAGAGATGTCTAGGCGGTCTTTGCAAAGAATTTTACATATGTTAAATCTTTTCCCACATAAGATGCAATTGGTTCACGAGTTAAAACCAAATGATGCACAAGAACGCATTCAATATAGTCGCTGTTAACGTTACTTATGTGCCATCCTATATATTAGTGTTGCTAATTAGAAATCACATCAAGTGTAGCGTACCAAGACAAATTTAAAGTCAAAATCATTTCGAATATTTAACTGAGTTTAAGTGTGCGCACCTGGGTTTCATCAGATGAAAATGACTTCATGCCCCATTGATTTGTCACATAAAATGCTATTTTAACTGCAATTTTAGTACAAACTACCAACACCTCAGTTCCTGCCAAGCAGTAACTTCCCTTACATAAAAATTCATTGCTCACTCGCCTGACGATGTTGTTTCCTTCAAAGAGTGTTCACACGAAATGTCAACAAAAACAACGAAGGCGAGCTACAATAGAGTAACAACTGCCGTAGCAGCAGCTATAACAACAGAAAAAGAAAACAAGTGGACAGGAGCTGAAAGTTCGGCCGAACCGAAGTTTATGTATCCTTCATCAGGGATTGCGTTCAACAGTGCAATCATGATGGTTTGTTGTAGGGCTAAAACGATCATACTTCATACACATTTGTGGTCAGAAGGAAGAACGACTTAAGTGGAGTTACGATGAAGTCATGTTTATTTATTATTATTAATGTAATTACTGTGATGATTCATTTTCCCATTTCAAAATTCTATGTAGTTTACAAGTTATCACTATTAAAATAATTACTTCAGATCTCTATAGGTAATTATCGACATTGGTAAGAACACATTTTTTGTAAATATTTTTTGTGTCCTTATGATATATGTCACCGCCTAAACGCTATTTCAAAATTCTGTACATTCAGAGTGCTAAAACAGGTCCCCACAATATCGATTTTTTGAAAAACTCTCAACATTTCAAAACAAAAAATTTGTAGTCCAGTCATTTTTCCTTGTAATCACAGATATATGAGGGCAGTTCCGAAACTAACCGACCTAACAAAGAAGGCACAAAAAAGTTGGGAAAAATTTTCTTCATTTTTCAACATAATCTCATTTTACTTTGATAGACTTTCTTCAGCGGTGTTCAATAACTTCTATACCCTGTTTATAGTAAGAAATGTCAAACTTCTTAAAATAGCCGTCAATCGCAGACTCCACATCTTGATTGTTGTCAAATCTTCTACCATCGAGCCAATTTTTCAAGTTTAGAAAGAGGAAATAGTCTGAGGGAGCTAAATCTGGCAAATAAATTCGTTATGAAATAAATCGAACTTTAATTCATTAATTTTGGCCATCGCAATAGAGGCTGTGTGAATTGGAGTATTGTCTTGATGAAACAACACTTCCTTTTTCACCAAATGCGGTCTTTTGTCCATAATTTCATCAACTAAACGCTGCAATAAATTGGCATAATATTCGCCGTTGATGGCTTTTTCCAGAAGATAATAAAAATAATCCCAAAAAACACAATCCTTAATTTTGCTTGTAGATGGAACCTTCTTTGGACATGATTTTTCCATTTCACTCTACTGTTTTGACTGTTTCTTTGTCTTATTTGTGAAGTGGTGGACCCATGTCTTATCCATGGCTATAGATCAAAAATTCATCTTCATTGCGGTGCACTTCGCCAAACACTCTACTGGAACATTTGCACGACGCTGTTTTTGCTATATTGAAAGCAAGCGCGGCACCCATCTTGCGCACAGCTCTCTCATCTTCAAAACTCCAGTCAATATACAATGTATATCACTTTTTGAAATGCCTATTATTTTAGCTAGCTCACGCACCTTCAACAGAAGATCATTCAATACTATTTTGTGCATTTGTTTTAATCGTGTCTGCCGTGGGCGCCTTAATTGGTCGACCAGTACGGCGTTCGTCTCGGCAGCTCGTACGACCTCGTTTAAACTCTGCTATTCAAAACTTTACAGTCGTAAACGAAGGAGCGGACTCCCCTACAGTACAATCTGGCTCCGCTTTAATATTAATTGAACTGGGGCCATTCAAATGGAAATATTGCATTACATAACGATAATCAATTTTTCTCATGTTTACAAATTTACTGACATTGTTTACTTTTGATGGCTCAAATAAAAGTATTAAAGAACTTAGCGCCTTGAAACTTAAAACATATATTTTATAAGGTTGCCGCTTTTCACCAAAATATTTTTTTTAATTATTGGCACCATCTATACGTCAGGTTGGTTTGTAAGTCAGTTTAACTGACTGAAATATCTGTACAGGGTTCAGCACTTGCAGCCCTGAGGTTTTCCCCTATTGGAGTGTTTATGCTTACTTTCGAATTTTAGCTGCCTATAATTAATGGAATTCGTGAACCTTCTGATCTGTACTAGGCTTTCAATGTACAAGCCGATGAGCGGACGGATAAACATGATGAAAGCGACATGGATTTCTACGACATTCAAGAATATATAAACTTTGAAGGGTCTCAGATGATTATTTCCAAATATTACCAATGGAATGACAAACTTACTATACATTCCATCCTACCGTGGGAGGATATAAAGGAGAAACCACCCAAATTGCTTGCTCTGCCACGACAAAGGTGAAAATGAGGGATTGTCCTGCTCTAACTATTGCTTCGATGTGTTGTCGTTCGTGTGAACGATGTTTTTAGTGTATGCGAATTTCTATGTGTTTGCGCTTGTGTGTGTGTGTTGATGTATGTCTGTGTCATGGTTGGGAATTTGCAAATTTTTATGTCTTTTGTGCGACCTTTAACCGTAATTTAAGCCAACGACTGACATACAATAAGCTATTACTTGCCTTGCTTCGTTCTACCTTGTAAGTTTACTCGTATTGTTGCTTGTGTGTGTGTGCGTTGATTTTTTTTCGGTGCGTTGCTTTTGTGCTTTATTTTCTTGCCTTCTTTTGCATTTCTTTTCGTTGCTTACCAATTTGCTGTGGTATTGTTGTTTTTTCTTCTACCGGCGTCAATGTATTTGTTGTATTTGTTTGTTGTTGCTGCTCACGCAAACACTCAAAGTCAGTATTGTTGTAGGTGTTGTTCACATCGGTTTTGGTATATTTCCTGTATGAGTGCCCTTATCCTGCTTCGTGTTCCAGGTATCAAAGATAGGGTTAAAATTTAATAAACCGATTTTTTGTTTTGTGCTTTGGTGATGCAACATGAGACTCACATATCAAGCCTACAAACAATCTTCTACCGCTGGCACTTAGGCAAAAGTGCTCTCCAATTTTTTCCCCGTTCGACGGCTAAGATGAGTGACGAAATCGCCTCTTAGTTAGGCTTACCAGCCGATGTCATTTGAAACAGAATGGAAAATAATTAAACAAAATCTTCCAAATATTTTCATAAAGAGCATGATCAATTTGAACGTCCGGCTCTTTATATAGAAAGTATTCATATAAGTTTACCAGATGTCTTCGGCAAATATGAGGTTGGCATCTCCGCTATCCGGAAGATTCAACTCGCCGTGGATGCATTCGTAGCAAAAATTGTGTTATGGACTACAACTGCCGTACCTCTATTAGCATATATTCAGATTGGAATTTGTAGCTGGCAAGAGATTTGAACACTTTGTCTTGCGATTTAACCCTGTAAGCGATCGAAGAGGCACAGAAGAAATATCTGAATAAGAACATATTTACAATTCTTAACCGGTTTTGTCAATTAATGTACCTTCATCTCAACGAATCAGTATAAAAACTTCAAACAGGTGAATTGACTTACATATATCTACAACCGACGTCCTTTTACTTTGATGCAATAGTGCCAGAAGTGCCAGAATGGATGTGGAGAATTGCTCGATTCTTTAAAAATATTCTGCCTGATGAGTGCTAAAATATACTTAATTGAGTGCAATTGAACGAAAGATATGAATATAAGAAATTTTGTTATAATTTTAAGTCAATATATTGAACAGGATCCCAGGTCATTGCAGTTTACCGATTAGAAATTACAGAAGAAAGCTCAAATTTTAGAAAATCGGTCAATTTGTATGGGAAGTACCGAAAAGGGAAAAGGGGTGCGGCAATTCTTTTCATTTTCATTGTGAGGTCTTACTTTGGCAAACGCTCATTTTGGACCAAGTCTGAGTTCAGTGCAACCATATAAAACATATGCATCTAAGAATATATAGGCAGTACAGAAGATACTAGAAGGGGCGTGGTTAGTCGGTCAATTCGCTTAAATTCTGCCAAGTATTATAAACGTTTTTTGTAATTTCGCTCAATTTATATGGGATGGCTTACAAGAGGTGGATCGATAAATCCAATTTTCAATCCCGAGCTGCGATCTAGCAAAACATTGTGCTATGCCAAGTTTTGACAAGTTTTATGAAAATTTGCGACCGTTATTGTGTCCATCAGCTAGCCAGTCTGCGAAATGAAAGGATGCTTCCACCCAGTTTTGGCCATATCAAATGATACACAGGGTTATCAATCTAGAAGTTTGAAACCCACCGGTCTGGTAAGGCTGTCAGCTGTTAGATACTTGTCATCTGTAGTGTTATTTATTTAGTGAAAGGTTTGCTAAGAGCGCGTAAAATAGTTATAACTTACTATAAAAGTGGTGATCCGAACATGGACACTTTTCATGCATTACGTGCATCATCGCAATGTACGCACTGCCGAAAATATGGCGGATGATCAGAATTTCAATTCAGAGCGCTATTGCTATACGATAACCGACTTCTTGGGCCTAAAATTGAATATTATGAACTGGACGATATGTGGTTTCAAAAAGACGGTGCCACAAGGCAGACAACACAATTTTGGCTTTATTGCATAGAAAGTTTCCAGAAAGCGCACTCGTAATTTTTTCCTCGTCAATTGGCCACCAAGATCAGGCGATTTGACGCCGTTACACCATTTTTGTAAGGCTACGTCATAGACCGTGTTTACGTCGATAATCCCCAAACATTGGACCATTTGAAAACCAACATTCGTCAGGTTATTGCCGAAAATTACCGCAAAAGGATTCACTGCTGCAACCACTCTAGAGGCGGTCATTTGAATGATATTGTATTTCGTACATAATAGCAAGGACCAAGCATTGTAATGAAGTAAATGATTTATCGAAATCATAGTTGTATGTGTGTTTTATTTAACTTTACTTGAAAACGAAAAACAGATAACCTTATATTACAATGCTTGGCAAAGAATTGAAAAAAATTATCCTGTCATCTCTCAGAAAAATTATGTTATTTAACCCATATATTTGTAGATCTATACCTTCCACTCGGTTGTATTAAATTGAGTGTAATTTACCAAGCATAAATTTTGTATTAAATTCAATTCTGCTCATGAAAATGGTCTGCATCACCGATTTCTTCGGGGTACTTAATATAAAATAAACTTTTATTTTGAAAAATCAATGATTTTACTACAATTTCAAAGTTAAAGATAGTAAGTAAATAAGTAAGTTATAACAATTATAAATTGCAATAAATAAGTTCCGTAAGTTATAATTTTGCTCCTTTTATTGCGGTGTATGGTGTAACAAAATAAACCTATTATTTTTCCAATAGACGATTTTAGTAATCTGTATCTAGCGTAGCTTTGTGGTTGCTTGACTTAATATTGTTTAAGCGCGTATCAAGGATGGAAAACAGCAAAGAGAAAATACGCCTTTCTCCAGTTGTTCTTCTACAAAAGCGAAGACTAAAGTCTGGTGGCTGAAAATGCGACTGGTCTTTGTACTGTATATACTGTAATAGTCTACTATTCCCAATTTTGATTTTGTCGATTGCATTAAAATTTGTATCAACAACCGTTTGAAACTACTTGAAGTAGGCTTGGTGCAAAAACAAGGCCAATGTATTGGTGCCTCAGAAGTAAATGACAAAAAACCCTATGCAGCGAATTTCCATTTACGAATTGCAGCTAAACGTAAAAAAATCGAACTATATCGTGCAAACGATTGTGGTTGAACAGCGGTGAACCGCCGTAAACCAAGCCAAGTTTGAGGGTCAGTAAGGTTTGGAAACGATTGTGGTTGAACAGCGGTGAACCGCCGTAAACCAAGCCAAGTTTGAGGATCAGTAAGGTTTTGTCGTTTATTTGGTGCGATTGGCTGGGAATCATCTATTATAAGCAGCCTCGGTCCTGTATTGTTAGTAATTACGATAGTGGCTCGCCAGAAACTTTGGGAGCTTGGTTGGGAAGTTCTTATGCATCCAGCTCATAGTCCGGACCTGGCAGCAAGTAATTACCACTTGTTTCTATCCATGGCGAAAGATTTCACTGGTGGAAATTCACTTCAAGAGAAGCTTATGCAAATCAACTGCCCCATTCATGGCAACGCGTAGCCGGTGAAATCTGCTTTCGCATATCGTAAGACTTTCTCTTGTCAGAGAGTGGTGTTATTGGCTTGTATGCCAGTATGTCGTATGGTATCGACAGATGCCCTTCAGATAATGTTAGGTGCTGCCCCGCTATATCTTCCTGTAATTTGTAGTGCAAAGGAATCCAAGGGCAGGAAAGAATACGCACTGTCGGCAATAAACTGACCAATTGAGGAAGTATGTAGAGAGCTTGAGTAGGGTTGTGATTAAGGGACCCTTTAATGAATGTGTCTTGTCGAGATAACAAACATATTGGGAAGAGAGTTATGATGGACCTGCTACATTTATAATAGGTTTTTGCCAAATGTTAGGTTCGTTGGGAGAAACCCTGATTATGGTTTTAAGCTCTGTCTCGGTTTCTTACTGTCATGACATGGGCTGGTCAATACCTTTCTATTCGATCTGATTGTGAGTCGTGCAATTGCGGTGCAGATATAAGGGAGCTTCACAGAGATTGGAAATATTTAGGTCAGGTGATGACTGGATAGTCAATAACATGCTCTCTACCTAAGGCGTGTTGGTTAGAGCAACGGAGTTTGCTTCCATAGTGTTTGCTCTCTGGATATTACGAAGTAGTTTTAAGAAATGGCCTGCCGACCTTTTCGTGGCAGTCTGACCTGACGGTTAAATGGCTGCAAGACTGTTCGGATCGGGATGATCCCACAACCTTGTTCAGCTTGGTAGGGGACAGCTGCTGTTCGTTTCAGGGGCACAAGTCACTGGACCGCAAGGGGTTGATACTGGGAGCAGATCAGCTACTGGGTCTGACCAGAGGTTTTTTTTTATCTCTCGGGGGGTACGGGCAGGTATGGGAATTCTATGTCTATATGTCATAGCTGTCGTTTACCATTACGAGCAGAAGGGGTATGAAGTTTTCCCTCGTCTTTCACCGGTGAGGGTACATGCAATATAATATAATCGCTCTATTTATATGGGTTCTCCGCACCCACAGGCATGTAAAAATTTCCAGTCTATACTCTTTTTAGTGCAGGGCGGCCAATACCATGAATTATGGTGTATAGACTACAATTTAGAAGCAGCTTTGCATTTTTCACCGGTGAGTTTGGCCGTTAGCGTGGGGATCAGGATGCCCCGGGTGAGAGTTCTCGCCTGAGAGTTGGACTCTGTCCAACTTTTTTGGGAATAGGAACGAGGGTTTTCTATAAGAAAGTCAACGGAATTACCTTCAAAATGGCAACAAGTTATCGAACAAAATGATGCATATTTGATCTAAATCGGACCATGCGAAATAAAGTCTTCAATGTCTCTATGGATACATTTTCACTCCACCTTATATTTGTTGATAAGAGTTTAGAGATTTACTACGTTCTTTCTGGCACTTTGCATACTTTTGCACCAACGTAGGAGGATGTTAGGTAGAGATACGTATAGTTTACCTGACTAAAATTTCTGTGCTGATTTTATATGGAGTTTCACCGTGAGAAGCCAGTACAGTAACAGCCTTCGCTTTTGATCAGTTGACTTTTCGGACCACTGTGCGTATGCATGTTGGCAACTAATATATCACGTTACTCATACGGTCCGTGATATCGTGAACGGATCTCTGGCCCACCATCGATGATCATCTCATTTCACTCTAGCGCATATGCTCGTAAATATATGTTTTGCATTGTTGTTTGTTTTGCCATCCTCTTTGCTATTTTGTGTGTTTTCGTTGCACCAATATTTCACTGTCGTTATTCGCAGTGCTCATGCAATAGTTTTTGGTCGAAGCTGACGTTTTTTGAATTTAGCTTAATTGAAATTTAGTGTAAGTTTTATAAGTGTTTACGTTACTTTTTCCTCTTTGCTTCATCATTCATTGTCGTCTAATGTTTCTCATGTTATAGACGAAAATGTTTTACATGTGTACGAGTATGTAATGTTCTAGTTGTAACTGTTGTTGTAGAAGTAGTAAAAGCAGCCACTGTTGTAATGTTAATGAAAGTAGCCATCGTGTGCTGGCTTTAGTGGCGACAGTGCTGTTATTGCCTTAATATGAGAATGTATTGAATAAAAGTGAATGTGTATGAATAAGCAAGCGTTGGGTGACGGTGTTGATATCGCTGTTAAAGTGTGGTTAACCAGTGAAAAGTATGGTAACATTTGTTTTTGTTGTGGAGCATTGGTACGTGTATATGTGTGCTTGCGCCCACCTCGAGAGATCGTATGACCATCGTTTACATTGTTGTTATTTATTTTGTGTCTTACTTCTCTTTTCTTTTGTTGTGTTTTAGTGTTTGTAAATGTTCGTTACTTCCCCCCCAACCACTGTTTGTACACCTTTGGTCAACAATCGTTATCATCAGCATGCAAACACATGCGCATTTTGGTAATTATAAAATATTTCGATTAACCACTATGTTGGTGGGTGTGGGTGTGTGTGTTGCGGCGGTTGCCATAGTAATCGCTTTACCTTTTCATAATTCAAATATTATTTATGTCATCGTTGAGTGCAACCGTTTTAAACAACACAACACACATGATTTGAATCAATTTATGAACATTTTGTTGCGCAAATATTACACTCATTAAAGACATGCATTTCATTGCCGCAATATTAGATTACATTGTAGGAATCAATGAGAAAGAAAAACAATTTTCTGGAGTTTTGAATTTACGTGTAGATTTTGAACAGCAATCAGACAATGATAGGCTCTCTTATATAATATTTGTATATTAAAGATATTTTAGAGGTTTGTGGAGCTTTAAAGAAGAACATTCTTAGTAGTAAAGAGGGGAAAACAGACAAATGAGTTTAACAACTTTATCGCAACAAAGAAAGAAGCATAGAAACGATTCGAAATCTTATTGACTGGCCGGCATTATTGGATTACCAGGATAGTAAATTAATTTTTTACGTTCACTCGAAACACTGTCAACATTGCTCTTACAGCTTTTCAATTATATCAAAAAAGAATCTAACATGTAATCTCTTCTTCTTAGGTGGTGGCTGGAATAGATACATATATCTGTTATACGCCGCTGGTAGAAAATAATCCCAAACGCTTCGATCTTTTTTGCTTCTTCTGTAATAGTTGATTTAAAAAAGTTTTATTTTTCAATATGTAATATTTTGCATTCTCAATATTATATCCCTATTGTAATTGAATGGCTCAGATGCCAAATCGATTAACTCCATAAAGCAAATAGTTGAGAAAAATGAGGAAACAGTATATATTATAATTCATAATTCCAGTTAAATCCTAAATTCGAATTGATGATGTAGATTGCATTACTGCAGATGTATCTTGTATCCAACGCCATTTTGAAAGTATAAGGTGGATAACATGGAATATATCGTTATTTTTATTACAATTTTTATATGATTAAAGGAGTTAATCGATTTGGCTGCTGAAAAAAATTACTAATTCAAAATCATTTTTAAATTTGTTTTTATTACAGAAAAGTAAAATATATACATTTAAAAAAAAAAAAAAAACAATAGTAACTGTTCTATTACATAGCCAAAATTTAATAGTTCAAACAAAAAGTTGAGAAAAATTAAAAAGAAGTAGGTTTATATTGCTTTGGAACGTTTAATTATAAATTAACCACAAATTATTTTATATAAATTTTTTTAAGATTTTAGAAAAAAATAAATAAGAATAACTGCTCTGTTACATATATTTTTTTAAATTGATTTATCAGCAACCTAAATGATGTCTTCTTCGTAAGCTGCATTTAAGCTCCCGTCATTTCGATTCGTCCTTAAATTTGTATAGCAGTCATGTTTAATTGGAGGAATGAATTTTAACAAGTCCATCATATCTTTTCTCTTTTCTCGCGCCACAGTTCTGCCGGTTGGATACAATAAAGGCTGGTCTACATTTTTCAGACAGAGTGGTCTACCTGCTACAGATTTTCTTATATCAATGGCATTAAATTCTGAATTTTCGTTAAAGTCATACTTAAATTGTATAAGATGTGGTTTAGACTTTTCTAAGTTTATCCAGTGCATTTTTAGCCAATTTAGTGGCATCTTTGTATTGTGGAAAGTGATTTAACTGACATTTTAAATCGATTTACATTTTAGTACGGAGTTAATCAGATTGGCTTCTGAAAAAAATTATTATTCTTCAATGGCTAAAAACATTTT
>JAHXMU010000181.1:9247-20641 GCA_019455685.1 Philornis downsi
ATATATATATATATATATATATATATATATATATATATATATATACATATATATATATATATATATAGTTTTATACACATATAAGCATATATTTGTACATCGTCATTTCTCTAAGAAAACATCTCTGTATTCTTTGGAACAAAATTAATTTTTTTTTGCCTTCAAACAGTTTTAAATATTTTATCCAAAGTTGTACGTATTGTTATTGCCGTATATATTTTGATAGATATTTTTGTAAATCATAGTAATACACATTTACCTACACCTAATTGTGACTAATTCTTCTTCAACATAATGTTATATATGGGGAGAATGACAAGACGGATTGACGGTTCAGCTTAGCTTAACTTTATTAAAAGAAATAACAATAGTAGTAAGAACAATATCATAAGAACAACCAGTAGGGATACCATGCACATTACCAGTCACATAATGCTACACATGAGGACTATAGTCTACAATAGTGCACCTTAGTAAATAGAGTAATACAATAGTTAAGTATGTTGTTATAGAGATAGGAAGTTACAACATTCCCATGCCGCGCTAAACATTATCTTTCTGGGGAACGACGATGGCATCCGAAGTTGAAGCAGAAAGATAAATCGGTACATTCGGGGAACAAAATGGAGAGATAACTCAGTACATCCGGAGAACAGCAGGATGACCGTTGGCCTGTTAATGGGATAATCGGTGGACACACGATGAGGAGGAGGGAGGAGTATTCCATCGCATGTCATTGGGAGTGAATGTGCTTGTTTGTCGATTGCGTTTTAGAAAAAAATTTATTCGTTGAAATTTTAATCACCCAGTAAAAACCACTTTTGATAAATAACAACTAAATAATCATGGCAACTAAAATTCGAGCTGGTCCCTGGTTGTTGACACTTTGGGTGATGGGATGACTCACTTCATTTGGTCATCCATTAAGAATAAACTGATTTTACTCTCCTTGGGCATTGAGTTGCACACCTACAACTTGAGCATGGAAAATCGTGATAAAACCGACGATCAGGTTCCTATTGATTGTGCCGAAGCCGTGAAGAAGTACAACATCGGCATTAAGTGTGCGACCATAACCCCTGATGGGAAACGCGTCGAAGAATTCAAATTGAAGGAGATGTGGAAGAGTTCTAATGGCACAATTCGTAACATACTTGGCGGTACTGTGTTCCGTGAAGCTATCATATGCAGAAACATTCCACGTTTGGTGAACGGGTGGGAGAAACCAAATGTAATTGGCCGCCACGCTCATGCCGATCAATATAAGGCCATAGATTTCGCAGTTTGTGGTGCTAGTAAATTGACATTGTCTTTTGTTCCCGCCGATGGTAGTGCTGAAATCAAACACGAAGTCCACGAATACAAGGGCGTTTATCCGCATGCGCTGAAGAAGTGGGAGAGTTGCTATAACGATGCGGGCATCGTTCCTGGTGGAGGGGAGGAATGTTGTGACAAATAATTTGTAAGGTGTCATATTATTGTCACCAATAGCGTAGGGCGTAGCTGTAAGTAGGTTCTGTCACTCGAGAATGAGAGTCAGTATGATGTCGCAGCAATTTACCCTGTTGTTACTACATCACAAAAACTGAAGTAATTAGTGTAGGTCAATGTTTACGATGTATTTTTTCCTTTGGGAATTATATTCCGGGAAGCATTGACATTAATGAGCAATGAAATGAC
Source organism: Philornis downsi (assembly GCA_019455685.1). NCBI lineage: Eukaryota > Metazoa > Arthropoda > Insecta > Diptera > Muscidae > Philornis > Philornis downsi. Next base: position 10,928 of record JAHXMU010000181.1, read on the forward strand.
TAATGTGTGCCAATGTGTTTTGCACTAACGTTGCATTTTTTCCTGTACGGAAATATATGGTTGTTTTTGCAGACTTATATTTCTGAGCGCAGTATTTGTTTTGGTTCTCAGCCGCTGGTGGCAGAACATATTTTTGTGATATAAAATGATATATGTATGGTGCAAAATCGTTGCCGGTTGGCTATGACTATCTCGTCGCGGGCCTCGCGACTTTAAACAAGGCCACTCTGCGACGTAGGGACACTGCCACAACTCTCACACATACACACACATAACAATAGTGTTTAATAAAACACAACAGCGTCTATCGTTCGAATGATCTTGGGTTCAATCCTGATACAGTTACGCATTATTATTTGAGCGCCGGTCATCTCGATGTGTCTGACGAATGCTTCGAGTAATCAACTTCTCAAACTGTGACGTTCGGAATCATCGTTAAACTGTAAATCCCGTTAAGAAAATCTACAAAAAGAATGCGTGTAAGCTCATTAAATGTGAGAAACTCTCCTATATTGGATTCATTAGATGCAAGAGAATTTGTTTTTCGTTTACAAGCTGACATTCAGTCTCTTACGCCTCTATCTTAACGATATTCCAAATTTTTCTATTTCAAATGGTTTGATTTGATGTATTTTAATGCAGTCCAATTTGGGGGTTTAATGATTTATAGTTGTAACGTAAATTTGATCTGAAACCTTTCAAAAAGAACCATCAAAGTTGAACAAGAGTCAAGGTAAACTTGACTGTTTGCTTTTATTACCGCATTTTTTGTCAAAATTCTTGCCAGATGGCCAGGTGGCACCTAAAGAATATTATTTCGGCGCTTTACTCAAGGGGAAGAAGACGGAAAATGTGTTGAAATTATTATTTTGATGACTGAGTTATTAGTCATTAGTATTTTATCTCGGATGGAGACTACTTTGAAAGCGATACAATAAATTTCGAGTAGATAATAAATATTTTGTATTTTGTTGCCCAATTCCGGGTTTTTTTTAGACAGAATGTATGAATTAGCCGGCTTGGTTAATGTATTACGTCCCTCATTATAAGGCGCTAAGCGCGGCGAGGCCCGTTAATGGGTATCCCACGAGTGAGCCCGTGAGTAAGAACTTATTTTATCAAAACTTTATCATTTGTAATGCATCTACAGGCAAAGTAGTACATAAACAATAAAATCGAAACCATCACATACTGAAGATGAGATGACTATTTAAACTCTTAATATTGGCCAAGAGGCTTTAAATTACAAGATTGTTAAATATGTTTGTTTAAACTTTTAGTTGCCTGATAATTATTCCAAACTTTTGGTAAAACTAAAAAATTTAAAAATTTTTGATAAAATTTGAATCAAATTTTTGATAAATTTAGCCAAAAATAAAAGTTAGAAAATTGTGTTTCGAGAAAAATGAGTTCGATTTTTTTGTGTCAAGCCACCAAAATTGGGGAAATAAAAGGAACTTATTAAACCTTGATTTGTCACTACTTTTTAATTTTCCAAAAATTTCCTGTTGGTGATGATTTTTTCTTTATTTTATACGTGAAAAGAACAAATCCGTATTATAGTACGTGATAACTTGCAGATTGGACGTAAAGAAATATTGATATTCTTCTGCTGTTTTGTTTGATTGTGTTGATCGGAAATTGGCATAATGTGATCGGTCATGGTGCTTTTGTTAGGATATGCGGACATCATATATAGTTAGTTAATTTCTTAGAGCGCCGACACAAAAAGTAGACCATTTTAAAAACCTATATTTTCATATTTCAATTGCTATTGAACTTACAAATGAGTTTGTTATGAGTAAATTCTTAAATTTTTTTCGAAGTTATAAATGGAATAAAAGTTGTTTTTCTTGTAAAAACATGATGTAACATGATGTGTGTGCTTGCTGCAAAATTTATTGTACTGGTGATATTTGCTACATTCGCACATCATGCGTCGTTTAATGTTTACGTCCAGTATAAAAATTTGACTTATTCAGTTGGTCCAAAACAGCCCCACAACACAACAAAGTTGGGACGAGACTGGTGAAGATAATTTGGACACGGCGTGTTAATACCATTTTTCAGAGTTAATGCCAAAAATTTGGGATTAATGTTGGTAATAAATATACCTAAAAAGAAAAGATATTTAAAGTTATTACAACTCAATGATTATAATTCGATTGGATACTTATAGTATCCCAAAAACGCACTGTATAGTTAGCATTTTTAGCAGAAAAGAGGAAATTCAAATGCTGGAATATTGCGGTTAAAATCGCAAATATTTAGTTTTATTGTTCTAATTCGTATTTTAAAATTTTTGTTATTAGTTTTTGTTCGATGTTGTTGATTCCATAACATATATTTTGATTTGTCATAAATATTCGAACTTACTATTGAAATATTGAATAGAGACGCTCAAAAATGTTAACACAAAAACCTCTAGCTTGAAAATGTATTCAAAATAACTTAAACAATTTCCATAAATTAAACCAATTACCTTTTCAACAAGTGATTAATACATCTGTGCAAATTTTAAGTTACGATTCAATTGGAGTACTCTTGAACAAAAATGTGAGACAGGTTAAGAACGTGTACTTTATTTACAGGTGCTCTTTTTAATAAACATAAAATCAGTTTTTTTTTTAAATTTCATCGCAAATTTGAATGCAGACGTGCCTTCAGTCAATTAATTTTTTTAACTATTATTATTATTATTCTTTAATGAACTGCTGCTATCGGTCATAGTTACGAAGACGGTCCCAAAACTAGCCAACCTGAAGTAATTTGGTTTCCGCAAAAGCGGCCTTTTTTCCATAATTGATGGTTTTTCCTCTTTAAAGATAATCAACAAAAATAATCCCATACGCATCCCAAAAATATACACCATGACCTTGCTTGCAGACGGAACCGTGAAGTAGTGGACCCATGTTTCATCCATGGTTATAAATCAACGCAAAACTTCGACTTAATTGGGGGAAACATCACCAAACACTTTACTGAAATATCTTCACGACGCTATTTTTGCTCTACTAAAAGCTAGCGCGGTGGCTTTCTCACAGCTTGTGCACAGCTTTCATATCTTCAGATCTTCGGTCAATTTACGATATATAACATTTTTTAAAACGCTTATAATTTCAGCTTGCTTCATCGCGCACCTTCAGCCGACGATCACCCAATATAATTTTGTGGATATTCTTAACCGTTTCTGGCGTGGACATCTCAATTGGTCGACCACTACGGTGTTCGTCTTGGCAGCTCGTACGTCCTCGTTTAAACTCTGCTATCCACTATTTTACAGTCGTAAACGAAGGAACGGATTCCCCCAGAGTAGAATGTGGCTCGGGTTTCATATTGGTTGGATTGAGACCTTTCATGTGGAAATGTTGTATTACATAACGGTGACAAATTTTTTCCATGTCTACAAATTCACTGAGATCGTTTAATTTTGATGGTTCAAATAAAAACAACAACGTTGGCACCTTGAAACTTAAAACATATGTTTTATAAGGTTGCCACTTTTCACCGAAATAATTTTTTTTCCAAACTTCTACCACATCTATACGTCATGTCGGTTAGTTTTGAGACCGACCTCGTATGCTTAAACGGTTTGGTACAAACAATATTGTTTCTCTATTTGTTAAAATGTATTGGTAAAGGCATGTTGTTTCTAAAATGTTATCATAATAAAAGACCAGAAAATATAAAATACAGGGTTTAGCAGATTAAGCGTTAACTATTCAAAAGAATATAACATTTTTTGTGTGAAGTTATTTTTTGTAATTAAAAAATTAGGATCAATCCACTTTTGGATCACTTTCATATTCACCTTGCCCTCCAAAAATTCGCCAGTGGAAAAAGTTCAGCGGATTTGTGGACGAAATGAAATCTGGAACATGGTTCAGTTTTGTTAGACGATGTCGAGTCTTGTTGAAACGTCCAAGACCTATGACCGATATGTTTGCGTGCCCACGGCTCTAAAACAGCTTTCAAAATATTTTCCCGATAAGTCACATTGGGTTCAATGCCGGACTCGGCGTTTGTTACGATGGAAAATTGCGTCGGATGGTCATTCGAAGACTCAAATTCTCGTTAACTCGATAATTTTATGAGTTTATACTCGTAAGCTGTTCAATTGGTAAATTTTTTTCACCTTAGAACATAACAAGATAAAAAATCCCTTGCATCACATGTATGGGATATGAGGACGATTTTCACATTCATTGAACTTACACCATCTTATTTTTAGACCCAGTCTCAAATAATGAGAGGTGATTATATCGGTACTACCCGGCTGTCGGCTGTCACAACATAACACAATGTGTGGAAATTGATCACTTTCGTAGAAGCTCATCAACTCCTTTGCCCTTTCGAGAAGATTTTTTTTTCTGTGGTATACGATCATGTGCTTATTAGAACTTTTAAGGCTTGACCTTCAGTCCATTTTTCAATATGCGTCTCATGTCCCGTTTATGTTTTATGTTCTTTGGCCATTTGATAACCACTGCTGCTGATTTCGCTGCGCCTACATCTTCACTTTCCGAACCATTGCATGTAATGTTGCTGTTATTTCGGTACACTTCCGCGTTTACCAATGCTGTCCATACGTATATATAATGATTTATGGTACGACGCATATTTTATTCACTGAGATGGCTGAGCACGTGAACAATAATCGGTTGCGATTTTCCAATGTAACGAACTGTCATCATAACAAATTTGACGTAGCTGTATATGACGGTGTTAAGTTGGTAAAGTATAGCTTGCCGAACCCTGTCCTTTTCTTGTTAACGAAACGGGTGTGATTACATCTGTGTCATTTCTACTTAGTATCCAAATATTCGATATTTTCGGGACACTGATTTTGGAGTTAGTCGAAAAATCATCGGAAAATGTGTATTATTATAAAACACGCAAACATCTTAAATCTACTATTAGTATTAAAATAACGGCTTTTCAACAGAAATAAACGAAATTATAACAGTTATTTCAGAAATAGTTTGTGTATTCCAGTTTCGTAGGTTGTGAACATTTTTTCTTTTCATTTATTCAACTGACAGCGCGGAAGAGTTTAAATGGTAGGGATATACGAGTATAGTTAGTTCTATTTCTAGAAAAGAGGCAAAGAAGAGCAGAAGGGTAATAAAAATAAAACTAGAGTCAGACTTAATTTTCAGTATGTAGACAAAGCATTTTTTGCCACATCTGATTTTAAAGGTTCCCCAATCATAAGAAGCGACTTGATGCATTAATGTTCTGAATTAAAACAAGTTGTAGGATTTCCTTACCAACTTCACAACGTTTTGGAAGTCAGCGTTAGTTCATGAAATACATATCATGGTAGTCAAAGATGTGCTGATGATAAACGACTTCGAAATAACCCAATTCAGTCGTAAATTTTTTTCAGTTGAGCAAACTTAACTTCTTCAATTAAATAGTAAAATTCAGTTTTACTGACGGATATCAAAATAGTTTGCTAGTCAACTCTAATTTTCGACATAGCGCACAAATACCATTCTATGTTGAGTGTATATTTAGAAACATTTCGATGCAAAACGAATCACGCGTACCATCAATAATTTTTGAAAAAGATAATGGGTAAACGTTTTCTGACAAAAACCGGGTTACCGGCTTCAGTTTTAAATAGCCTAGTCACCATGAATTGTCTCTATTGATGTGATGAGTTGTACACGTATACATTTTTTCGTACTTACCATTTCTGTTATTTATTTTTTTCTCGCTTGGTGTCAGTGTATCAAATTGAAAAGCATTCATTTTGTAATTTACGCATTCCACTAATTTTTCAGCGTTGTGTTTTTCTTCTTTAGCGGATTGAGGGTCTGTGCTGTTGGGTGGTAGGAGTCTTTTTGGCAAACAAGCTGACGATTGCTGATCCGTTGTTGATTTACACGTCTTCCCCTCAAAAGGCAGGGAAGAGCCTGCTTGAGGAAATGAAATATTGTTCTTTGCACCAGTCGGTGGCAGTGCATGTCCCTTAACACAGTTCGCCTGTAAAATACAAATTTATGTATAGCTTATGTACACACATATTATGCGAAAAAGTATCGAATGAGTCAATAGAAGTCAATAGAAAATTATCCGGAATGATCAATGACCTCTATTTTTGTAGCCTTCGAAGTACTGGCCCATTGTTTAAGACATTAGTGTGTCTGTAATTTACGTGTTTAACTGTAGCCTGAATCAACGAATTGTTGCATACCTACATATATACTCGGTGGAGATCGATTAGAACAAACAGCGACTGTAAAATACAAATTTATCTATAACATACATACATGTTGCTAAAAGCAGCACTACATTGTTGTACAGTGCTGTACTGTCTGTCAACTTAACAAATGTTAACGACCGCCAATATTTGCATACAGAGTGTCCGTCGGGAAGGTATACTACTTTGTTTTGCCGCCATTTTGGTAAACATTAGTCTTGACAGTTCATATTTGGCAGTCGTGAAGTAGAGACGTGGCAAATTTGTTATGGAAAAATATTTGATAAACCAATCGTTAAAACATTTTATCAAAATCAATCATCGATTACTGTGACGATGAGAAAGTTACGTGAAATTTTTGGGAGAAACAACGTGCCAACAAGACGCACTATTTATCGTGTAGTGAATGATTTCGAAGAAAGAGGGTCTGTAGCTGATAGGGCCAAACATGGACCACAACGTACTGCAAGATCGGCTGAAAACATTACTGCTGCTCAAGAAAGTGTTCAAAAAATCCATCAACCTCAATTCGACACCGTGCTCAGGAGCTTGGCCTTCAAAAAACAACTTTGGCCACAATTTTGCACAAGGATTTGCATATGTTTCCATTTAAGATTCAGTTGACACGAGAGCTTCTTCCACAAGACCATTTACCCCGCCGTACATATGCCAATAGGATGCTACAGCCCGCCCATGACAACCCCGATTTCCATGAAAAAATCATAATGAGCGACGAGGCACATTTTCATTTGAATGGATATGTGACTAAACAGAATAGTCGGTTCTGGCCAATGGTGACAGTCTGGTGTGCAATTTGGTCAAGAGGAATTATTGGACCTTACTTCTTTGAAACGAAAACGGCGTAACGGCAACTGTCAATGGGGAGCAATATCGTGATATGATTGAAAACTTTTTAACGCCACAACCGAATGCTTTGAGCTTGATTAACATGTGGTATCAACAAGACCGTGCCACATCGCATTCAGCCAGGATTACAATGGAGTTACTGTGAGACCTCTTCTTTCCACAACAAGTTATTTGAAGAAATAGCGATGTTGATTGGCCTCCAGGGTCGCTTGATTTGACCGTTCCGGATTTCTTTTTGTGGGGATATCTCAGAAGAAAGGTCTATGCAAACAAACCAGAAACACTTGAGCAATTCAAACAAAATATTCGTGATGAAATTAATGAAAGACCGCGTAAAATGTGTGAGAATGTAATGAAAAATGTGATGTGTGTGTGTACGGACACCCTGTACATATGTGCATAGGCTCGCACATACCTATATACAGGGTGGGCCATAAGGGTGTTGGCGGTTTAAATAGTCAATTTCTCGGCAACGCGCGGCGCGGGGTGGCGGGGGGATATGTTGTTCGCTGCGCCGCTTCCGACTAAATTTCCATAGTCGCCATGGAGCCGTACACGGGAGTGCAGCGTGCATTTTGTGTCCGAGCGTATTACGAAAACAATAAATCAGTGATTACTGCACGACGTTTGTATCGGCATGAACACGGTTTACACGATTTAAGTGAAGTTCCAAGCGCCAATGTGATACGAAAATGGATCAGAATGTTCGAAACAACCGGCTCAACAGTACCAATTACGGTTCGTGGTCGCCCAGTTTCTGCAAGATCAGCCGACATTGTAGAGCGTGTTCGTGTTTCAGTTCACGACGGTTAGAGCGAACAATTATTACAATATGCTAGCAGACTTTTTGGTGCCAGCTTTGCAAGAACTTCAAGGCAATACCTCGAGGATGTGGTTTCAACAGGATGGGGCCACATGTCATACGGCTAGGGTATCCATAGAGCCGCTGAAAAATGTTTTTCCTGGAAAACTAATTTCGAAAAGGGGGATATTGAATGGCCCCCACGTAGCCCCGATCTCTCTCCATGCGATTATTTTCTATGGGGCTACCTTAAATCGGTAGTCTACGAGAATAATCCGACCAATTTAGAGCAGTTGAAGAGGAACATTATTCAGGAAAGTAACAAAATACCGAGAACAACTTTTCAACGAGTTTTCCAACATTTGCGACTTCGGTTCCAAGAGTGTCAAGCAGCCGAGGGAAGCCATTTGGACAACATTATTTTTAAGTCTTAAAAATTCCCATGCTTCTACTTTTTAAAAATACAAATATATTTTTTTTATGTTTCGTAGTTTTTTTTTAATTGAATATTTAAACCGCCAACACCCTTATGGCCCACCCTGTATAATTTGCACATGAATATCGACGCATATTATTACATGTTTTTCTATTCCCTTTTGTGCGTCTTCCCGCTAATTGGGGCTTACAAGCAATTATCAGCGGAAATAAGGGAACTGGTTTTATTGTGCGTTTCAAGTTCGGCAGTCGACCCCCGTGTGTTAAAGTGAAGAACAAAGGGACTTATACTCACAAAAAATAATCGGTACAAAAAACGTTAATTTGTAAAGGTGAAATATTAAATTAAAATTTAACAATAAAAAGAAAACATTCGCATACAAAACCTGTAAAAAAGGGACAAAAATAATAAAAGAATAACAGTAATAAAAAAACAAATCTTTTTATTTAAAATAATCAAAAAACGAAACAATGAACATTAAACATTTGGTCCTTCGAGCCGGATAATAAAGTGGATTTTTGACTATTTACAAAAAAAGGAAGTGCTGTGCCGTGAACCATAAAGTGGAAGAAATCCAGTAAGCCAAAAGTTAAAACATTTAAAAGTGGCTTAAATAACAAAAAACAAATTCAAAAATATTAAACATGAAATTAAAAAATTGTGGACATTGCAAAAAATTGGCCAGAAATAAGAAAACTTGGTACAGTACAGGAACTTTTTTTTACAAATTATAACGACCCAAAGAAGAAAACGACAACAACAACTACCAAGGCAACGGGGGACAGCAGCAACAATAATAACAAAGCAAGTACTAAGCAGAGAGGCAGTAAGTACACAAAAACAAATTTCAAAAGAACAAATAAAGGGACAAAATTGGTTGCGGTAGAAGTTTTCAGACTTTTTTGGCTGCCAATAGCAAATATGCAGCATGACTTAATTTGACCCTTTTTTCGTTGTTGCGTACTTCATTGTCAATTTTAAATATATTTCAAAACAAAAATTCGTTGGCAAATATAAAATCGAACATATATATGTAATATTCAAATTATAAAATGTTTTGGATATCAAAGACAATATTTTTCAAATTTGAGAAACTTTCGGAAATTTATTGCCGCCTTGTTAAAACAAGAAAAATTTTTGGATATTCTGGAAATTTAACGCCATTTTGCTGATATTAAAAAATTTAAGAAAATTTCGGAAATTAAAAAATTTAAGAAAATTTCGGAAATTTTTTGACGCCTTGATAAAACAAGGAAAATCTTTCGATATTCTGAAAATTTAATGTCATTTTGCTGCTATAAAAAAATTTAAGAAAATTTCGGAAGTTTATTGCTGACTTGATAAAACAAGAACGTTTTTTCGCAATTCTGGAAATTAGTCGCCATTTTACCGAATCTACAA
>JAHXMU010000181.1:20651-138044 GCA_019455685.1 Philornis downsi
ATCTACAAAACATTTTTGAAATTTGAGAAACTTTCGGAAATTTATTGCCGTCTTGATAAAAAAGAAAAATTTTTTGAGTTTCTAGAAATTAGTCGCCATTTTGCCGATTCTACAAAATATTTTCGAAATTTAAGAAAATTTCGGAAATTTTTTGCCGCTTTGATAAAACAACAAAGATTGTTCGAGATTCTCGAAATTAATCTATAAAATATTTTCGAAATTTAAGAAAATTTCGGAAGTTTGTTGCCGCTTTAATAAAACAACTAAAATTTTTCGAGATTCTGGAAATTTAACACCATTTTGCCGAATTTATAAAATATTTGCGAAATTTAAGCAAATATTGGAAATTTATTGACACTGATAAAACTACAAAAACAAAAATTCGCAATTCTGAAAATTTATCACCATTTTGTTAAATTTGTAAAATATACGATAAACGAACAAGATAAATTGTTTGTAACGCCTAAATAAACAGCTAGAGACAAACAAAGAAAATTTTTTTGGATTTCGAGATTCTTCATGCGGAAGGATTCACAACAGACGATGTTCATGAGCTGGAATCTCAACGAGTGCAACTAACAACGTTATGGGACGAAGCAAAAAAGAACTACTTAGAGTGTCGGGACCATATAACTGCGGGAGGAAAAACACCAATTGATAAAGCAAAATTGGGAAGTTTTTTTTTTTTTTTAAAGAGGGCCTTGCCGCATATAAAACATTTCTGGGATCACTCAAAGCAGAAATTTTGATGTTAGCAGTACATGAAGAAAAGCAAAAGCTCGAAAAGGAAAAATTAACTCTTGAACAAGAAAAATTAATGTCTGACAGTGAGGTGGCCCTTAATACACGGTTTCTACCCTTCGACACTGCAACTTTTCAAAGGTGATTATGGTGCTTGGCCGTCATTTTGAGATTTATTCTCAGTTATCTACATTAGGAACTCAAAACTAAGCAATGTTGAAAAATATTTGACCCGGAAAACGGCTGACAAAACACGTGAAATGATTAGTAACGTGCCGTTAATGAACGACGGTCTTGAAATTGCTTGGACAAATCTTGTGGACAGATATGAGAACAAACGCATGCAAGTAAATGAGTAAATTAAGACACTACAAAATTTGCTCAAGTCACGAAAGACAATGGGACTTCTTTGAATAAAATTGCAACCCACAGTGAACACTTGTATTGATATCTTGAACTCATTACAAAGTAACACTGGAAAATGGCACCCAATCTTATTATATCTTAGTTCGTTGAAACTACCCCGTAATTTTTTAAACGAATTCGAGGATTCTTTGTATGATCGTGCTAAAACTGCAACTTGGATGGAATTTAATAATTTTTTTAACTAAAATATTCAAGACACTAGAATAAGTCGGAAATATGCAGATGGGTCAATCGAAGAATAATCACCCTAGACCTGATAAATATTTTTCGGAAGAGAAACGCAAAAACTCTTCAATTAAATATGACAGAAAAACACGGGGATAAAAGATAAAAATGCAAAGAGGATTTCGCTATGAAAATAAACAAAGCTGCCTGCTTTGCAAGAGCAATCACCTATTGCGAAATTTCTTGAAAAGAGTATAAATGATGGCATTCACTTTGTTAAAACTTCAATCTTTGTTATAATTGTCTCTGGGAAAATCATGGGGTCAAAGATTGTAGAAGTCGATACAGCTGCAGAGGTTGCAGTCAAAAACATAACACTATATATTCCAGAAGGGCAACACAACCCAAATTACACAATCGAATCCGGTAAGAGATGACGCGCGAGTTACATCTTTCTCTAAAAATAATATATTAAATTAAAGAAAACGCAGCGGAATACAAAAGCATTAAGGTATCCGAACTTGATACTTTTGATTTCCGTTCCCACATTTTGCTCATTGCAAACATAAAGTGCAACGTAAGCGTCTAGCTAACAGTGCACTTATGTTTCACTGAGGCATTAACACATAAGAATGAAAATAATTTTGGTAAAGGCAGTCGTCTTAAGACTGAATTCAAACAATAAAGTCAAAATTAAAATCTAATTTTGTTGTTTTATTAAAATATGGCGCAGTCAGAAAAACTTAATTCTAAAGAATTTAGAAAAAAAAATGAACTTAAAGTGAACCAAAGTGAAACAATTAAATAGTGAATTAGTGAACAATTAAGAACTTAAAAGCTATTAAGCTATTATTAAATGAAAAAAAAACTTAATTCCTAAGAATTAAGAACTCAAAAGCTATTGAATACTGAACAGTTAAAAATAAAATATGAAAAACTTGATTCTAAGGAAATTAAAATAAAAATGGAAAATAAATCTATTAAATGAACAATTGAAGAAAAAATCACATAAGATCTTAGTTAAGCTAAAAGATCTTGAAATAAAAATAAAACATAACTGAACAAGGCAATAGGCAGTAATACAAAGTAAAAGTGAAAAACAATCAACAAAAATAAAACAAAGCCAAACATACTTCAGCTGAACCATGGAAGAAACAGTACAAGAACTGGAGAACGTCATAAGACGACAAGAGGAGGAAATTCGTAGACTGATGAATGCGTTACAGAAACAACCACAACTCAACTTTTTGGGGTTACTGCCAAAAAAATGTCCTTCATCGCTCCGAGTCCATGCAACCCCTCACTAACACGAACTATCTAGCAGCATATGTTAAATCAGTGGACGCAAACATGTCCCTTTGCGGAAACAAAGAAGAATTAAAAAAATTTGCTACGGAAATTGTTACCAATGAGAAAATCCGAGGAGATGCAGCAAAAGTCATAAGCCAAAAGTTAGTACCATCAGGATGGACGGAAAGTAAACACAAACTGAAGCAATATTTTAAACCAAGGACCACCTACGGGGAAATCTTCAACGGGTGCAGAACAGTAAAAGTAAGTTCATTGAGAGAACTTTTTAATTAAATGAGTTAGACGAAAGGCAATCCTACACATATCAACCCCATTGCATAGATAGGGACTTAGTGGACAATCTTCTAGAAAAAGTAGACCCCCACACTAGAGCCCACATCAATGACGGAGCAACATTACAAGATATTACACATAGATATTCAAAACTAAAATTATTCGACGCCAACAAACAACAAAAAACTGATCGTGACTACAAGACATATAACTATAACATTCACAACCAACAAATCAGCACACAGGACACTAACCAAGCCAACAAATCATATAACAATCATAATAATTATACTAATAAACAACAAAATATTAATCATAATAATACAAACTATAATAAATATCAGAATACCATTAGAATGTCGAATAACTGATGCAGCAATTGAATTGTTTCTCTGGCTGTATGACATGCGCACCGTCTTGTTGAAACCACATGCCCTCCACATTCATTTCTTGAATTCTAGGTACGAAAAAAAACTGGTTATCATTTCACGATACCGAACACCATTGACTGTTTGCGCTTGACATGCCTCATTTTCATAAAAAAAATGATGATTGAATGATTCCTCCAGCTCAAAATCCACACCACACAGTGACACGTTGAGGATGCATTTGCTTGTCGTGAATCACTCGAGGATTTTCCTCACACCAAATACGACAATCCTGCCTATCGAAGCCATCAAGATGGAAATGGGCCTCGTCACTGAAGATGATTTTATCGCCAAAATTAGCATTTTCATGTTGTCTCTCCAATACCCAATTAACGAACTCCCTTCGCTATCCATGGTCAGCTGGCTTCAGTTCCTGAGTCAATTGAACTTTGTATGCATGAAGATGCAAATCTTTCGTCAAAATTCGGTGCATAGTGGATTTGGAGACACCTATTTGCTGAGCTCGGCGTCGAATTGAGGTGGATGGAGTTTAAACGACATCATCACGTACAGCTGCGACATATTCGGTCGATCGACATGGTCGAAGGCGCGATGTTGTCTTTACATCACTAACAGACCCAGTTTTGGCAAATTTATCCATTAATCTCTTTACAGTTGACTCTTTTGGAACATTATTGTGACCCCAAATTGATCGCAATTTGCGAACTGTAGCCGCAAAACTTTCACCATTTTGGTAAAACAATTTCACAATGAGAATGCGTTGTTCATTCGTGTAGCGCTCCATTTTTACTAACCTCGTACCTTCTACTAGCAAACAATAACAATTGTCCAAATGTCAAACAATGACACTTCGAATGACGCCAAATTTAAATCTTGCGTTCTTGTTGTGACACCCTTTACAATAAGTATCCTAGGGCCGAGCCCTATAAAAACTCAATATGAGGCAATACCTTTAGACAAACCAATTTCATGCAAAATCATTAACGGTATTTGCAAGACAACAGCAACAGCAACAGCAACAACTATAACAATACCATTTCCAAAAGAATTGGAACACTCAAATGGAAATTCATAAATTCCAATAGCAATAAATACTCTACAATAATTTGCAAAAATTTCTTAGTTCCGCTTAAAGCAGATATTTCTAACGACCTAGATTATGTTAAAATGCTTGAGAAAACCATTTATTTTGAAAATTTCAATTACCCAAGTTTCACTAATAACATTAATGTGCTGGAACCATCTCCAATCGCAAACAATAATTTCGATTTCGGGCATTTCAACAAGGAAGAATCCCATAAAATTACAACACTACTGAATGAGTACAGTGACCTATTCTTTAAAGAGGGTGACGTACTATCAGCAACAAATGGAACATATCACTAAATAGTGACAACAATTGACAAACCATTGTACTGAAAAATATAGATATCCTCAAATTTATGGAGAGGAAATTGATAAACAGATTAATGAAATGCTGAAGCATAAAATCATTAGAGAGAGTAACTCACCCTACAATAGTCCATTAAGGCTGGTAGAGAAAAAAACTCGACAATTCAGGTGCACAGTAATATAGAATCATCATTATTTATCGGAAATTAAACGAATTTGCCATTGATGATAATATCCCATAATGGACGATATTTTAATCTTCAGTACTTCCTTAGAGGAACACATAAATAATTTGAAAATCGTTTCCAAAGCTTTGCTTTAGAAAAGCAAACAAATGTGACTTTCTAAAGAAAGAAACTCAATTCTTAGGTCATATCTTGAATACTCATGGCGTAAAACAAAATCCAAATAAAGTAGCTATAATAAGGGACTTTAAAATCCTTATCAGCACTAAACAAATAAAATCATTCCTTGGGATGACCGGATTTTGTCGGAAATTCATCTGAGATTATGCAAAGATTGCACACCCAATGACTAGATTCTTGAAGAAACGTCAGTCGATGAACAAAAGCGATCCGACTTTTATTACAGCTTTCGAAAAATTGAAAGACCTAGTTACAAACTCACTGATATTACGGTATCCCGATTTTAATGAAAATAATAAATAATAGGAACTATCCTAAATCAAGAAGGACATCCAATTGCATTCACCTCAAGAATCTTAAACAAGGATGAAACAAATTCTGCTACTGTCGAAAAAGAGCTACTCGCCATAGTATGGGCTATAAAATATTTTAGGCCCTATGTGTTTGGTAGAGAATTCAATCTTGAAAGCAATCGTCAACCACTCAATTAGCTGATGACGAAGTACTCAGGAAAGGACACTAATCCAAGATTACAAAGATGGTTGATAAATCTAGACGAATACAACTTCACGATGCAGTATATCAAAGGGAAGGATAATTATGTAGCAGACTTCCTAAGCCGAATTAGAAACAGCGAAATTAATGTCATAGACGAAGCATCATCACCAGATGTCAACCAAATAAAGGATGATAATGAGAATACATCTACGGAAGTACAAATAGTTCATTCACAAAAACAAGATTTAGGAAGTGAAATACCTATTCTAGATACAGTCATAAACAGATTTCGTATACAAATAATAATAGTTGAAGAGAAACAAGTAAATATTTCATATGTATTTGGGAATAAAATAATAAATATCCATAAAAAGGACATTAAAAACAACAATGTGATCGGATAAAAATGTTCAAAGGAAAAGTGGCAATATTTTCAGACAAAAAACGAAAGAGAATATTATAAAACACAAAAGATAATAGAAAACAAATTTTCAGAAAATCCACATGTTAAATTTCTTAAATGCTCACATTTTGCAGCAAATATAGAAGACGAAGAAGAACTTAAAAAACAAATTGCAACATTCCGCAACATTTCAGAAGCTTAAACATCGAATTTATAATCTTCATCTTAGAGACGAAATAAATAAAATAATAAACATCTGTGATATATGTTCAGGAGGAAAATATGACAGAAGGCCAGTAAAAAATAAATTTTGCATAACTGAAACTTCGAAGACTACAAACGAAGTTATTCATGTCGACACTTACGTAAATAGTAAACACGCTTTTATAGTGTTTATTGATAAATTCTCTAAACATGCTGTATGTCTACCCCTTACGGACCGGAACAGCAGAACATTAGTAACTCAACTACAACACTTCTTGGCAATCAAGGGCAAAATTAACAAATTTGTTTTTGACAACGAGTTTAACAATGAAAACATTAAAAACTTTCTCAATGACGAGGAAATAGAATATCACTTCACGAAGCCGAATAGCCATACAGACAACAGTGACATAGAACTATTAAACAATACAAGAACAGAAAAAATAAGAATACTAAACCTGGAAAACTACACACTGATCACACAACAAATATAAAAAGCCATAATGCCATATAACAACACATATCATAGTTCAATTAAGTGTACTCCAATGGAACTCCAAAACCGCACTATAGACCATGCGACAATCTACGGCAGATTGTGCAGAATCAAACAAAATAGAATAAACAGAGCAAATCAAAATAGAGAAGAGTACATAGAAAATAGGCAGGAGGGATTTGTAAAGAATTATAAAAACCGTAGACATAAAGAAGAACCTAAGTTTAGGAGAGCAAAACTAGAAGGGGTGCAAATATAAAAAGGAAACTAAAGCATGAAATTACTCCAAACAATGATAACAATGAACATAGCACTACTAACAATCTCAACGGCGACGATATCCACAGCCATAACACCGGTTCCAATCAACTAACAGCCAATGCTAATACATAAAATAAAAATTAAAAAAAGATTTATTTAGGTTTCATTTACTGCAGGTTCCTATAATGCTAATATTACCAACATTTGCGAAAGGGATCAATGGGAAAAGGGATCTTAGATCAAATCTAAGACGTGGACATAGTAAACACTACAAATACGGTCATCCACATTATAGATGTTAATGAAATACTAAAAACTCTTAGAGGAGAATACAAAAACAATCGATTTAAGCAATACACAAATATATACATACGTATGTAGGTACAAGTACAGACAATAATCCCGAATCAAAAGAGAAAAAGAAGAGGTTTACTAAATATTGTTGGCACAGCTCAAAAATGGTTATTTGGAAGACGACAGAACAGACATTTTAGAACAGTTGTCGAAGTTAAATATAATAAAAGATAAAATAGAAGAAATACAGGACAATATTGCGTCTGCAACAAATAATTATATTCATCATAGTATATTTACTAGGAAGGAAATTGAATTGTTTAATATAGATTTTTACAAGTTAAAATTATTAAAAGTCGGAGTAATGACTTATAAAGATAATTCAATTATCATAGCTATACAATTCCTGATGTTATTATAAACACACCATTAAGGTTACCAATTCCAATATCAAATAAAAATTATATGAAAATTGACGAACACAATGAAAATGTTATTGAAATAGACAATGTTGTATTACATTACAAAGAAAATACAATACTGAAATATCTAAAGAAAAACGATCATTGTTCGATTACAATAATTGTAAATATAAATTTGATAACAAATCTGAAGAACGAAGAAACTATTCTGTTGAAAAATATTAAAAATGAAAAGTTTCGGCAAACTTGCGACAGTAGAAAAATAAGTTTGTCGGGAAATTATTTAATTAATTTTAACAACTGTAACATTACAATAAGTAATCAAAATTTCCAAAATAAAAAACATACGATCTATGACAAGTTTGTTTATCCACCAGATCGAATTATTAATTTAACTAATCTTGACTTTGATACAATTATTATGATCAGATCAGATCAGGTAACAACAACATACAGATAACATTAAAGAAATAAGCGTATTGAGGTCCCACATCAAGATGACATACGGCCTCAATTTTACACTATTAAATATGATCATAATTGCATTAATATTGACATACATACCTATATATTATAAAAAGACAAAAAAAAAAAAAAAAAAAAAAAACAAATTTCTGTGAAATTAAATGAAACTACTACTTTGCCAGAAACTTCCTTAGCCTTCCTTGTCCAAGTACTAGAGAAATAATAAATAAATATAAAGTTCAGAAAGAATAATAAAACAAGAAAACCCAAAGACGGAAGGTATGAGAAATTTTTATGATGTTATTATTAAAGAAAAGTACTGAAATAAATACTTATGTATAGCAACTTTTTAATATTGAAATCCAGGAGTATTTCAGACAAAGGGGTGGAGGAGTTACATCAGTGTCCGAACTTGATACTTTTGATTTCCGTTCCCACATTTTGCTCATTGCAAACATAAAGTGCAACGTAAGCGTCTAGCTAACAGTGCACTTATGTTTCACTGAGGCATTAGCACATAAAAATGAAAATAATTTTGGTAAAGGCAGTTTTAAGACTGAATTCAAACAATAAAGTCAAAATTAAAATTTAATTTTGTAGTTTTATTAAAATAAATACATAACTCGCGCCCTAGTACTAGCACGGTAGCTCTTACCACCCTAGTATAGTCCATTTCTAGTATGCATTCATGTATCAAAACTTTGACAATACAAGAGAACAATTTGCCAAACTTGGTTCAACAAAATCATGAAACTGCTATCGTACGTGGACAAAAATATAATGCAAGGGCGATTATCGATTCAGGATCCCAGTCAACATTTATTTCTGAGAAACTGAAAAATCGCTTAAAATTGCCGACAAAACTAAATTTAGTTCATGTAACTGGCCTGCATAAGACTGTTTCTGAGACATCGACTCAGGCCTGCACTTTCACTATTTGTTCCTGAGCGGATTCTTCATTTAATCTGGAAGTATGGGCATCAGTATTAAGGACTCTTCCATCAAGTTTGCCTAAGAGAACTTTTAAGAAATATCTTGGAAACACAGCAGATCTTGAGCTTGCTGACCCATATCTGCACATCAGCCGACCTGTTGACCATCTGATTGGTTTGGACATAGGACCCTTGATATATGATATAAAAACTCCTATGCGTTCATTTAGGGCACTCCTTGCGTAAGAGACAGTATTTGGTTGCATCTTGGGAGAACCGGTTGCACAAATAAGTCGCAAAGAAACTCACTTCTCTCTGTTGAATACCTCTCCTTTAGAGGAAGAACTTACACGCTTTTGGGAAGTGGTGGGGACCCCAAAAAAAGTTTTGAGGTCAAAAGAAGACACATTTTGTGAAGAAGTCTTCAAAAATACAATAACTCTGGAAGATGCATTGTAACACTACCCTTCAAACCTTGCGAGGAAATCGGACTTTTATGAAACATTGCTCTTGCACAATTCCATAGGATGGGAAGAAATCTGGAAGACAATAGAAATCAAGGAGCAATATGATCAGGAACTTCATGAGTACATAAACCTGGGACACATGAAGAAAATATCATCCCTGGATATCAACAAAACCGCGAATTACTACCTGCCGCATCACGCAGTCATCAAGCCAGATCAGGTAACAACAAAGCTGAGAGTTGTTTTCAATGCATCAAGCCCATCATCCAACAAGAAAAGCCTCAATGACATTTTATATCCAGGACCTATATTTCTGTAAGATTTAGTATTGCAAATATTAAGGTGGAGATTTTTTAAGTTTGTCTACAATGCTGACGTCACAAAAATGTACCGCCAGATACTTCTAGATACAATCACCAATTATCAGGGAATCGAGTAGATTTTCTTCAACTAAACCCAAAGAAGATTACGAGCTTCCCACAGCAACCTTTGGAGTAAACTGTGCTCCCCTTTTGGCCCTTCGCGTATTAATTCAGCTTGCTGAAGACACATCCGCGGTCAAGCAAGTGACAGTATTCCAGCAGTTTGTGCGTTGGAGACCATGCCCTAAAGACTTGCCGGCGGTTTCGCGAAATGTACCCGCGAGCGAGATATGTGGTCCTGAAAGAAGAGAGTACTGCCGAAATTGCCTCGCAGGAAGCCATTTAGCCCCAGATTGTGCGACGGTGGGAGGTTGTCGGATCTGCGATACTTTGCTTCATGGTGCACCACAGCTAGTAGTAAAGCGGTTCGGAGTAAGCGATCGACAACTGACAAAGGAACTGAGTTTTCGCCGAGCGGTTGTTTTTCGAAATGAATTTGGACGCATGGACGTCTATGCGAGCTCTCCTCAGCCCTTCAGTAACGGAATCGCGAATGGCAGAGTCCGCGTTTTGGCATCTAAATTTGCCGTCCCTACGGCATCAAGGACGAAAAATTGCAAAATTCTGTCAGATGTCAAGCCATTCGACCAATACGTGGGAACTGCGGGTGACCGCCTCAATCACCAACGATCTGCCAAAAAGACTTCATTTGGGCCCTATTCCTCAGGACTTGTCAGCAGATTTTGCCAGCAAGAACTTCGCCAACCCTGACCCTGGCTGTAATACGCCCATGGATTTACAACTGGGAGCTGACTTCTAACACAACCATCATTGAAGATGGTGCCATCAACACTGGGCTTGGAAAAATTCAGGTATATAAAATCACATTGGGCTTTGTATTGTGTGGACCTAGTGCAGCGCCAAACATTAGTTAAATTTTTATATTGTTATAAATTGAAATTGAATTAAACTAAATCAAATTGAATTGAATTAAAGTTGAATTGAATTAATTTCAATTAAAGTTGGGCGGAATGTTGAAGGCAGCATTAAATTTTTTCAGTGCTGTACCATCTGCTAACTTAACGAATGTTAACGGCCGCCAATATTTACATACATACGAGTATGTGCATAGGTTCGCACATATATAATTTCAATTCTTTTTTGTGCGTCTTCCCGCTAATCGGAGCTTACAATCAATTATCAGCGAGAATAAGAGAACTGGTCTAATTGTGCGTTTCAAGTTCGGCAGTCGATCCCCCGTGTGTTAAGGTGAAAAACAAAGGGACTTACACCCACAAAAAATAATCGGTACAAAAAACGTTAATTTGTAAAGTTGAAATATTAAATTAAAATTTGAAAAAAAGAAAACATTCGCACCCAAAACCTGTAAAAAAGAGACAAAAATAATAAAACAATAATTGTACCAAAACACGTCTACAACGTATAAAAAAACAAAAAGTTTTATTTCAAATAATCAACTAACAAACCAGTGAACATTAAACGCACATTATAAGAGGTGTGTTAAAAAAATAAAGTGAATTTTCAAATTTCACGGCCTGATCAGAAAATTATTCTTTGCGGGATCGCCTAAATTATTGTTTTAATGGACTGCTTCAATTGAGTCAAATACTTTGGTTTCGTTTTGTACACTTCTTGCTCGACATAACCCCATAAAAAATCTGATGCCGTCAGGTCAGGTGACCTTGGGACCAGCAGAAAGTGGGGTGAGTACATGCTCCATTTTGCTCTAATTAAATGCTGTTGAAACGGATACGTCTTCGGCGCAGTTCTGGGTAAAAGAACTACTTCAACATCTAAAATAACGGATAGTAGCGCGATTCGTGCACCACACTGTACATACCGCAGTTTAAATGAGTGATTTCGGCGCCGACATATGTGTAAAATTATAGATATAAATTGAATTAATATTTTAAAATTGAACTGGATGATTTATTCGAGCTGGCTGCCTGCGTGAACAAACTAATGCAGTACGATCTTGCATCTGAAAGAAAAAAACCCTGATGCTAATAGCTAAACTTTGATTCAAAAGGCTATACAAACAAATAGCATCGTTTTTGCTGTCTCACCTATTGCCGTGTATGACATCCAAGAAAGATATCTTTTTTGTCAAAGTATTTACACAAAGCATTTACAAAGTAATTATTCATTCCAAGTCAAACAAATGTCACACTCTCATTTAATCAATCAATGCAATTACTACAATTCATAATACTATGCTACTACTGCTGTGAAGAGCGGGTGTGAAATACACTCACTCAGTCTGAATATTCAATCTACTAAAATCAATTTACGCAGCTGGTGCTATAAAACAATACACAAATATAATATATTTGTCGTCTTCTTGGCCAATTTATAGCCGAAAACAATGTTAGCGACATTCACCATTTCTCAGTAGCAGTAGCACCCTCTTCCCAAATCCAGCCCCAGAGCCGATTTATCTTTACGACTTCTTTGCAAACATGGGAACTAGTGCTCCACAATCCGTCACACTCGTGGACTACTTTTTTTGTTCATTTGCTTTTCAATTAATTGCTCTGCTGTGAAGCGTCATTTGTGTTGCTTTATTTCGAAGGAATACCTTGAATGGGAAAGGGATGGAACAAACGAAGTTCCTGCTACCTCCGTGAATACAGCCTAGAGGCTAATTCTACTCACTGTGACACCCCGGATTTTCCTCGAGAAAATTGTTCTAATGCAGATTTGTAAACAGGCTAATTATTAACAGCTGAAATAGACCACTGATTTCGCCTGCCATTTAATGCAAAAAACATTTATTCTTCCGATTTTAGTGTTGCAAACCAACACAAGACAGTTCACAAAACCGCTTATTTTTTTGCGAGAAAACAACATCTCTTGAAAGGAATATAGCAAATAACGTAAAGCTGTGATAAACGTACAGTGCCGCTCACTTGAATAGCAGCCCCTTTAAATATTTTTCTAAGCTCAATTTTGTCGAAAATAATAATTATAACGAACTGGTTGTGCTTTTATAAATCATATTTCACGTATTTGCTGTAATCCTATAACATAAATTTTCTTCCAATTTAATGAATTAAGTACCAAAACATTAAACACAAAAAAACTCAGAAATTCAATTTCAGTTTTTGGTTCATTTGAATAGCCCTCCCTTGCAAAAATGAAATATAGATTATAAACGAAAACATTAATTGTAAATTAAAGGTATTATTGTCTGGTTACATCTAATTAAAAAATAAGTATTTTAAGTAAAATGTAGTAGTGGGTGCTTCCGCCCTGGTTGGTTCTGTTCAGTAAAGAATGATACAGCTTTTTTGATTAGGCCCAGCGAAATACACGACCAGGCCTGTTTAATTCCGTTAATGAGTTCATTCTTGCTTGAATATTATGGCATAAAAACAAACGCTTGGTCAATTTAGTCGAAAAGCGCGAAACCCATATTGTCATCAGATACCGCGGGTTCTTCCTCCTTCTTTTCTTCCTTCTTGGTCTCAGCAGCAGGAGCAGCTCCACTGGGAGCAGCGGGGGCAGCGCCAGAGGGAGCATCCCCAGACGTTTTAAGTAACGTTTAAGTCTGGAGAGTAAGGCGGCCAGTTCATAACCTCAACATTTAGGCTTTCAATCCATAATTTGACTACTCTTGCCGCGCGTGCGTTGTCATGCCGGAATTGCAAGTCGCCGTAAATATTTTTGAACTTCAAGAAAAGCTTTTTCCAGCACCGTTTTGTATGAAGTCGCATTCATTTTTGCAGAGAGAAACTGGAGCTCTATTGTGTCATAATAAGAGATCCCACCCCATACCATAACTCCCTCTTCCCGGCTGAGTAATCGATGGAGTAGGTGTTCCTCTTTTCGAAGATCATGGAAGTAGTAATTATATCAATCAGGACCCTCTAAATTAAATTATTTTTCGTCGGAAAATATAATTCTATTCCTGCTGCTGCTTTGAAAATAACTGTTTTTACCGTAGATACACTTGCACTTACGCCAGATTTTTCTTGATTTTGGCAACAAAGTCGTGTGAATTTGAGGCATATCTCAGAATAGCCCTCTTGTCAGCGGCTGTAATAGCACTTGCTGTTCGACCTTTCATATTATTTGTCACGTAAATATGTCGATATAACTTTGTGACTTCTATTTTTTCAGCAACTTGATGAATAGAAAGTTCACGCTCCTTGTAGGCTTTAATTTTGGATCTTTCCTCGAGAGCGGTTACGAAAGGTCGAAGTAATACATCTAGTTGTAGCTCTATACTTGAACCTCTTATTTCCAATCTTTTCATTAATGCAATTTGTATCGTATGTCGACAATATATCTCAAATTCAATCAGGAAGTAAACTAAATTTGAATCAAAACAAGTCAAATGCTCCCGTTTAAACAAGAACAAGTTAATTTGAACGGTCTTCTAACAATTTATCTGAGATAATCATATTTTAAATTTATTGACAAAGTTGTATATCGCAGCTTTTATATCAACCGAACTGTAACTTGTAAAGAGCACATAAATAATATTATAAAAAATTCCTATTGCTGTTGATCCAATTATTAGTTTACCTTATCTCTTATGATACTAACGTTTATAGGAAGCAAGATCCCCATACACAATATAAACAATAGATTTCGTTCCATAAATTTACCCGATATGCATATGGGTTAAGCCGCTACTCAAGCTTGTCGACTTGGAGCATAATGATCCTTGTTATTTATTGTTTCTTCACGGACTTCTCAGTCAGAAAAATACCTGCATATCTTTATATAAACTAATATTTGGCGTGCCAACCAGATATATGACAGCATACTATCGCTTTTTAAATACATCAATTTAAGTAGAATATTCTTCGGAAATCCTATTCGTTTGTAGAAATTTTTTCCTACACTTATGCGAAATGTTAGCATAATTGGTACTTTCCAAAAGCATCTTCCTATCAAAAGACAAAGCTAAGTACTTCTTGTTGTCAAACACATCATATTTCTTCCAGTTTCGGTTCTATTTGCTTTTAGTCTCTAAACAATATGACCACATTTTGTTTTGTTTCGTATTATTATTATGACGAAAATAATTTCTTGTACCAAATTATTAATCAAGAAATGTAGCCTTTATTTTTGGACTATGAAAGATATTATTTATAGCGTTCCAATAATACGCAGAATTGAATAAAAATTAGTGTCGTCTAAAAAATTGTATTTGCATCTGAGTGCAAAGCTGTTAAATTTAAAAACATTAAATAATACCTAGAAAGCTGGTTCTGATGCAGTCTCCAATAATATATACACAACTAGTGGACCCGGCAAACTTTGTTCTGCCTTCAAAGGTGGCAAATTAATGACTTACAATTTTCAGGATAGATGGTTCTGTATTTAAATTTTGTTAGAAAAGTTTGGTTATTTAAATGAATGCTTTTAATACTTTTTTTTGTAAAGTTTTTAAAAATTATTTAATTTAAGTCAATTTAATTGAGATTTAAAATTACTGCAACGCTTTCACATGTACAACGTTCTTTTTTTGTCTGTCGGGAAACATAGAAAAATGAGAATTGAAATAAAGTCAGTATTTGAAAAACTTTAATTTTCCTACAACAGGATCAGAAATAATGGTTTTTTTAATTTTTGATTTCTTCGGGTGGTACCACGTCTATTTGTCCAATCCTGCCCATATTTGCAGCAGAACTTACAATATGTAAACCAAACTTATATACCAAATTTTGTTCTCACATACTGTTAGCCGGAGCAGAAATAATGGATTTTTAATTTGTGGTTTGTACGGGAGGTACCACGCCACTTCGTCCAATCCCGCCCATATTTGCAGCAGAAGTTACAATATGTACACCAAACTTATATACCAAATTTTGTTCAAATACCGTTAGCAGGAGCCGAAATAATGGATTTTTAATTTGTGGTTTGTACGGGAGGTACCACGCCCCTTCGTCCAATCCCGCCCATATTTGCAGCAGAAGTTACAATATGTACACCAAACTTATATACCAAATTTTGTTCAAATACCGTTAGCAGGAGCAGAAATAATGGATTTTTAATTTGTGGTTTGTATGGGAGGTACCACGCCCCTTTGTCCAATTGGACCGAATTGTAAATCTAAACCATCCCGGGCACCACCCAGACGCATATACAAAAATTTATGCAAAGCGGTCCAGCCGTTTAGGAGGAGTTCAGTGACAACGCCCGTACAGTAGAATTATATATATAAAGATATAGTGCCGATCAATGAAATTGTTATAAAATACTACTTGCTATTTTCATGGAAAGAATCACTTATGGTTTCCCTAGTAAGGTTGAAGGGTACAATTATAAAGGTATTGTACGACTAAGTTGTATTACTAACGCTTTAGAGTTATAACTGATATATTTCCATGTCACGTCTCACCCATATTAGCTTCCTAATAGATCTTCCATGAATCTCGATACACGATTACAAACGTCTTGCAGTGGACAAACAACGTAAATGGTAACAGAAAAAGTCTGTTAACGGCCTTATTTATACAACTTCAGCGAGGCATTTAATAAGGAAACTAAACACTTTAATATATTTTTTCCAAATGGGATAGGCCGATGTCCAAATTTTTTTTTCTTATTGTTTCAAAGGCCTATGCCGCATAGATCTGTTGACTTTGAGGGCATCGGCCGATTGCAACTTATTAGCATAGACTTGCAACTTCAGAAATCGCACGACTTTGGGTTTCAATACACGTCATCTCTGCAGAAGATTACCAATCATACACCCAAAAAGGAATGATAATGTTTATTATTTTCAATATTCAAAATGCATGATTAATTAATTAATCAAACAATCGATTAACAGATTTGAATAACTTAACATTTTACATTTTATATGTTTTATTATGAGACACTACAAATATTCGAACATACCTTCTTCTATACCTTTTAGCCTTATTTTAAATTAAATTAAGAATAAAAAATTAAAAAATAAAAATTAAATAAATAAAATTAAATTAAAAAGCAAATTTAAAATACCCAAACGGTAAAATTTTAATTTTTTTCAAAGCGGAATATCTGAATTTTATATGAAATTTGTTTGTGGCAGTAATAATGCATTATAGTTTCCAAGAAGCTTTTTAAGACTCTTTAACTTTAGCATAACCGTAAGTGGTATCATGACAAGTGCCGATATAGCTACCTATGTTTCTTTGAGCGGTGGTCAGATCGTTGTGCAAACGAACTCTTCTCTTCTAATGGTCCAGCAATCAACTAGTCTAGTAATAGCTTCTTTAACAGACTTCAGTGGCCGTCATTATGAATTGGAAGGAGTGGTTTTTAAAAATTTATGTGATATTGGCAGTCCATAAAGCCACAAGTGTTTTGGAGAATGCATTAGATTTATCTTATAAATCTATCATATAAATCCAATGAAATAAAAACAACATTTGATAATAATCATGCTATTAATGCTCTATAGACTCTACAATTAAGATCATAATACTTTACGAGTGGTTTTAAAAAGATTAGTGAACTCGAAAGAGATGTCCGCCATACACCATAACCGACAATAACCTCAAACTAGTGGAAATGAAGGTCATTTAGCTCATGTAAAACTATTTTTTCTGATATTATATTTTTTTCGGTGGTTATAGGTATAACCAACCAAACCAAAGATCAAGTCGGCACTATATGTCAGAATGCAACAGTTAGTTTTATTGTTGGGAAAAACCAAATATTTTGTGGACATCAAGGTTTTTTTTAACAGTAAAGTCATATTAGAGAAAATGTACAAAAATTCGTTCTAATGGATAAAATTGTAAAAAGTGAAGGGACGGAAAAATAACATAAAAAGTAACATTTCAACAAATTTCATATTTTTTAATTTCTTAATTTAATTTTACATACCACTGGTTTTTATTTTATTTTGCCTGTCCCGAAACGTGTAGCTTCACTGGTTTCACTCGACAAACTTCTTCGAGTAAAAGGTAGTAAACTAGAAGCCCCAATTTCTCTCATTTCTATTAAAATTAGTCACAAATTTTACTAGTTTTGAAGTACGGCTACTAGTTTTTGAGTAAAATTAGTAACAGTTGTACAGTTCTGTAACACAGCTTAAGAATCCAAAAAATGGGTTAAATATAAGTTAACAATAAATAAGTTGATCCAACAACTTCAACACGCGCATTCATCATAGACATAGCGTCAGCACATATTTCGAGTAATATTTCAGATTGAGAATAACTTGCTGACAACATTCTTACGACTATGTCTTTCTTGGTATGTGCAGCCAGTGCAGTTTGATGGACACCCGATCCGGCATGCAATGCCAGCAGCAGCGAGATGGTTAGGGTAGTTCATTAGATTATGATTGTGTTTAGTTCTGTTCTGACTAATAAATAAACAAGACTCGTTGTTAGCAACGCGCAACTATTTTTAAAAACTTAATTTGTTGTAATCATTTTAAATTTACATATTAATAGGAAATTTGTTTTCAAAATTCTGAAAATGTAATGGAATTTCTTTAAATTACGAATTTGGTTTTCTGAGAAAATATCACCCGGTATGTAAAACGGACTGTCCCTTATACAAATAAACTTTTGACTGCAAACATAAAAATGGGGTTTCCTAAGTCATCTTCATTGTTCTTGAGAAAACTGCAACATATCTTAAGTCCTAGCAGATGGCTTGCGTTGTAAGTGATTCGCCCTGCAGTATTTCTCGTAATTACCTACTAAAATAAATGTTTTAAGAATATCGCATTTATAAAAATGTGGTGAGATCCGGTTGAATCACCAAAAGGTAATATCGAGTGTTAAATTTTATATTTGAGATGATTATTTAATTCTGCTTCGGGAAAATAGCTCATTTCCCTAAGTAACTCTCATGCAACTTACGTAATGTGATAAGCAGGCAACCAAACCAGGTTTGCCTTTATATTGAATCGGAGTATTATGTACATTGCATGTACACTTTCCGTACGTTAAAGAAAACAAAACAAATCGTTATCAACACCAAAATGAATTTTACTGGTATATACAAAAATTGCGAGAATGATATTATCGAGAAAATATGATATACTTATAATTCATCATTTTAACAGTTTGAGGGCATTTAACTGAGCCCTAGCTTATTGCGTTTTATATGGCCGATACTTTTGATATGGAGCAACTTATATGTACTTACATTGTTCGAGCAGCTGTGACTGGAGATATGTCTTATTGGAATACTTCTATGAGGTGGAACAGGTGGGCGATACTCATTCTGTTTCAGTTCTCCGGCAATGCTGTTCAGTGAGCTGTAATGAAAAATCGTTTCGTGAATTTTATGAGTCGATATGCATATTAAACATAAGGCGATAAAGTGATATTATAGAAGGATGACAATGTTATCCATCCTTGAATTTGGCTTGCATTGGGAAGCTGTCATTTTCAAGGCAGACGTTTTAGTATATTTTACTAATCGGATGTTATCAGCATGCTTTTGATCAATGTCGGCAATAGACAAACTAAATTCAGCATATTGTCCGACCCACATTAATTTAATTTTTTGATTCTGAATCCCCAACTGTTTTTGCAAAAATTAACTTTTAAAACAGAATTTTTTAAAATAATTTTAGCCCAAAAACGATAAAAAGCAATAAGTTGTTAACTAATCAAAGACTATAACTACTTTTAAATGTCAATACTCTATGCCTTAAAAACTGGAATAAACGAATAACTTCTTTGAATACTGCATATGTGATATATGTGGTATATGTAAAAATCCGACATCGATAGACGATTTTCACCATAAGGCAATCGAATTTCTCATCTAAGAGAAATTGAAAAGTGAAGCTGCAATCATTTTGCAGCGATGGATTTGTTCTACATTCTCACAAAATTGTAGATTAAGTAAAATGTAAAATATTGTCAGACAAAATTCCTCGGTAAAATTTATATAAATTTAAAATTTATATAAATAAAATTTATATATATATATATATATATATATATATATATATATATATATGCATATATGAATATTTAAAGTATTTTCAATAAATTCGTCCTGAGTTCGACTTGTTACAAAATTGTTATATATAAATTACGTTATTAATTTTGAAAGCCAAATGGGCTTACATTGATAACTGATAAATTTTAAAAATAAAAATAGAGATCCCAACAACCGGATTTATGACATTTTATCGAAAAAAAAAAACATAAAGGCGCACAATTTATGCGCGTTTTATATCCAATCGAGCTTTACTCTCTCTCCATGGCTAAAAATAGCTATGAGTGGAAAGCTATTAGAATTCTTCAAGTTTTTCGATTAATAGGAAGCCTTTGGTTAAAACAGTTTATTGCTATTTTACCTTCCCAATTAATGAGTTTTCGTGTATTCACTATTATTTTTAGTTTTCGCTAATGATTTACATAATTGTTTGCAGTCTTTTTCTGGCAATTTAAAACTGTTCACAGATGTTTCGAATGTACTTCGTACTATTTTAATTCAGAGAAATTGAAATACCGTTAGTACCGTTCAAATGATAAGTGTAAGGAAACATAAAAAAATTAAAAAAAAAAATTTTTTTTTGATTGGAAAATCAAATGTAACGTAGAAAATCGAATGCATTGAATACAATCTCCTACTGAACACGTTTTTTTCTAATCTATAAATAAATTTTGAGTCATTTCATACCAAAAAACACCCTTGGCTCCGACTTTTTTTTACAAACTATTATATATGTTTTAAATCTTTAAACCGTTTTTTAAATATATTGATTTAGGAAGTGCTAAATTTTGGAAGTCCTGCTATGACATGTATATTCAAATACAGGGTTATGCATTTAGAAGTTTCAAAATCGCCAGCCTGGGATGGTTGTCAGCTGTTAAATACCCCTCATCTGAAGTGTTATTTATTTAGTGAAAGGTTTGCCATTTACAAATATGGATCGTTTCACAAACAAAGAGCGCTTAAAAACAGTTAAAACTTACTACAAAAGTAGGGGACCAATTTTGATTTTATTGCATGAGAAGTTTCCAGAAAGAGTAATTTCACGTTTTAGCGACGTCAACCGTCCTCAAACATATCAATCGAAATGTGCGAAAAAATGGTCAATAACTACCTCAACAGAATTCACTACTGCAACCAATCCAGAGGCGGTCATTTTAATGACATTGTATATCGTAATGGATGTATTTTATAATGCTTGGATTATAATAAAATAAAAGTTTCATCGAAATCTTTAGCTTTATGTGTATTTTATTTAAATTTAATTTTGAAACCGAAAAACTTATAAAAATGGATAAAATATTGCATCTCGGCCTTAGGGCGGCGGCTAATGGTAATTGATGTTAGTTATAAAAATCTTTGGACATACTATAAGGCTAATGAGTAAAATGCGAAATATCTCTTTAATCTCACGAAATTTTGATGATTTTATTTCTGATTTAAATTATAAGAGATGGTTACATTTAGAGATATTTCACCACTATAGGCTAAAAATCTTCTCAGAACTTCTTTGTGTATTCTCTAGAAATATTATTCTGCAACTGGTTTATAAAATATTATATGACTCAAAATGTAAAAAAAAAAACAATTTTAGAACTTCTGAACTGAGAGACTGATTTTTAAAAACAAACATCCAAACAACAGGTGGTAGGTATGACTTCAACATGGTGGCATTTGCTTTCCCTCTTTTAATCTGAAATCGCAGAGCTCCAGATTTTATCAATCAGACCACGTACCTAACTTCCAAAGTTATAATTGTTGTAAAAATGGAGGTGTGCAAAAGTAGTGTGCCCTATACGCTATGCATCTCAATGTAAGGGATATTACCTTTGCAGTTCCAATTTATTTCCCGTGCTTCGAAAGATATTTGATTTCATGTACGAGAGTTTTCAATTTTAACTTCTCTTTTTACTTCTATTTTTCAAATTTTTAAACGAAACCTAAAAAATCGCAAGAATGGCGGTACATGGATTTTTTAAATTATCTACGATATTTCTGATCGCCTGAACATGATACGATAGCAGTACATGTATTACAAGCTGGCGTTATTACATTTTT
This sequence comes from Philornis downsi, assembly GCA_019455685.1. NCBI lineage: Eukaryota > Metazoa > Arthropoda > Insecta > Diptera > Muscidae > Philornis > Philornis downsi. The sequence goes on from JAHXMU010000181.1 coordinate 42,515, forward strand.
GGGAATCCTTATTTTTTGTTTTTTCTAATAATGCTGCAGTGCCATATAAAACGAAGAAAATTTGTAATTTTGTACTGTAGTTGGCCCAAAGATATAGAATTTTGCAACATGTATCACTATGATGAATGGCCCCAGCAATTAGAGGGGGTGTTTAAGTCAAATAAAAATTATGATAGATGCTTAAGGATATCATGCCTTCATTCCGCTATTAAAAAAAAACTCCTAACGTACAGAGAACGTCATCATACAGAGAAATTACATATATATAAAATATGGAATAATATATGTAATTCCTTTGCATTTTTTAGTCTAAAATTAAAAAAAAAAAAATACTACCCTTCTGGAATGTAGAGTACACTTTTGAAAAGATGTTTAGTCTACTTTCAAAAATCATGTAATGTTTAATTAAAATTCGTCAAATCGTGTCCATATTATCATTACAGCAGGATTTTGAAGATTTTTGACAAATTTCAAGATTGCAAAGAAGAATGTTGATTGAAGTTTTCAACAAAATCAGCTTTCTTCCGGATTAGTATGGAATGATCCATTTATACCTTTTTTAATAAAATCGTAATATTATAAGGACGGATATGTCTGTCAAATAATGGATTCGATTTTTTTTTAATCATTTACACCATTGTTTAATGATATCAATTTTTGTTAGAATGTACAGAGATGTTGCACCATTGCTTATGCTTGTGATCGATACCCACTTATTTACAAATATTATAAGTATTACAAATATTTTTCTTTTTTTACAGTTACTGATCTGGCTATCACATACGATTCACATTGGTAGTATAACTTCCAAAGCGTACGCAGTATTGGGGCTTATTAGATGAAATGTTATATATTATAACAAACATATTACATAATGATTTTATATGTTTCCGTTGTGAGGAGCAATTTAGAATACTCGTATTGTTTTTTAATCCGGAAGCCTTTCTAAGAAATTCACTCATGAGTAGGGTTATCCATTCAGTGGTTTCAAAACCGTCAGTTTGGCTAGGCTGTCCATTATTAAATACCTTTCATGTGAAGAAGAATGCGTACTGTTTAATGATGCCACATATAGAAAACCATCTTCAATATTTTTGCTCCTTTTATTACTTTGTATCTTTTATTGAACCGTTGTACTAATTGTATATGGAATGAATTAAATTGTACCCTTTAGTTTAGAATAGTACTTACGAATTATTTATTCTATATGCATTAAATCAATTTTGCCATCCCTGATGGTTAAAGGAGTTATATGGTCTTTGTTGTTATTGTTTTGATCTTCTGTTGCGTAGCTAAAGACGCAAGGAAGAAAACGTTTGTCAACAGTTTAGTTGTATAAAAACAGTCACTAAAAGAACATGAAAATAGGATTAAAGAAGTAACATATAAACAGAACAGAAAGCTAAATACATACAAGTACAGAGAACATAACGAGAAAAAAAACGCAAACCGATCAAACACAGTAAATTGAAATAAAACAGGATTTGTGAAAAAATTGAAATAAACATAAAATAAAAATACAAAAACTAAAACAGAAAACTATGAAATTTATTACCCAAAGTCTAAACGTGTTAGAACTTACTACAAAAGTGGTGGTTTAAACGTGGGCTTTCAATTGAACAGAGTTTTCTTCGGCGATGATGCTAATTTCTCACCCGGTAGTTACGTCAAGCAACAAAATTTTTCACATATGGGGTTCAGAAAATCCAAAAGTGATTGTGGAAAAGCCATTGCATCCAGAAAAAGTGACTGTTTGGTGCGTATTGTGGTCTGAAGATGTCATTGGGCCGTATTTTTTCGAAAACTACTTCAAAAGGATGCACTACTGCAAACAATCCAGAGGCGGTCATACGAGTATAAATGACATTGAATTTCGTACGTAATGGCTAGGTCCAAGCAATATAATGAAATAAAAGTGTCATCGAAAGCATATCGCACCTGTTCGTCAAAAGTAACACAACTCAAAAAATTCTATTTTCCACTTTTCTTTAAGGAAACAATGTATGATTACCATATCTAAACACAGTAAAATTTTTGGTATTCTATTTGTAATATTTCATGAGAGAAATGCCGTTATGTCTTTCTTTGCGTACTCATATTGTTTGTTTTGATTCAATTAAAGAATTGGAATTCTAGTTGCGTTGAAGTGTTCAAGGGTTACAGTACTCAAATGAATCAGCGAAAGTGTTTTAATTCGAGTTGTGATTGTTTTCATGTTAAAAATCTGTTTATCAACAGCTGTTGATTTTGGTTTGTGATACTTTAATATGAAATAATATTGACATGTAGATCAAAAAATTTCATGAAAGCTGTATTAAATCAAAAATCAGTAAAATTTCGCAAAAAGGAAGAAGGGAAATAAATTTTGTTATTTTATTGAAATATTATTGAGTTTCCTTTACAATGGTATATTTGTTTATAACAATAATTCCATTATATTGGCGGAATTACTTTTTTGCCTCTACTGAAAACTTCAAATTTTGAGTTGTGTTACTTTTGATGAACAGGTGCGATATGTAGCTTTGTATGTGTTTTATTCAACTTTAATTGAAAACGAAAAATAGATAACCATATAGATTTAAAATTATTCAAAAGTTATTCTTTAAATTTCTTTAAAAAAAACTAACTGGGATATTCCGTACGCATTTCAAAGTAAACTCTTAGGTCCACAATCTTTAATAGATGGTAGATCTTATGTTTCTATAATTTATGTTCCTAAAATGTTGAACAGAATTTACGAGTAATACTTCTAATTGAACAGATTTCATACTTTTATTTATACTCATTAACAAAATTAAATTTTTAAGCTAGACTGGACATATACCTATAAATAGGCAAAAGATTCACTTAAAAAATTCACAATTTGCGTCTCAGCCAGTTTCCACATACAGTGATATACTGCCAATGAAATCACTCAATTAGAAAAGAAATAGGACCACGATTTAAGAATATGTACTATTAATGTTCGAATACTTTATAGAATACTTCGTTATCCAAAAGATGCAATGAATAGATCAGAGATGCATACGACTCAGGAATTTTGTTCCCCAAAAATCCAATCCCGTAAGGGATCGAATACCCACTATAGACATTGCTAGGGGAAATATTTTTAATCATTCTGTTTCTTGGTACAATAATCGAACAAGGAGTCAGACGGCGTGGAGAATGGCAGGTACTGAAGCCAGATTCCAACACAAATCTCGAGGCAACATGACTAACCGTGATAATAGGTGAACGGTATGATTCTAGTGTCATGGACGTAAATGTGACTCGGTGTGCTAGAATTTACCCGGACTACTATCTTGTTTCATCAAAGGTAAGCACGATCTTGATTATAGCCAAAAGTATTGTAATGTATTTGTTAGAAATAACACTCCAATATCTGTATTCAAATGGGCTCTGAAATTTAATTTTCAACCGAAAATATTTTTTAGTCGATAATATATTTATTTATATCATACTAGCTGACCCGGCAAACGTTGTTTTGCCTTCAAAAAAAATTGTCATTCTTCCCACATTATTCATATTGCCATCAGCATTTAAAATTAATTGCAAAAATTTCATCTCCAACGCCATCTATCACTTCAAATAAAACCTTTTAAACCTTCCGGAATACTCTACCAATAATTTAAGACCAAAATGAGCCAAATCGGTCCAACCGTTCTCGAGCTTTAGCGAGACTAACGCACAGCAATTGATTTATATATATATATATAGATGAGCCCTTGATTTTGAAAGTGGTATAAGTCACATTTTCCTTGTTTCGAGATATTTTGAGTTTTGCATTTTAAAGGATTAAAAAATATTTTTGTGTTATGGAATATGATTTTTCGACAGTAAACTAGCGTCAACAAGCAAGTATTTATTATGATTGTGAAATTTATAATCATTTTTAAAAGGAAATGTTGTTTTGAAAGATTAAAATGACTTATACCACTTTCAAAAATAACTGAATGACTTTATAATTGACTTATACCATCAAGAAAACATTTTTATTAATTATTAACATTTTATTCAAACTCATTTCATTGTAACCAAGTAAATTATTTATTCGTATTTAGGGAAATAAAGTGTTTGTGAAGAATTGATGGGATATAGAGTACTAAATCCATCATATTTTTACGTTTTTTTTTCTGTTATTGGTCTAATGTTTGTGTATAATGGAAGCACATCAATATTTTCGAATATTCTAGGTCTTCCTCTTTTAGGTGAGAGGTCTAATACTTTGAATTCGGAGTTGTCATCCATATTTTTTCCATATTTTTAGCCAACAGCTTCCCCATTGGTGTTTTTCTTTCTATTATTCGTTGATTCTTTTAGTTGTTTTGTCGAAACGAAATCTTCCTGAGCCATTTGTACTACAAAAAATGGGTTTCTCTTTTTACATGATTCCATTAAATTATAATAATGCTCAGGGATGTATTAATAACTCGATTGTTTAATTTTAGTTTCTATCAAAGCAAAATCGTGATCATTTAGCAAAAAACAATGGCCGGATACCATAAATTTATGATCAACTGTTTTAACATTATTATCAGATGAATGAACAATTTTTAATCATATTAAAGTTATGTTAATGTTACGATTTTGTCCTGGCAGGCATCACTGTAAGCTATGACCTTCTTTTGAGTGGTAATGTCCTGAATATGCTTTAATATACAGGACCATATAGAACCATATAGAAACCAATTCTGTTTTTCGAAATTTCCCAATTTTCAAAAAGAAACAAAATTAGCTTTCCTGTCTTCATATCCGTATCCATTTATGCATTTTTTGGAACAAAGGCAATTTTTATTTTCGGAAAGTTTACCACTCACAAGCTTAGACTCTTTTGTTTCATATTCCTCTCCACTATTACTCTTCATTTTTCTTATATTTTGTGCATAATTACGTAGATTTCGCGTCCTCTTTCTTGACTTCATGTTGGTTTCTTCCATTTGTAGGGGTTCCAAATTCACTTTTAAAGTATGAACTGATTCATCTGAAGACGCTATTAGTCTTATTCGTTTCCATTTCTTGGGATCATTACTTATATTTTTTCGCCGTATAATGTCTACAATTAACTATAAATAGTACGTTTTTACATTAAAAGCATTACTTGATCATACCTGAACCGCTATCTGCAGACATGACAAAATTACTAATTTTGCCAAACTTTGTGAACAGACTGACTTATACCACTATCAAAACAAACAGTAACTGTTTTTTGTTTACCAACCAAAAAATAAACCCATTTCATTGAGTTAATTTTCATGACATACTGTTAAGCTCTTTAGATTATGTTATTTTATTAGAATTTGATATGAAATAACTGATAAACACAAATTTTTAAAATTTTTGACTTATACCACTATTAAAATCATAAGTTTTAACCAAATTCTATACCAAAGTTCTGGAATTTTTATCAGGTTATGGGGTCAAGGGCGTACTAGGACTTTGCACTGAATTAACAACAAAATACTAGAGATGAATTTTTAAACAAAAGTTTTCCAACTTATCAAATTTATTAATGACCGGACAACCCGAAATATGAGACGTGGAACGTCCAGATGTGAAGGGTGAGTTAGTGAAGTAAGTCGGGATAGCTGTGGAAAAGAAACAGGAATAAAAGGCAAGAAATCGGAAAGATTTGGCAACATCGATGCTGAGTTTGAAGTCGAAAACATCGAAAGAAGTTTGGAAGAAACTTAACCGTTCCGATGCAGAAGAAAATAAAGCAAAAATATGGTCGCATTTTTGAATGCTCTACGGCAATTATGAAGAAACTTGTTGATTTAGGACGAACTGCTTGTGATCAATATGTTATCAAGCCTTGACAGAATTATGAGAGTGAGGGATTTATTACCAAGCTGGTCAGTGCTAGAAGAGAAATTGCTGGGGAAAATAAGCAAGTTTTTGCTATAATTTTGAACAGATCCAAAAAATGTGCAGAAGGGAAGACCACACTGAAGAAAAGAATGTTTTGTTTGTGATAAAATGTTGCACTTTGACAACAAAAAAAAGCTTTCATTTTTTACACATATTTATTTGTTTTTCTAAGCCCCATTAGACACATTACAATTATGCCAATAATTTTTGCAACCATCAAAGATAGTCAAAGTCAAATAGATGCGACTCACGTTGAATCTCTTCAGTCGACTTGAACCATTTCTCCTGAACGGGCCGGGTCTTTGAGTTCAAGAAATAACTAAAAGTCACACAATGCTAAATCAGGCAAATAACATGGTTAAAAACTCATGAGATTCCAAAGCAGTGTGAGATGTCGCATTACCTTGGTGCAAAAACAAGAGTTGTCTACGCGAAAATTCGGTCCTTTTTGCGAACGGCTTCATGCATAACACGGCGACCCGATTTACAGTTTGACTTCCAGCATAACGTAGATTTCCGAGCGACTTAGGCACGATCTTTTTAGCTATGCTTCATCTTTGGCACGATGTGGTACGAAATGAGAACGATAAAACCGGAAAGAGGAAACCAACTAGTCAGCATTTTCGGACAGCACAAATTGAGTATAAAGCTTATTGCATGGAATTGTACGGTTGGTGGAATGAAATGTTTTACAGGGTCGCGCAATAGAACGTGCATATTTAAAAAATAGATTAAAAAATAAATACAATAGGTATGGTTAAAATAAATCTAAGGCATTGTAGAGTAATAAATGGAGTTTATTTTTTAAAAATAACATCATCTAAATGGTGACCCTCTCTACGACGGCACTCCTCTAACCGCAAACGAAAATTATTGAAAACTTTCTTCAGTAATACTGGTGTAATGGCTGCCATTTCACCACGGATATTCTCCTTGAGCTGAACGATGTTTCTTGGATTATTACTGTAGACTTTGTGTTTGAGGTATCCCCACAAAAAAAAGTCAAGAGGCGTCAAGTCTGGACTACGTGGGGGCCATGGAATATCACCTCTTTTCGAAATCAGTCTGCCAGGGAACATCTGCTTCACCACCACCATGGGGTCATTTGATGTGTGACAGGTAGCTCCATCTTGTTGGAACCAAGTTCTGGAATTCACTATTCTTGAACTTTCAATTTCTGGAGCCAAAAATCCGTCCAACATCTCAACATAGCGTCCCGTATTAACCGTGACGTTTTGGCCCCGCGCATTTTCGAAGAAAAAAGGACCAATTATTCCTCTGCCAGAGATTGCTGCCCATACTGTCACTTTATGCAATGGTTTCTGGTGTTTGATTTTGGGATTTTCACTGTTCCAGTAACGACAATTTTGACGGTTTACGAACCCATTCATAAGGAAATGAGCCTCGTCAGAGAAAAGGATATTGTCAAAATTGGAAAATCGATTAGGCATTTCATTAGCAAATGCGAGCCTTGCTATGAAGTCAGACTCTTTCAATTCTTGTGTTAATTGCAGCTTATATGGATGCAGTTTAAGATCCAATGTTAAAATTCGTTGCAAACTTCGTCGCGATAATTGTAAGACAGACGATCTCTTGCGAGTCGACATTTGTGGATTTCCTCGCACTGACTCCATAACTCTCTCAACATTGTCTTCGGTCCTAGATGTTCTTGGGCGACCATTTGCTTGTGGTTTAAATGTTGAACCGGTCTCTTCAAAACGCTTTACCCATATTTTAATTAAATTAGCACTCGGAGCTTCACTAATTCGCCGTAGTCCATATTCAGCACAATATAGTCGCCTAGTAGCAATATATGAACGAGAGTTTTCGTAAAATGCGCGCACGCAAAATGTGCGACGCTTCCCGTCGAAGTGATTCATAGCGAATAAAACTCCATGAGCCCGCCAACCCAACGATGTAGGCGCCCCCCGCCCGCGCCTTTTCTACCCCGCAAAAAAAGATGATGCAATATGCACGTTCTATTGCGCCACCCTGTATAATGAGCGTGGCTGTGCTCTGACGACTGCAGAAACTAGTACTTACCAAGCAAAATTCTGTCATATACAAGTAATATCATATTTTGGCTTTAAAATTTGTTTTCAAAATTTTCGAGGAGGCAATGTAGAGTTCTTTTTCATTAATATTTCCAAAGTAGAAACAGATTTCACGTACATATATGCACAGACTATATATGTACATAATATTAGAATTTGATGTACGAAAAGTAAATATAATAAAACGCAATGGAAATCAACATACATATAAGCAAACAACGCCTTACTCTCGTTTGGATATTGCATTATGTTTTGTTTTTATTCAGTGTTATCCTCTACAGGGTTGCCCATATTCGACGGACCCAACGGCAACGCCATAACTTTTGACAGAGATGTCAGATCGCTTAATGACATACCGCGTTTGAAGCGTCAGTCCAAGCAGATTTTTACCATGGAACAATACACGCCACGCGAGCGCTCTGAAATAGTTGAAATTTACATTCAACAGAAGAAGTCAATTGTGAAAACTCAACGTGCTTTTAAAATATTAAAAAATGTGAGAAGTGCGCCTTCTAAGAACACCATTAAGCGTTTATACGAAAAATTTTCGACTGGTGAGGCTCTTTCTAATCCGAAGAGGCCAAATAAAAGTCGACCAAGGCGATCGGCCGAGAATATCGCTGCCGTACGAGCCAGTGTTGAGAGGTCCCCAAGAACATCCCAAAAACGCCGTTCTCAGCAGTTGGGCATGGCTCGGTCCACTTTACAACGGATTATTCGCGTTGATTTGCATTTGTTCCCGTACAAAATTCAATTGACGCAAAGATTGTTGCCTGCGGACAAGCCTCGTCGATTGGAATGGGCCCAACGAGTCATCGAAATGGCCGATGATGACGAGCAATTTTGGAACAAAATTATCATGTCCGATGAAGCCCATTTCACATTGAATGGGACCGTAAATAAGCAAAATTGTCGTATTTACGCCACTGAAAATCCTCAGGAGATTCAAGAATTGCCTCTTCATGACGAAAAAGTCACAGTTTGGTGCGGCGTTAGTGCGAAAACGGTCATTGGGCCGTTTTTCTTCCAAAACGAAAATGGCCATGCTGTTACCATCAACCAGGAGCGTTATCGCGACATGATGACCAATTTTGTGATGCCAATTATTCGTCGAAAGCGTATGAGGCAGTTCTGGTTTCAACAAGACGGCGCTCCACCGCACACAAGTCGCATAACAATCGATTTTCTGAAGAATTTGTTTCCGGGCCGTTTGATGTCGAAAAGTGGTGATTTGGACTGACCACCGCGTTCGCCCGATTTGACGCCCGCTGACTTCTTTTTGTGGGGACATTTGAAGTCAAAGGTTTACGTTAACAAGCCAAGGACCGTAGAAGAGCTCAAGGACAACATTCGTGAAGAAATAGCCGCTATTCCGGCCGAAATGTTGGCGAAAACGATGGAAAATGCTGCAAAAAGGGCACAATACGCCATCAACGCCAGAGGCGGCCATTTGAGAGATATCATATTCAAAAATTGATGTAAACAAATCTACTTGGAACAAATTAAATGAATAAGATTTCCAACCGCCAAATTTTTATTTTTTTCTTTGATTTTTTTTTTTTAAAAACATGGGTCCGTCGAATATGGGCAACCCTGTACACCATTTAAAATTGAAATTCGAAGAATTCCAACTGAAATTCAAAAGACATCGACTGAAAATCAAAATTTCCAAATTTTAAAAGACATCAATGGAAATCCAAAACACATCAATTGATATTCAAATATTCCATTTGAAATTCGGAAGACATCAATTGAAATTCAAAAGACGTCAATTGAAATTCAAAAGACATCAATCGAAATTCAAAACTCATCAATTGAAATTCGAAAGACATCAATTAAAATTCAAAACACATCAACTGAAATTTTAAAAATAATTATCAGCACTAAATGCTTTGGTTTTCTCAAGTACATTACGAACATGTAAAGTAATGTATAGTATTATACTCGTATACATATATATACATATAATTTCAATAAAAGTGGTATAAGTTTAAAGTATAAATAGTTTCATAGAGGTTTGGGAAATCAGATTCATAATTATCACTATCAGAAGGTGTTTCCACATAACGACAGCACTTTTTAGCATAGAACTAAATATGTATTGGAATATGAGTACTTGACTGCAATTTAAATGGGAAAAATAAAACGAACTACAGCGCAAAATATCACATTTATTGCTAATTAAGACATGGTGGGGTTGCGCTCAACTGCATACTGAAATGCGTAAGATTATTGTTATGCAATACAAATAATTTATGAAAACTCTCAACGTTGTCTTTGGATCTTGAAAAAATATCTGCAATATAATGCTAAAGTCAACTGATGTTATCCTTGGTTAAATGGACAATTCTTGCTAACAATACGTACATCGAAGAACTAGCATGGAACTAGAACGGAGCTCTGCATACAGTAAGCGCTGAATCAAGCTGAGTACTTTACAAATATATACAATATGAAGGTCTACTCCTTCATCCACCACTTATTTCGGTGCGATTGTTGAGAAAAATAATGTCTTCAATAATAGACATCGTTTTGTTCAACATATACGATTTATACGAATTTTCATTGAGTGAGTCTTAAAATAGAATACGCCGTAAACTCACTGAATATGAGAAGTTCTCCCATATTTCATTCATGGAGTATAAGCGAATTTTTTTTTTGTTTTGTTCGGCCAGTATATGGAAATTATTGGAAATTATTTCGTCTTCAGTTGAGTGGTTATTTTGTTCAACTTTGAGAGGCTTCACTTTCAACGTTGGTCTTTAAAGAAGCGATCAAAGTATTCGCGTTTTCTGTAAGCTTGTTTATGGCATCCCATTATGGCTTTTGCATGCAGCTACTCTGACATCATATACATAGTCCTGCCATATGTTCTGTTACACAATTTCCAGCGCTTATCGTTCAAAACTTCTTGCGGGAATAGAACCGTTAACTTTTTTTTCAGAACACATGCACTGATTAGTGAAGAATACTAGTCAGTTTGGTTTCAGTTTGCAATCTATTGACATGGAGTGGGGCGTTAAAGAGAATCGAGTGGGCGTAATAGCGTTGCATAAGTGCGGAAAGAGTGCTGGCCAAATTTTCGAGTTGCTAAAACCACTCGGAATATCAAGAATGTTCGTTTATCGTGCTATTGCTCGCTTCGGCGAATTGTCTGGAGTAGAAGACAGGCCAAAAAGTGGTCGCCCGCGCGTTGTCCGTACGAGTGCGGTAGTAAAGGCAGTGCGTGAAAGAATTCGGAAAAATCCCCTTAGAAAGCAGAAAATCCTTTCCAAGGAATTGGATATATCAGGCAGATCCATGTCTAGGCTGATTCGGGATGATCTGCATATGAAAGCCTATCGTCGGTCCACGGGGCATCTTCTAACTTCTCAGCTAAAAAAAATTAGGCTGGAAAGATGCAAGCGACTTTTGCAGTGGCACGCGGACAATGGCCATGAAAACATTCTGTTTACGGATGAGAAAATTTTTACCGTGGAAGAAGTTTTCAACAAGCAAAATGACAAGATTTATGCCACTTCATCTAAGGAAGCGAAAAAAGTTGTTCCAAGGGTTCAACGTGAGCATCATCCCTCTTCCGTAATGGTTTGGTGGGTGGTCTCCCACAATGGTGTCACATCCCTTCATTTCTGTGAAAAGGGCGTAAAAACTGGTGCAAAGGTTTACCAAAAAGATGTGTTAGAGGGTGTTGTGAAGGGTTTGACCAATACCCTTTTCAATGGACGTAGATGGATCTTCCAACAGGACTCTGCTCCTGCACACAAAGCTAAAACCACGCAGGAGTGGCTCAGAATCAATATTCCTGGATTTGTAGCAGCAGAAGATTGGCCATCAGGGAGTCCAGATCTCAATCCACTGGATTATGCTTTGTGGTCAGAATTGGAGAATATGGATTGCAAGACTCCCCACAGAAATTTGGGAAGCCTTAAAACAGCATTAACCAGAGCAGCGCCCTCGATCTCCATGGAAATCGTACGTGCGGCTATAGCCCAATGGCCACACCGTTTGAAAGCTTGTGTTAAAGCAAAAGGCGGCCATTTCGAGTGAATACAATTTTTTTTAACAACCAATATTGTCTTCTAATAAATGAAATAATTTTGAATACAATATGAATATTGTGTTTTTTTTATCGCGTTTTATATTTGTAACAGAACATATGGCAGGACTAGGTACATATAATGTTTCGTACTATTGACCCACCTACCATATGTTCGGAGCCATGTGTGTGACTGATACCGCTTTGCAATTAATGTTCAAAATGCAAGCCCATAAGTTGTCATGTGCATTTGGATTCTGCCGATGTTAGAGGACCACACAGACAAAAACATGCAGCAAAAACCAGGCAGAAAATAAATATACGAGTATTAGTCTATGACTAGATTTAACGTTTAAATACTTATTGGTAGGCCCCCATAAGGGAGCGATCCAATAATACAAACAAAGCAGAAATAATGTTGCCAAAAAAAAAAAAGAGTTATAAATAAGATAAATATACTTTTATCCACCGTTTCTCGATTTTTTTTCAACATAATATGACGGACGTAGTCTTTTCAAAGATATGTTAACTCGGATGTGGATTCGTAGTTGCAGAAAGAATTAGATATCTTTTGTTCCGGATATATAGTAATAGGCTAACAAATGGCTATAGATCGCTAGCTGATAGATACTCTTGCATGATGTGTATTGCTGAATAGCATTACATTGCATTATATGTCTTTATAATGAAAATCCACAATTTTGTGATAAATATTGAGTGTAAGAAGCAAAGAAAGTGTGGCGTGGAATAAAAACAAAAGCGTAATGATTCAGCCATTAGACAAATGGTTGTTGTATAACTTATGTGTTTTCGTTATAATAAAACATACTTATGTGTTTTCGTTAATATAATAAAACACTTGTTTCCGTTATTATAATAAAACACTTGTTTTTTTTTTTGGTTTTTTACTTATGTAAAACATAACACTTGGTTTTATTTACTTCTTTTATTTATTACTTCTTGAGCGTATGTCTTATATGAAGACTTGTTTAAACACTGACTTATTAATTGGAGCTATGGCGAAATGAAACCTCGCACAAAAGAATAAACAGACAAATGCAGACGCATTGTCAGCATTTGTTTGCTTTGGATTTATTAATAGGAAATGTTGAAATTAACACGAGTTCGTTAACTCAGCAAAATATAAAAATGTTGTTGAAAATGAGCTCAACAGTCACGAGTTGCAATTAAGCATGTAAGTTTTTCTGGCGAAAAACAAGTTAACAAGAATTTCGTTAACTTATACAAAACAATGCTGCAGCCAACTGTAGCGTCTGTGGAAGGAACAAAAAGATTAAGAATAAAATTTATGGCAGTGAGCTTCACTCCTGCTGCAATTCGAAAGTGTGCTCCCACAAAAATGTATTACCACAGTACAGTATTACCAACTTTACCAACTGACTTACCAATTTTATCTGGATTAGTCTTTTATTCATCGCATGTATAGTATAACAGGATATTTGAAAATCTAAAGTCTGTTCTAGTCGATAGTCAGGCAGCTACATTAAAGCACATCGTTTTTCGGACGACCAAAGATTCGGCAAAAATTATTTCTACCCAAGGCTGAGTTTGGTGTGTGTCCCTGCTAATGTTTGGTACTGACCACAAACAAAATTTCTCTTCCCTTACAAATTTCACGCAACTTCTGCGTACTGAATTCCATTTCCACAAATTATCCACTGCCATTGCAGTATTGACCACAAACGGAATGTGGAAAAATTTGACATCTGAGGTTAATAAAGAATCGTTTGCAGTAAATATTGGGGGCACTTGCTGTTGTGTTAACTAATATTCTGATAATTGTTTGGCACAGAAATTTTCACATTTGGGGTATCCGTTGTCTTTTAAAAATGTTATATACAAAAATTTATGGACAAAGTCGATCGCTATAAATTAAATGAACTTCTTTGTCTATAACGATAACTGAAAAATATTTTGTAATTTACCAAATTTGGATTATCTAAAAATATAGAGTCTGCAACCATGCCCAGGTAGCATAAGCAAGCGCTTATATCAAGGGCAAATAATCGCGAAACTGCCCCGACAATGCTCTGTTTCAGAATGAATAGACTTTCTGCCAACCCATTCACAGAAGCTATATTCGATTTACTGATGTCGTCTAATATCAACAAAACAATCACTCTTATTGTGCTAGTAAAATTCTTATCAATGGTACAGTAGTTATGCACCTGCTTAAAACGGCACAAAGCGGCGACTCATCCACTGTATTTTCCCGATTTGGGCCCAGGTATAATTTTGGCTTGCAAATTTTAAAATGTGGTTCCTGGGAAACAGATTTAAATCAAATGGTAAGGGCAATGATATCATTTCGAGGTTCTCGTCAAATCCTTATATAAAAAAGATGTCGAAACGTTAGAAAAACATTGAACTGATGACTTTTAAAGGAGAGTCGAAAACTTTGCATGCTGAGTCATTTGGACCTATTTGCATAACCTGACCCAACCAATGTAATCACTTTATACTGATGCGCTTAATGGACCTTTCTATTTTATACCCGCACTCTCCAGCTTTCTCTACAACTATTTCTCTTGTCCAAGCAGCCGGTGTGAATCTCCTCTATTATTCTTCTCTCAGCCACAATGAAACATTCTTCTTCGTACTAGGGTTCGGTTGTTCTTACCCAATCACTAGTATTACGGCAGTTATCATCGAATAAGTTTTCACTGGGCGTCAGGATTATGTAGAGCTCTTTGTTGTAGTAATGAGGAGAATTTGTGAGAGTAACTTTGCGGTTGATTTTGTACGATTATGTACCGTGGTAGCAACCAGGTGGTGATCACATTATACGTCATCAATCATGTTCCTTATAATGTTCACAAAGGTCGTTAACATTTGGAGGGTTCTGTATCTTATTTTTCTTTAGTTCTCGCATAACAATTTTTTATTTAAAATGAGCGGCTATTAAGCAAACTCATCGTAGTATTGAGTGTGCCTATGATCAATAGATACTTAAGAAATATGGATATTAACATGTCATTTGGTTACTTTAATTAGTCGTCGTCTAACATAAGGTACTACCAGCCGCCAGAATGTTCGATGGCATTACCAAGGAGTACTTTAAAGAAATTGGAAAATTTTCTTCGGGTTACTCGCATGTGAATAACAAAGTTCAAAGTTCTCCAATTGCGCGGCACTCTGTAGGGAAAGGATTGAACCCTTCCTAACAAAAATAATTGTACCGGATAATGAAGGTGGCTTAATGGTAAATAAAAAAGCAGAACTTACATATCTTTCGGATCTTGGTCTACAAAATTATGTCCAATACCCTCATTTGGACTATGGAACGAGGTTGCGGTATTCAGAGACCCATTAGGTGGGCAGTTGTTGATGGGATTGGTAGTAATTCGTATCCGAGAATCTGCAAGGTCAGGCAATAGTAAGTGCATGAAATGTTACGTTTGTACAAAGTTTAACTTACCTCGCGGGTTAACGAAACTTTGTCCGTTCGTACTGAATGTCAACATTGAAGATCTATCCATTGTGGACCGCCCCAACCATACCCAGTCATGGGCGTTAGTAGTGGTGTCTGCTATAAATTTCGATTCACGATTTACGTCAGTGGCCTTCGATAAATCTCCAGGATCCAGGCCGCTCTCAATGTGCACAGCTTTGAACTTTGATGCATACACCACGCATGATATAACAAATACAACAATTGCAAAACAGAACGCCGTCAGCAACACGTACATTCCCACCTCGATGGAAGACATGTTTCGGTTCGAGACTTTTTTACTCGGATAATGCATTTTATCTTGCGAAAGACTGTTTCCATGATGTTGTCGTGCCTGTACTGTTGGTTCGTGGTGGTGAGTAGAGTCTCGCAAAGGAATTCCTAATGTTAAAGAAAATGAAAAACTCAGAAATGTAATTTGTCTGCAACTTTTGAATAAAGCCAGTTCACTGGCAGTAGATTTAATATGTATTAGATGCCGTTATATCATAGAATTGGAACTATGAACAAACATAGAAGAATGTTTTCCCTTCCTTTGCTAAGGATGTGTCAGCAACAATATTTCTGTTATTTGTCGTATTTTTAAAGTGATATTAATATGCCCTCGAAGCGAAATGAAATCCATTTTGTAAGGGGACATATTTGTAGGGCTTCAGAAAAAAATTGTTGCAATCTTTCCGAATGTGTGGAGCAAGATATGGGTAAATGTTATCCATGTCGTTCTCTACGTTATCCACATGCAAAAGCAAGACAATTTTAAAGAGGAACAGCATCTGAAAAAGGTCACATATAGTCTGAAACTAAGCGGCAATAATAAATAAATATTTAGGTGGTGTACTGGAGGAACTTGGTTTTATATCTTGCAAGAATGAACTCTGTTTGTATATGGCATCAGTCCATAAGGGAGCATTGACTGCAGTGTACGTGGACAATCTCATTATTGGGTGCAGCGATAAAGAAATCGTGATGAAACTCTAAACCCCAATAATTTTGTCGTCACCGAAAAAGAACAGTTTCATTATTTTCATGGAATGAAAAGATATATTGATAGAAAACTGGCTCAATAAACCTAATCAATCTAAATACATTCGAGATGTATTGAAAGAATTTGAAATGGAAAACTCAAGGACAGTAGGCATCAATTTAGCACCCGGTTACCAAGTAGCTTATAACTGTGGTTGCGAAAAAGGAAAACAATAAGATGGTCAATCATTAATCGGAACACTAATGCAATTGGTGATATTTACAAGACCGCATATACAACATTCAATTTCGCAAATAGCAAAAAGGAAATCCGACTCACATGTTGAACATATAATCAAGCTTAGGTATCTATCAGGAATTAGCGATTTGAAGTTTATCTATTATGCAGGAAATAAACAGTGGTAATTCAATTAACAGAAAATTATCTACAGAAACATACAGTATACGACTGCATCAGAGGCTGCCAAAGAAGCAGTGCATTTAAAATGGGTACTACTTGAACTCAATGTACACGTAATAGGATCTGTGCTATTATATATTGATAATTAAAGCATCCGAAAACTGGCTAAAATGCAATGCTCAACGGAAGCAAATACATTGAAGTAGGACTCCTTCAGGTCCGGGAATTGATTCAAAGTGATAAAATAGAATTAGATTATTGTCAAATATCGAAATAGCACATATTTTAACTAAGTACTTGCCAAAATGTAAGCACACCAATTTCGTAAGCCCACCAATCTTATATTCCTTCTCGGAGTATTAATGAATTTAATATTCGAAAGTTTTGATAAATAAACTTGCTCGACAAATGAAAATTTTTTCCTATTGCAAAGTAATACGATCTAGGCCTTTCGGCCTTATCTTCAAACACCTCTTATTTTTTGCTTATGTGAAAAAGAATTAAAAATGCTTCCGGCAGGACTGTAAGATTGTTGTCTAACATACCTATAATATCGGCCAAATCTCCTCCGGTGTTTAGAAACTTGCTTTTTTCTTTTCGAAATATTCCATCATTCTGCACAATCTCATGTTTATTAATGATGTCATTGGCATTGTTGAAATCGACATCCACAGCGGCCAAAGCACTGGCTAGGGGGGAAATATTGTATTTAGTCTGCTTTGAAGATATCGCGTTTCGACGAAGTCGACAATCCTCGGCCAAGAGTAAAGTGACCCTCAACAAATTGCCATTTCCTTCCCCAACAGCTATAACTCGTGGATGATGTGAAGCCAGCATTGGAGCAAAAGCCACTACTTCAGTGTCTAAGCTTTCTACCAACAAGAAGTAGTCTTCGACCGATATGTCTCTGCAATGTGTTTCCGGTATTATTACTGAAAGCTGAATGAATATATTTATCAATATAGTAATCTCATACCGTAATGGCGTCCTTGATCCGTCTGAGAATTCTAAATCGATGTCCAAGAGCCCTTCCTGATATTGAGCTGTTAGTTTGTGAGTAATAGCTGTTTCAGCAATGTACCCATTCTCAATGGTATTGTCCGGAGTAATTGTCAATTGAAGTCCAGAAACTACACGTACCGATAATTTCACAAGACTCACCTTATCACTTCCAACGCGTATTTCCTTTGCACCAATTACACGACCTGTTATAGGGGATAGAACCTAAGGAATAAAAAAACATTTGAACCATTATAATGGCACACATTTAGGTAAAATTACCTGCACATCAGTTCGACCCATAGATTTTCCTTGCAGAATTCTACCCTTCAGAAGAGCAACTTTGGGATCAGCTACCCGTAACAATGGCTGCACTAAATCTGTCACTCGCAGGCCAGTTCTGCGAGATATAAAATAGCTTATGCGGCCAGAATTCTGAAAAATGAAAAATATTTGTACGTTGTCACATGTCGACCAACATTTGTTCAAGTTTAAATAATTTTCAAGCACTTCTTAATGATCACAAAGTTTGGTAAACCGACATTTCTTTCCGTTGTATTGTTATAAGATCATTGACCATATTAGAGGCAAATTGAAAAACATAATCGTTATGGATTTATACAAATTAAACAATGTTTGGCATTTAAAATAATTTACACAAAATTAAACAGTCACCAAAATTATTTGTGTGGCGTCAAAAACTATATTCGATCCCAGAGTTCGTATTTTGCGTGCAATGGGTTAGCAATCCATGAAATGAGTAACGCACACTTCGTTCTTGGAAATGACGCTTAATCATTACTCATGCGTAACATGAGAACAAGATTCATTCATTCTCATTTTTGAGCTACAGATAAATTCGAATTTTAGTTTGACAACAACGTAAGGAGATTTTCCAAGACTTTGAAAGGTAAATGGGCATGTGTTATATACGGTCAACGGAAGGAATCTGAATGTGCATTCCAATTCTGTAATGGTTATCATAGAAATCCACTGCCATGTGACCAATGAATTGAATTTGCCTACCATTCACATGAGAGGTGGAAAATCGTAAAAGCTTAATGTCCATCACTATGGGTAAGGTATATTTGTAATTAATTACACATCACTCTGAGTGTGTAGAGAGATTTAGATAATTGCAAATACTATGAGGGAGTAAGTAACAGAAAAAATCCATTGCATTTTCTGTGGGAAGGAGTATTTTCTACCCATAGCTAAAGAGTAAACTATTGTGTTACTATAAGAATGTAATTATTTTAATTACAATACTTGCAAAATGGTAATATGGCCACAGTTACAGTGACACAGCCCAAATGTGCAAATACAAAATCAGGTATATACACTCTAAATCTAGTAACTTCTAGATCCACAGCTGCAATTTTGTGAGATAGAATGATTTATAACCCTTAAATATATGTATATATAAAATCTCCTGCAAAATTGTAGCGTTGTGAGGTCTTGAATGAACTGAGCGACATTCTTTTCTTAAAGAAAATCTGAGTTTTTTTTGGAGTAACCTAAGAAATAAATGTAACTACAATTGCGGTTCGAACATGTAATGTTGATCAATATCCGAATACTCAATTTTTTTGCCTTCTACAAGTTAGCCTCTAGTATTCAACAATATGTAAAGCCGTTCATAAAAATATTGGCGTTCATCCATTTAAGTGTCAACTGATTCAAAAGCTCATGCCACAAGAGCATTATTATCAGTTAGTTTCCAGTAGTGGACAACAGCAAATGGGCGAAGTATATATAAAAATTGTTGCACTTTTAGACCACCAGAATTCTAAATTGTGATCAATTTTTTGGCAATGTTGTTTTGTACAGAAGATCGTAAAAAGTTTGGCAACGAAAATATTTTTGAAAAATCTACTCACAAATTGAAACTTTTACAGGGTCAAAGTATATTCTTTAGAGATAAAACTACAAAATTTATTTCACTTTCGGCAGTTACATCATTAAATATTACAACCTCTCCAAGTGTAAACTAGATATCGTGGCTTAATTTTGAATCAATCCTGAAAATAGTGAACCCATGTTTGGTCTTATTGAGTACATTTTCAAAGGTGATTATAATTTTTATTAGACATACAAATAGAGTAAAAGTTTCAACAAATATTTTCCAAATTATAAACATAAAAGACGGGAAAGTGAAATTTGTATCGGATGGCGCAGAATGGTGATCGTCCGATAGTATGGGATTATTCATTTAATGTATCATATTATATGCATATATCATTGTTTTAAAAATAATCTGCATTTTATATTTAAATAAATTATAATTGTAATTTAATTATCCCCCGATCTTCACATATTTTTACTTTTTATAGACGAAATGTAATCACCGTGTTCACTATTATAATTACTGAGTTTTTAAAGGTGCAAGCGGTAAGATCATTATTATTTCTGTGAATAAGTGGTAAAATTCAGTAATAAAAATGACAATGTCTTCTAGGTTTTTTTTTTTTTTGTAAAATAGGATGAAATTTTACCCAAGATGTTCACATGTGTGTCCACATGTGGACAATCGGATTAAGGAGCGGAGACTGCGATGGAAGATCAAGAGTTCTGGGAATGCGATACAGTAATCACCTCCACACTATTTTAGGGGAAAGTTTATAATCATTGTCCTGTTGAAACATCCAGACCTGCAATAAGCCCAACAGTTATAATACTTTTCAAAATTTTGATATAATCTTCGTTTTTCTATTGATTCGATAAACATGAAATTTCCCACACCCCTTGACGTCATACATCTACAGATAATGGCGGTGCCACCACCGTGCTTTATTGTTTTTTTATAAAACATTTGTCATTAAAGGCCGCATTCTCATTTCTCTATATTTTGGAACTTTTTTGACACCAAATATTTCAAATTTACTTCTCTTAGTGGAAAGAATGTGTTCGGCTGGCATTTAATATGTAAGGCTTTTTATGTAGTACTCTGCCATGCAGGCCACTTTGAGACATGATGTTCTAATGCCGTTATTTTTTTGTTAAGTATCACATTGAGAATGGTTGGAAGCTGGACGATTATTGCGTTTCGCTTCTGGTATTACGTTGATTATCATCTATTGGTACCAAGCATTGTCTTTCGCCTTGGAATTCGCTCGCAATGGGCCATAGCAAAGGTTTGATGCAGTTGGTGACTTGTCTGTTGTTAGTTTTTCTTTCGGTAGATGGATATGTTGCATGTTGTTTTGGCGTTGGTGTTTTGTTTTCATAGGTTTGAAACTGCTTTATCAAACTGTTTCGAGTTTTTATTAAAATTATTGTGATGTTGAATATTCGTCATAGCTACAGGTAATAAGAAGAGTTGTTAACAAGTCTTCATAGAATACAAGCATCAAAAAAAGAAAGCAATAAAATAAGTGTTTATTTTAAAGCAAAAAAAAAGAAAATTGTATTATTTAAAGGTAAAAAATAATAACTTATATTCTGTACAATGGAACTTAACTTTACCCTAAAACTTCTACATTCCAAATAATTTTTGAAATGATTTAAGATGTGAACTCTCACCCTAGCCTTTACTAAAATCGATTAATAAAGTCAAGCAGTAAGCATTTTTATTCAAACAATTATTTATATAATTAGAGAAGTTACCGTGTAATTGGTTGATGTTCTTCTCCCTCTGAAACCCATACGGAATTTAATTGATTTGATTTATCATTTTTTTATTTTAAAAGGAAATTACTCTTCTCACAATTACTTCCTTTATTACTGCCTCAATTATAGGCAAGATTGAAATAAGGCTAATCGGTTTATAATCGGTTTTACACTCACTCTTGAATATCGGTCTGACTATCGTGGTTTTTAGTAGTTTAGGAATAGATGCCTCATTAAAAGGTTTGTTTATTAGGCTGGTATTGCCGACTACCCTTCTTTATATCAATACCTAGAAATATTTTACGTGTTTTATGTTCATATGCTAAACATTATTTTTTTTTAACAGATTATTGATTACATAAGTCTTAAATCTTGCAAACAAGCTCAGAGGTTTCGCGGGTAATACTAATGCATGTACTTGAATTATCTAAATAATAATAATAAACGTTACGATCTGCAGAAATGCTTTAAATCCGCTGCCAAGTAGTTTGCTGAAAAGCGTTTCCTTCAAAACTTTAGTCAAAGACACAGACGGACATTGACATCTTCACTCTTTCTGATCTAGCTGTAGCTAGTATTTCTTCTTGGACCTAAACATGAATAATTTTAAACATCGAAACTTACTTAAATAAAATTAAAACTAGTGTCTTTTAAAAAATTCCAATGCTATTCTCCAAAATTCTAAACCGAATCGAAGGCAGATTTATAGTCGGAAAAATCTTGGATCTGCGTAGTGTGAATGTCTAGCCAGTTGTAGACTAACCGGTTTGAAAGCACTGGTAAGGTCCAATCTTTCACATATCATTCTCGATAGCAATGGTTAAAATGTTTACATTCTGTTCTGCAAAATATAGTTCAGAAGACGACGCTGGTGGATTATCAGCTCATCGCTATTGATCTTAAATAGCTTTACCGCAGGCTATCAGCACCCGCAGCTTTATTCTTTTTATACTGCTGTTCTGATCTCGTTTTGGTTCGGTACTAGGCAATTTATGCTGTCATCGATAATTGACGTGATTTCGTCATTAGAGCAGCCATCAGGAGCTAGTAATGTATATAGATATTCTGTACACAATTGCAACACACTTTGGGTATTCCAGACCAAATTTCCATGTCCTTACAAGAGCGGAACCATGTATCACAACCATAACCTTTACTTTTTATCTTTTGGTAGAATTTTATGGCTTCGCCTATATGCCAGTACTTTTCTGTGTCCTCCCGATCTTCCGCCTTTCTGGCGCTTAAAACATAGTTTGTCACTCTTCTCCTCCCTTTAAAACGTTCCCTCATAGCACCTCTTTCAATTGGCCGCATTCTTGACATTTGTACAGCATCCTTTTCTAGCATTCGTCATTATACAAGGAGTTGTCTGAAAGCAATTTTTAATATCCAAGTATCGGGTTCTCGCAGTTTTAAGGAACAATAAAATTAGGGGCGTTTTGTTGTAACAATTGAGAGTTTGTGAGAGTAGGTTGCTATCTTTAGGGGAATATGCAACTTACCGATATTTTCGGTTTTCGATCGCTTACAAGTCTAAACCACAAAACAATATGTCTCACTCTCTTAATTACTGCAAACCCAAATCCGAATTAATGCATTTGTGTAGAAGGTGCCACATCTTTACTCTTGTGCATTTTGTTTTCTCCATTGTCAAAGAGTCCGGATATATTCTTAAATTGAATTATAATTTTCGTATTCCCCAATATTGCAATTAGGAGTTGTAATTTCCCGGATATTTGAACTCGAGTACAAAGTAGGAAACATATTAGAATTTTATGGGGTCTCAGGAAGCTTCATTTTTGATATCGCAAGGCAATTGCAAACAACTTGATATAAGTACTAAAATATATAATTTAAGCATACCCGACCTAAGACGATACTCGTTATTCCATACGATTTTCAAATTATAGTTAAAAAAGCACAGCGTTGTGAAGTACCCCAGTTGTGTGTTATGGGATTGACAGGTGTTATTATTTTTTATTGTAAATCCTTCACTATATGCAGGTGTTACTGCTTAAGTTGTGAGAAAGACAACTCTAAATACTCCTCTTGCAGGTCATTCCCCTCTCGCACGCGTTTGAACCTATTTTCGAGTCACCTTTTCCACTCCAAGAGAGGTAACTCAATGAAAAAAGAAATGATGTCGCGATTTATTTTTGGCATGCTAGTATACAAACAAATCATTGAGTGATAAGCCAGACAAGACTGCAGAATATTCGGCTTTTTTAGAAAGCCACGACGACTTTATTGAATGAAAACTGAATTTTACACAACATTTTGAGATTTTGCCAGTATTTTTAAACAAAATGCGGCGATTAGCACAGAAATAGAAAGTTATAAAAAATGGGGTTAAAATGTTTTAGCTGCACCACGTCTTTCCCAATTGAAATCAAAAGCTTTACAAATAGTATCGAAAAAATCAACCGAAATTGAGAATTTGTCATTTATCATTGAGAAAAATTAGGAAATTAGAAAATTAGGATTTCTGCTCAAAATAGAGACAATAACTTCAAATAAAAACGAAAAGTCCCATTTAATGTTGGGAAATGGTAAATTAAAAACCACTGCAGAATTTCAGTTGTTGAATTTGATACCCATTCATTTTGCGTTGGTGCTCTGCTCTTATCCAATGTTGAATTAGCGCACAATACAAAATTAAACTTTAGCTTACGGAAACCTTCCGCTTCGAATTTATAGAGAATGAGCCAATGTGTGCGGGGGGTATACCAAGGGGCATGGCAATACAATCTATTTTCATTCACAGTACTGAGTTCACCAAACGCTTGATGTGTGCTAAATTATGCTAAATTTAGTGCAATTGAATGAAAGCTATGAATCACGAGATATATGTATGTTAAATTACATAATTTTTATGGAAGGTAACACTGAGTCTAAAAATAAAATATGTATAAGGTTAAGCTGAATATCAGAAGCTTAATTACGTCTCATTCACGGGATGCAAGGGGTTTTATTTGTAACAAAAAGCCCATGTTGAATCAGTCGCTTTTTTAAATTTTGTCAAGTATTATGAAGCTATTGAAGTGTAGACTGCAGAGCCTGCTAGAATTACAAGGGAAGGGTTGAATTTCAATGTCAAATCTAAATTTATTAAGCGTTTGATGTTTGTCAAAAAAAGAGTAAGATAAACGTTCATCGAATTTATCGTCGTATCGAATGAAATATTTCTTTTTTCATTTGTGTATGATTACGCTTGCCTTTGTATGACGCAAAAAATTAATTCCCCGATTTTTACAATGAGTGATTTTGTTGAGTAAAGAAATTACATTAAATTATAAATTATTATTTACAAAGTGCTGGGAAAACGCTTAGAATACAGAAGGCGTTCGGTAAGTAGATTTCATTGAAAATAAATGTTTACAAGTGGTATAAAGAGTTTAGAAAATATGGAGAGAGAATACGTTAAAGATAAAGAACGCCCCGGGACCCAACAACGTCTACAAATGAGAGCCACGTCCAACAAATCCCATATCTGGTGCCAAAAAAGCCTTGCCCATTGCGTTCAAATCTGTGAACAGATGATTTCTGGCCACAAACTCGTTACAAAATACATTATTATGGGAAATGGGACCGAGATCCATGCTTATGGTTCGGAAATAGCCAGCCAATCGAGTGAATATCATGCCAAGGGTGAAGCGAAACCGAAAATATCTCGCCAAAATAACTCAAAAATCAAGATGTGACTTCCGGCTATTTCCTAAATTCAAACTGCCTCTGGATCACCATGTTGAGGACTAGAAAAAAGTGGGCATAAGTGTACTGTGTCTTGGGTGTGTGTTGGACACATGGGCATATCTTGGTGTAGCACCTTTGAAAACACTTCTGGGATACTTGGCAATTTGTGCAGAATTCTGATGCAATCAGACCTAAACGGAAAAATTGAGTTTTAAAGAGCTATTTCATAAAGTTAATACCATGCGCCATAGAATATAAATTATTTTAATTATTAGTATTATTAACAAGTACTGGATTCAGTAATTATGGATGTACCCACTACAGAACATGTACATTCCAACTCTACACAATTTTTTTGCACATTTTAATAGCGCCCATACTTTGGTAAATGTTGAAATCGTATTCCAAAGATATTTACCAATGCTCTTACATCTCTCACTCTCTCTTGGGTAGCGTATATTTCCTTTATGATTTCATATTTACCTGATCAACAGCGACAAATCTAGCATACACTTCAACAGGGCTTTGCTGATATCTGGCACGGCATGTAGTCTTGTCCAAGAATCCGTTATTGTAATATCCCGCATTGTGTTGGCCGTGGACAAATGAACGCTTTTTCCTGCGTGTCTTTTTATGTCTAGAAGATTTAAAGAAAAACATATAATTATTGATTGAAATGCTTCTTTCAGCAGACTTTGAAAAGACTTTTTTCGATTCCCTGGACGTCACGATTACACTGCAGTTTAAATCGATTAGCAAGACTTTCAAAGGACCGACGAAATTACATCGTTATCACCTTTGTTAAAACATTAAACTTTTAAATTAATGTTAGCTTATTGGCAAAATTAAACGACAGACATCGAAAATAACTGTTATTAATTAAGTTTGAACCAAAGGTCGAAGTGCACTAGAAATACTTCAAGCGCACCAAAATATTGGTTATCTTTCACTTATTTATAACAAATATTTTTCATTTTTACAACAAACAAAAAATATTTCTGGTCTTTATTATATATATATATATATACTATATATATATATATATATATATATATATATATAATTATATTATATACATATACATCTACATACATATACATATATATGTAATATACATATATAATTTAAGGATATTACATAAGAGTAATTTTTGAAATAAAATTTATTGAATGCGTTTTATTTTACCACAGAAAAAAAAGGATTAGTCTGAAACCCGAAATTCTCCCCCATAAATAGCCTGTTTCCAAAAAATGGATCGCTCAATTCATTCGCTTCAATTTTGCACGAATGGCTGTTTTGGGTTTTGTAATCAGAGTTTAAATCGTTTGTATGGCCGATGTAAAAGCTTTCATTTTTTCGAATTTTTTGTTTTTTATAAAATGAATAAAAACGGTTTAAACGAAATAAAATGTCAAATATTGACGATTGGAAAACCCCATTCATCGTTACCGTCATTATCATCGTCCGATAAATCACATGGCAACCATTTATTCTCATCTCATAAAAAATATAAAAAATTATATAGCGACCAACATGCATTCATAATTATAGTTGTTTTTTTAAGGATATAAAACAACCTCCTAGACTGAATAATAACATTTTCAAAACAGCAAAGCACCGTTCAATGGTATCTTTCGCTTTGCAACGTTTCTTGTTGAACCTGATCTACCAACATTCGATTGGGTTTCAAATCTTATAGCCGGAATCACATATTTAGGAAATCATGAACAAAATGTTTT
This sequence comes from Philornis downsi, assembly GCA_019455685.1. Taxonomy (NCBI): domain Eukaryota; kingdom Metazoa; phylum Arthropoda; class Insecta; order Diptera; family Muscidae; genus Philornis; species Philornis downsi. The sequence continues at coordinate 69,369 of JAHXMU010000181.1, forward strand.
TAATATTTTCCCCATTACAAAAAAATACCAAGAATCCAAGTATTTTTTTTTTTTCATTTCAAATAATGATCAGCTGAACTTTTTCCTAGACAAATGAGTCGGGATTAGCAACTTCATGTCTTGCGTTTATTATCGTGTTTTGATCACATTCTAAATTTCCGAGCCCACGCTTAGCTACAAAAACCTTTGTGCTTGTAATATAGATGGTTCACATTACCTCCTGGTAATTTTATGCAAACATGCGTTTCATCCACGCAGCCTGTAATACCAGGTAAAGTGGAATTATTGTAGAAGCATTCTTTCGTTTAATATTCTTCTGCGGCTCAGAGACGTTCAAGCATTCGTTGACTACTTTCAATATTTGAGATTTGGACATGGATGAAATAAGTTCATTTCCAATCGATGATTGATAGCCACCAGTTTCAATTGGACTTTAAAAAGTTGCAAGTTTAATTATAGAATGAATGTGGTATTCCCGAAAGCACTTTTTATTTGTGGTTCAATTTTTCTAAGCAGCATTATAAACACTTCCTTTCTCTTCCGAAAATTGGCTATAACGAGTATATTCGTCCATGGCAGGATATCCCGCACTGCCAAGACGAGTATACTCGTCCTACTTGAATATATTATAACATGCAGGCTTTTGAATTAGCAATTTTTTTCCCCCCACAAACATAATATAAATATGAAAAAAACTTGAAAAGTACTACAAATAAATTTTTTTACAAAAATAATACTTTATTTCTTATAGAGAATGATCTTTAACGCAAAAATTAACTTCATCGTGTATTTATAATAAAATTTTATAGCAACTAAATCACTTATGATACCTTATCTTCATGATAGGATTTGTAACAAAGTCCAATACATAATGGAGTTTTATCAGGACAGCTCGGACAGTAATATCGAGTCTCCTTTCGAATGCTTTTCGTTGCACAAACTCTACATTTGCGAGTTGGGTTTTTCTTTTGTTGTGTGGGAGGAATACGAAAAAGGATATCGAATCCTTCTGCCTTCATAATGCCAACGACGAGTATACTCGTCTTTAGTTTTCTGCTTGTAAATGATTATGTATGATAATATACATATGTGCACTTGCCAAGAAATAACAGGGTTTTGGTAAACAATAACACTCAAAATATAAATGGCAATGGGAATGACTTCATATAATTTAGGCTTGGCAGCGGATGGGATAATCTTACCGATCTCCATGAATATCCAGAACATTTGATGCATCGCGCAAATTTCTTTTGCACGAGCGTAATCTCCTTTATGACTGTAGTCACCGCTGTTAGATACTAAGTGTTACAGTCCCAAATATTCTTAAACAAAACATTTTTACTTATTCGTTTTTTATTTGATTTTAAAATTAAACGACATCCATTGACACTCGATTAGTTGAAATAAAGCAAGCTTTTCTAGCAAACGAAAGTTTTCCTTTGTTTTAGAAAACCTCAGTTTTAAGGGCTTTCGTTAGTAGACGATTCTTTCGGGCATAGTACTGAACGTTTTAAGCAAACAGGCTGAAAGTATAAAAGTTTCGAAAAACTTTTACAGCTTGTTTCCACAAAATCAATCACACAATTCGTTCTTCAAGAAAACGAACAACTATTTGTGTTCGTATTTGTAAAATTGTCATTTTGATGAGATTTTATTTTTATTGAGTAGGTTTACCATAAAACCTCTGTTTTTGTATTAATGGTAACATTAATTACCTAACCTAACCTAACATTATGTTTGGAAAATGAAAATGATAGACCAAAATGAGGTCAGAAGCATTGTGTTGAGAAATTCTTCAATTTATGAACCAATTATTTGCCTTTGCTTATACCGGGTTATTCATTCAAAAGTAAAGTTAAATATGATTTCGATGAAACTTTTATTTAACTGTCCGCCTCTGGATTGGTTGTAGCAGTGAAGAATTTTGAGGTAAAGCCCAATGACACCTCAGACCATAATGCGCATCAAACAGTCTCATTTTCCGGATACATACCGCTGAGGGAAAAATGAGCTTAATTGCTGAAGAAAATGTTGTTCGGTTGAAAACACACTTTTGTAGTAAGTTTTTACTATTTTTGTTAAACGATTTATGTACATATATTCGTAAATGCAAACCTTTCATTAAATAGGTAACACTTCAGATGACAGGTATTTAACAGCTGACAACCTTGCCAGAAAAGCTGTATTGAAACCACTAATCTAGTGTTATAATATTGGCATTTTACACAGAATACAATTTGTACATGCGGCTACTTAAAACAAAGATGATAACTTTTCTTTTCTGAAATCGATTTTGATGCTGAACTGAAAATACTAGTATTGTAACACATTGCAAAAGAACGCTGTTAGATCACTCCATTTTTAAACGTGAAGATTTGTCTTCTGCCTTAAATTTTATGACTAAAGGGCCCGTCACATAAGATACGTCGCGTCCGTTGCGGCAACGTGTTTGACTGACAGCTGAGTTGATTGCATATATTTTAATGAAGATCGTCACATTCACGACGTATGCGTTGCCGTAACGGATTAAAGTTGGTCAACTCTCAACTTTTGACGTACGGCAAGTCCGTCACAGAAATCAGCTGATTAATTTAGTTCATTAGCAGTTTGTTTTTCTGGTTATTGGTTGCAGCTTTTTCTTTTGCCTTTTTTTTTTAATTAATTTTTTGTTTCATTTAATTATTTAAATGGAATTTATGCTTATAGAAGCGGTGCAGATGCACCCTTGTCTTTTTGATAAGACAATTAAAGCATATCGAGACAAGGTTGCAAAAGAAAAATCGTGGAGGACTGTGGCGGCTGCCACAAACGCAACTGGTGAGTTAATTTTTAAATAAATTATTTGAATGTTGATATTGACAACATGTATTTTATATTATATTGCAGTGGAGCAATGCCAGAGTCGCTGGAGGTCTCTTCGCGACAGGTACGTGAAGGAGGTCAATGCAGCCAAGGCTCCATCGGGAAGTGGTGTCAAAGACGGGAGTGGTTGGCGCTACATGGACGCGATGTCCTTTTTGCAACGCCACGTTGCTCCGCGCAGGTAATTTCAAAGCTTTGCCATTATGTTTATGGACATTTCTAATCAAATTTATTTTCCAGAACATGTTGGTTTGTTTGCTGTGAGCTGCCACCTCCTCTCGGGCAATCAACACCACATACACTCGAACCAGAAGGTAGGAAATGGAGTGATAAGAGGAAAATGCAGGAGGATTGGTTCGAGACCCTTTGTGGCTCTGTGTCTGACTGGATTAAAAACCAGCCAGCACAGAGTCAGCCTCCACAGCCGGTGTCTCGCAACCAGGATTTTTTAAAAGTGCTAGACGGCTACCTGCAGAAGCGCTCTGAGGACGACCAAGATAGGCTAAAGGTCCAATTGCTGAACATGGTTGTGAATTTTGAAAAGTGATGTGATGTATTAATGTGAATTTTCAGTTTTTTAGTTTTATATATATATGATCTCTTCGAATTTTTTGATGACCAGTGATCAATTATGTCGATTTATATATTTAGCGAGCTTTGTGGTCCTTTTTTGTGATGCAAATAAAACAACTTTTAACAACATTTAAATATTATTTTATACGTATTTTTATTATTAAACAAATATGATGCTACTGCGGGGAATATTGCTTAATCGGGTGTGAAACGATATAACTCATAAGTTCATCCCTTAATTTGAATGCGCATTTTGATGCATTATTTGACGCTGTTCTCCTGGCTCTTTGCAAAGGGACAGATATTTCACTACGCCACAGCCCATTGATCTGAATTGTGTCATCGTCACGGTCGACATATTCTGGCGGACAATAACTGCCATCATGCATTTTGAGGAAATTGTGAAGAAGCACTGTGGCTTTAATAACTTTCTCTGCGGATTCGGGTTCGGGTTCCTTATGGTTTGGTGGAATTCGTCTGGGAAGCAAAAAGTGGTTGCGAAAAACCCATGCGAGTCGCGATTTCGCAATAGTGGTTGCACCAAATATCTTCGTTGCCCGTACAATTTTCTCAAACACTCGCGGGCTTCGAACAACATAAGCATTATTGATATTACGTTCATTAATTGGGCAGTGTCCATATTGAATTTATTTGGCAGTCTATTTTGCAAATTTGCGATAAAATTTTGTATGCGCTAAAAACTACTAATCAGCTGTTTTCTCATATACGGCAACGGATTTGTTGTGACGACTCTAGACTCTTCATACGTCATGTCAGTCAAATACGTTGAAGCAACGTATTCAACGGATTCTATGTGTCAGAGCCTTAATTCTCTCGTCCCAATTGCAAATGCAAATAATTTGAAATCACATGAGCACAACAGAAAGTATCATAAGTGAAGAATTTCAAAACAAAAACAACTAATAACGGTACATTATTAGCGTAATTTTAAAATGAGCATTGTTCTACTGTATGTTTACACTTTTTTTTGACGCATTAAATATGGAGTAGTTTTAGTTTTTTTTGTACTGTTTTTGTTGTTGTTAAAATATTTTAATTTTTTTTAATTTTTAAGAGCATTGTACAATGTTTTGCAAATAAATGTAAGGTTAGAAAAACTCTAATATTTCAATGCCGAAATAAACACTTTTATACAATAAAACATGGTGTACACTTTCTTTTGACGCTGACAGTATGTGTAAAATTGTCTGACTGTCGTAATTTATTTAGAGTAAATTTAGAATTATTTCCGTACCGATTAAGGAAAGGGGTTTTCTTTAGAGCCATAAGAAATAAAAATCTTTACGTGATTTGTGTAGATATTTTGTCGAATGACAGATTTCTATTTTTGCGGTCCGATTTGCGAACCTTCATTCTTAATCTTTATTTCAAAAAGTCATGAACAACTGTTATTGAAAATTAGGAAAGGTGCAAAATTGTTATTTCTGGGCGATAATTGTTATTTTCTGAGATGTATTAAAGAACAAACAAATTTCCCTTGTACCCCATATATGTATGAGATATGAACGAGCTTCTCACATTCACTGAACTTACACGCATTCTATTTTTAGACTCACTCAACGAAGCCTACAGTTATCTGCGGTTCCGTACGTAGCATTTTGAGAAGCATTTTCTATACTTGTTGAATAATTGACTAGTCGAAATATTCGTCAGACACATCAAAACGACTCGCATGCACTAACCATTGCGTCATAGTCGGTCGCAGAGATACATATGTTATACAAATTTAAAAATATTATTCTCAGAGCTACGTAATAAGAAACTCATTATGTTTGCATGACACTAAGCATAGTTGGTCAACTACTGACGTGAATTAAGAAATTGGTTTCAAAAAATTTCTTCGAAGAAAAGTGCACTGCTATAGTATTGATAAGTATCAAATCTAGCATTTGTTTGACACGATGCATTGCTAAAGGTGGGAATACACGACATACATAAGTTAACACGGTCATCATCGATCCACAATTCGAAATGGCATGCAAGCAAAGTGATACGGATGTCGTCAACCAAACTGCAATGCAAGCAACATACTATTTTCTCAGCATTGACACTGGCGGTATGTTGAGCAATGCTATCTGTGGAAATGGTGAAATACAACACTCCACACGAGAAGCAACATCAGCAGTCTAGGGACTAATATGGGGTTAAAGTAGTGTTTAAGTATATTTTGTAAGTTTAGTTTTATAAGTAACCTCATGACTTTCCGTATTTAAAAGGCTACGGTTCGTCAATATTAGCAGATGATACCACCATTTAATGCTCAAATACAATACTTGTCTGCTGACATTTTGGATTACCTCCTGAACTCAATAGATGAAGTTATTGACTGCTTTAACAATCCAACAAAACCGAAAACTATATACCTTACAGGTCTTTCATATCTCATTCATGGGATGGATGCAACCGAATTTGTTTTTCTATATACCTTACGCGGAAAAAATTGTTTTTCACCGAGCTCAAACAGTAAGATTAACGGCATGCATGTTTCTTAAATGCAAAAAGTCAGATATCTGGGCGTAATACATGACAATAAAATCTTGTACAATGAACACATAAGCTACACTATAAGTAAAATCAGCATCAAAATTAGAGTTTTACACCTTTTCATTAATAGACAATTTAAATTAAGCACCGAAAATAAGTTTCAAATACTTAAAGTAATATTTATAATAATATATTATGCCGCGCCAGTACGACAGGATATATCGAAATCACTTGAAGCGAATACAAATAATCAAAATATGGTCCTAAAAATGATGTGCAATTTACTGTACCCAGGGTTTTGTATTGAAATTGTTTTCCCAACATTCGTATAACATGCTAAAAACTAATTATCATCTTTTAAATTTACTTTTACATAGAAAAGTTATATGTTAAGTTATAAAAAATTAAGTTATTTAAGTCTTTGCACAATAAAATAATGATTGTACTTTAATTGCACAAGCAAGTGGAAATTGTCATGCCGACTTAAGAATTGATTTTTTGAATCGATTCAGATATTTATTTTGTATGTTCAACTGCGAATTTCAGAACGATACACAGGTCTGCACAAACTTGATAAAAATATCCCATTTCACCTAGTAATTCATTTCAAAATTTAGATCGATTTGAAATACATGTTGACTTATTAAAAGCTTTTAGTTTTCTCAACACAGTACAAGATGCAATTGTAATTTAATATTTACTCATAATTGTTATATGATAATTAAACAAACAAAATAAAATAGTGTTATCTGGAGGTTTCAAATTCTAAAGTTCTGTAGTAAATTTCTAGATTTCAGAAAATCTTTTAGAATCTTCTTAGATTTCTATCAAGTGGTTCTAGATTTTAAAATATACATTATTTTTAGAAATATCTATAGCAACAGGAAATGACCGAATTAAAATGTTTAGATTTAAAAAGCACGTATGTTTTATTGCCGAACATTTCATACTGAAACGATCACTACCTGTACGAGAATACACACACATAGCGCCATCTTGCTTTCGCGTTCGTAACAAATAAAGCGGGAGGCCAATCGCGAAGTGCCATAAAAGCAACTTGTAAAACCCATATCGGCCATGGCAACACCAAGATACATATAATTTTGTAATCAGTTTTAGAGAAGAGAAGCCCCTTCTCTTCTCTCATGTTGCTATAAAATTTCTCTTCCATTATACCTATAATTACGATGAGTAGATAGAAAATCTAAACATTTGAAGTGATGCTGGTTTCCAATTCAGTGATGCTGGTTTTAAACGTTGCCGGTTTAACCATGTAATCTTTGGACATTACGTAGTCCCTAAGCAAAAAGCCTCGAGATGGGATTTTACATGATCTATGCGGGTAAAATTAAATAGTAAAATAGTAAAATTAAATAGTCGCCGAATTGATCTCGCAATAATAATACCACGATTTCATAGGCTATATGGCAAGCAACACCGTCCTTTTGGAACCAAGTGTCGTCATATCAGGTGGTCCGACAGGTTAAGTACTTCCATGATGAGATAATAATATATGATGAGATATATCGGGTTGTTCGGAAAGTTTTTTAGGTTTTTAAAAGAAATTTATTTACCAATTTATATACAATAAAACAATTATTTTAATCTATTATATAACATCCCGCCTTTTTAATAGCTTCTTCCCAACTCCCTGGGAGCTTTTTAATTCCTCTCTTATAAAACTCGCGTGGTTTTTCTGAGAAAAAGTGTTCTCTTATGGTTTTCACGTCGTTATAGAAATTCAAATCCTTCAGGTGGTTGCTCAGACTGCGAAATAGGTGATTATCGGACGGGCCGAGGTTTGGGAGTACGATGAGTGAGGAAAAATTTCCCACCCAAGCTGATGATGTAAGATGACGTCTCCCCGATTGATGAGTCTCTGCCGTTTTTCTTCCAATGCCGCTTTCAATTTATCTAATTGTGCGATATATTCGTAGTAGTCCGCATCAATCGTTTGATTTGTTGGGAGAAGTTAAAAAAACGCTACTTCTTTGACATCCCACCAAATCGACAACATTACCTTCCTGGGGTGAAGGTCCGTCTTGAGGTGGATTGTGGGGTTTCATATGGTTTCCCCCATAACCTTTTTCGCGTTACATTGTTGTAGACTATTAATTTTTCATCCCCTGTCATGAAGTTCTTCAGAAATGGTGTTTTGTTATTTCTTATCCTTAGGTTACAGTAGACATCAACGCGATTCAGGCGGTTGGTCTCGGTGAGAGAGTGAAGTACCCACACATGGAGGTTGCTCGCAAATCTGAGCTCTTTTATGACCCCGTGAACGGTTGAGACTGATTTTTTGATTATTCCAGCTATTTTCCTTATTGTTGCACAGGGATTAACAATAATTAAATCTCTCACCTACTCGGAAGCAATTTCGTTTAGTCGTCCTGATCTGGGAGCGCCCGTTACCGAGAAGTCTGCCGTAGAAAACCTTTTAAACCATTTCTGGCAAGTTCTTTCATTTTTGCTTCATAACAGACTTCATTTTTCGGCTGGCTTCAGCAGTCTTTTTTCCTTTTCGGAAATAAAACAGCATAATATGCAAAAAATGCGCTTTTTCGTTCATTTTTTCCACTTCAAAATTTTTTTTTTAAACGCTATAACCACTCACGACTAGAACGAGAGCACAAGTTAACAATAGTAAGCAGTTTAGAGAAGAGGTGGGAGGATGTTATGATAGTGTTTGAAGAACTCTACGTCATGGGAAGTGACGTATGGTGAACTAACGAATTAACCGAACGAACTTTCCGAACAGTGAGATAGCACTGAACAAAAATACTGACAGTTGGATGTGCTAAAAAAATGCCTACTGAAAAAATATATCTAAATGACAAGAGTTTAGGAAGGCATTTATCATATAAACAAGTTTGTGTGCACAAGATTGTCTTACCTTTCATATAGAAAAGTGACTTGGGTGTGTAGAACGTTGCAAAGAAGTACGTTTTTCTCATCGCTTAACGTCTGGAAGACACTTTTAACATAATGTTGCACTAAGAATTATTATATATCTTATGTAGAAATGTGTCTTGGATTGCACCCTCCATTAGGTAGAAAGTACTGGGACACATTTTTATATAAGATCACCGTGACTTAATTACCATTAAGATAGTTTGAGAAATATGTAATCGGCTGACATTTATTTTAATAAAATAATAAATGATTACATATTGGTTTGAAAATTACAGAACCTGTGTTCGCGGCCATAACCCTCAATTCAATTCTGCAGGAAACGTCCGGAAATCTTTATCTTGTCAGGCTCATCTAAAACTACAAATAACATGTGGCCAAATCGATATATAGATTAACCCAGTTGAAGGATAACTTTTATAATCAAAAATATAGAAAGAAAAGGAGGAGACAGGCGGAAGGTGATCAAGTTCGATAATCTGGGTTCTGCTCTTTTTAGTTAATGGTATGATCGTAAAAAATCATATCTTTGTTCTCGAGACATTAAAAGCAAGAAAACATAACAGTGATAAATGGAAATGAACAATGAAATAGTTTGGAAAGAACAGAAAATCAGAATCAGGTGCAAACTTTTTTAAGCAATAAATAAACGTAACTGAATTAAAAATGGTTAAAAAGAAAGTACGGAAGAGACGTGCTAAACCAAAAAAAAATAAATCTAATGCCTAAGATTAAAGAAAAAGAATAAAAATTGCCACAAAAAATATAAAAGTTAAAAGAAAAGTTGTTTATTTGTACAGAAGCCAAAAGATCGGCGTCATTGAACAGTATAAACTCGAGATGGTTCCCTACCGCATCTATCAATTTTCAATGTATTCTTAATTATTAACTAATTCTTAATTAGCGAATAAAGTTAATACATGCTTTGAGGTCTATTTTTTTCTAAAGAGATTTTAGAAATATTCAAAAAACGGGAATTTTTTCAAAAGCTGAATTTAGTTCTTGTACAGGCCAACTTTTTCCTACCGAATTAATTTGTCTGCCGACTTTTCCGGGTCATAATGTTAAGGAAACCTGTCGAATTTTGACTCAATTGATAACTGCAGCCAAAGTCTCAATATTGTACGCACGAATGTCCATTGAAATATATTCAACAGGGGCTCTTCTACACTACATTAACTACTTACACATATTGAACAATTGTCCCAATTGAATTTTTCGAATTGATTATTATGATCCTATGACCCTGGATTCCATATTGGAAGGATTTTATGAATTGTTTTTCTAAACTTACCCCTCAAATATAAAAAAAAACTTTCAACTTTCAAAACTTCAGTAAGGATTTTAATAGAGCTGATCAAAATATTTTGGATTTCCTAAAAGTTTCCTTCTAATCATACCGTTCAATATTTTATAATATGCTAAGGTGATTAGTGTTACAATTGTTGTTTCCCTCCTTCCTCTTGTATTCAAAATAGTACACGCAAAGAAAAAACACGTTCCGAGCCCTTTTGCCGCAAAAATACTTCTTTTAATTTGTGTGCAAAACTTTTGCCGCGAAAATTGCGACATTTCCCGTAAATAAAAACGATTGTGGTAAACGTTGTTATAATTGATATGAACGAACATTCGTTTACGAGAAAATTGTTATGATTAACTTGCAGGAATTTAGAATGCAAATGCGAAAGACAACGTAAAAGAAGAGAGGGGGGACAATCAAATTCAAGTCATTTGTTGTACTTCTGTTGCTACCTTCTATGTGATTTGCTCACGTTTGGTAAACATTCAAAACAGATCAATATCATCAGGTGAGAGAGAGTGAGAAAGAAAATATCCTGTAACCAAGAGAGGGGATAGGAAAAAGTGAAATGTAAAAACTACTCCGCGCTTTGACGCGTTGAGTAGAAAAAAAAATTTTTGTCTTTTTTTAGTTTGTCACAAGCGTCGGAGATGTAAAGTCGGAAAAGTGATCATGAATGTGAAAATTTTAAAATGTTTATAAAAGTACAGTTTAATGGCAAAGACCATTTAATTAAAGTTACAAACTTAACTTTAGAGGAAGTGGACAATACGCTAAAGAATTTGTTGCAAATTGAAGAGGTGCGATATTTCACGAATAATGGCATCGAAATTAAGAAAGAAGACGTAATAGAATATATTGCGCAGTATACTTGTGACTGCAATTTCATTTTATATGTAAAGGGTAAGTATTGGTCGGTGATGGAGGGAGAGATATTTTGCGGAGCTGGAAACCTTTTCGACTCTTGGATAATCTCACGGTGTACAAAAGGCGAAAAAAGAACAAAGGCTTATCTTAAGGAGAGTTCATAACTCATGAGCAGTGTAAATTAAAAAAAATGCTGAAAATGGTAAAATATGCATAAAGATTATGACAAAGTTGTATGAAATATAATAATTTTCATTTTTAATTAGGTGAAGACGATTCAATTGAGAAAGCATTGGACATACTTAACACGGAGATAAATGTTGCCAATTGCATAGATGCATGAAAGCAAACATTTTCGAGCATGCCTCTATGCCTCTTTTGGTTATGTATTGCGCATCCAATAGATACTGTATTTATATACATAGAGTATAACGTTTTAAATCTAATATTGCACATATATTTACCAGTTCATATCCATTGGGTTGCTTCAAAACTGGGTACAATTTAATGTACTCGGCGGTAAATATGTCAGTTCTTAATTTTTGTTGACGATGTTTATATATATATATATAATATACATATAAGATTATTTTATTAATAAAACTTACATCCAATAATATCCAATATTTTTATTTGCGTTTGCAATAAATTAAATAAATGTTTTTTTTTTTATTTATATTATTTTATTATACCATAGTTTGGGGCAACAATACCTCTTTTGCGGCAAAGAAAACAGCATTTTGTCGAAAACGTTTTATAGAGTTTATAACAAAAACAAATTTTTTCCCACAAACAGTGAACAGTCTGCCGTAAAAGTATTTTTCAGTTTGCGGCTCACGTACTTCGTTTGTACTAAACGAAATAATACTTTCTGTGCAAACAAATAACGTTTCTCGTAAATGTTTACTAAGTTTATGAGTAACATCAAATATTTACGGCAAACTAAATAACATTCTGTGGTAAACGTTTTTCGTTTCTTCCAGGGTTTCCGACTAATATACATTTGTTAAGCCAAACGAAATATTACTTTGTTATGAAAGTTCTTAGTTGACCGCAAATATATGTCACAAACGAAGTTTTATTGACTCATTTTTCTTTTACAGGAAACGAATTTTTTCTCTGCGTGTAGCATTAATTGAATGCAGGTTTTATTAAAATCCAAAATGATACTGACCTTTTTGTGGAGTGGTCCTAATGCTAAAACTAATGGATAGGACAAAGGATTTCGCAGGTCATGTGAGCTTGATTGCCAACAAGTCAGGATCCACAACTGGATTTCTATATAATGTATATACCTCCTGCAAGACCATTGCTTGAGTACATTTCTATGCTATAGAATCCTTGTTACAGGTTACATACAAATTCCCTTAAATAATTAATATATAATATTAAATATCTGTGACAGTAAATTGAATGGTGATGTTGATACGACTTTCTTGTTGTCGGAGTTGAATTTCAATGTTCCACGCAGATACATAAGATTCTTTAATCCTCTTTACTTGCATTTTTATTCAGCAAAATATTCAAATTTTTCTACTCCTTCCGAAGAGTTTGTTGTGATTACGACCAGTTTCTTAATTTGGTGAATTTCAATTGTGAAGTCGAAAAGATGATGCTTTGTGTGATCAAGTGTTACGTTAATATGTGGCCAAATCGATAACTAGTGCTACCTTAAACTTATTAGGTTCCTCTGTAATTACGACATATTACAACTGAAACTAATTTCCAGCAAAGAATAGAATTCGATATCGAAAATATTGAATGAAAGAAAGAAGATAGGCAGGAGGTGATCTATGCCGATAATGTGACTACTGTTCTGTTTGATTAATAATACAACCATATAAAAAAATATCAATTTTTCCAGAGCCATTAGAAACAACAAAATATAAAAGTAAACAAAAAACCAAATATAAGAACAATAAAATATACAGTAAAATATAATAAGGAAATATGTAACGTATTACAATAAAGAAAAGCGAACAAATAACTGCATTGCTGCATAAAAACAAGATGAAACGGCTGTACAAAGGCCCGTACAAAGTACAGTGAGCTGTACAAAGAACCTACAGCAAAAGAGAGAGAAAAATATAATATAAATAACCACCTAACCTACAAAATATGTACGCTGCCGCTCACTTGAATAGCGGCCCCCTAATCATTTAACAATAGTGACTACTATTTAAAGTACACTTCACATATCGGTTCAGTTTTTACTTATTTCTTTCTCCCACTTCCACACATCACCTACAAACAATTTCAAGCGATGGAAGTGTCCCGTTATTTTAATTCGCTCTTTTCTTTTAAACTAATGAGAAATGTGTTTTTTTTGGTCCATTTGATGGTAATCAGTTTAAGTGTGAAAATCTTTTGCAGATCATCATAAATCAGATCGGATTACAGTAATTGTGTATTAAATATAAAACAATCGATTTTAAGTAAAATGGACCGAGCTAAATCCTTGAGTGTCGAGGAAAGATCCAAAATTAAAACCTACAAGGAGTGTGAACTTCCCTGCCATCAAATATCCAGAAAAACTAATAGAAGTCGCAAAGTTATATCGACATATTTACGTGACACCGAAGGTTATGGAAATAATATGAAAGGTCGAACAGCAAGTGCTGTTAAAGCCGCTGACAAAAGGGCTATTCTGAGATATGCCTCAAATTCACACGACTCTGCTACCAAGATCAAGGAAAAAGCTGGCGTAAGTGCAAGTATATCAACGGTAAGAGTTATTTTCAAAGCAGCACACTTGCAATGCTTGAGACTTAAAAAGAAACCACCGCTAGACAATCTCCGTAATGAACTTCGCCTTAATTTTTGTCGTACGACTGTGAGACGTGGAGTAGAGAGTGGAATAGAATTATATTTTCCAACGAAAAAAAAATTTAATTCGGAGGGTCCTGATCGATATAATTACTACTTCAACGATCTTCGAAAAGAGGAACACCTACTCAATCGATTACACAGCCGGGAAGGTGGAGTTATGGTACAGGGTCCAACCTCTTATTATGGCACAATAGAGCTCCAATTTCTCTTTGCAAAAATGAATGCGACTTCATACAAAACGGTACTGGAAAAAGCTTTTCCTGAAGTTAAAAAATGTTTTCGGAGACTTGGAATGGAAATTCCAGCATGACAACGCGCTAATCCATACAGCAACAGTCGTCAAATCATGAATTAAAAGCCAAAATGATGAGGGTTCATAATCTGAATACCACCTTACTCTTTAGACTTAAAAATTATTGAAAACGCCAGGGGATGGCTAGTACGCAAGGCGTACGAATCAGGCAAGCAATATTCAAGCAAGAATGAACTCATTAATGGAATTAAACAGGCCTGGCCGGGTATTTCAGTGGACCTAATCAACAAAACTGTATGATTCTTTACCGAACAGAATATATGAATGTATTCTCAACCAGGGCGGAAGCACCCACTACTAAATTTTACTTAAAGTACTTATTTTTAATTAATGTTTTCGTGTATAATTGAATTTCTGACTTTTTTTGTGTTTAATATTTTAGTACTTAATTCATGAAAATAAAAGAAAATTTATGTTATAGAATTACAGCAAATACGTGAAATATGATTTATAAAAGCACCACTAGTTCGTTATAATTCAAGTAAAGCTTAAAAAAATATTTAAAGGAATAATATTTAACTGAAAGACAACTAATATTATATTACTTCTTTTTGTAATCGATTATTGTGGAAATTAGAATATGAATATCAAAACTAAAAATAATTGTCAATCGCTTTCTAGTACTATCCATTATATTGCTAGGTAGATTTGTAAAGATTACTTTCTTACTTTTTTTCATCATTATACCTTTTTATATTTTTATTTATTTATTTTTTGGTGCTTATAAACAAAAATTAATTTTTAATAGAAGCAAGCGCGAAGAGTGGATAGTTTGAGCAAAACCAAATATTCGCCGGAATTATGTATGTCGTAGTCGAAAAGTGACAACTCTCGTAGTCACTGTCGAATTTACATTTTATCGGTATCATGTAACTTTTTCGACGTGAGTTTAGTTTTGTAATAGATTTCTCTCACAAAACAGATCAGCTGATAAATAAACAAAACAAAATACCTGCTGATATGTTGACACAATTTCCATTTAATTTTTCCGCGTTGTGCTGATTTTTTGAAATAATTCCTAAGAAAACAACTAAAAATGATAAGTTTGGCTATATTCTCATCTTCTGATGAGGATGAAGATGAACGCAGTGTAAGAGAACTTAGAAATTTTAGAAGGCAATTGAGAAATCGCTCGAACATACTTTTACTACCAACTTCCATGTAAGTTAGGTTAATTTTTTATGAAGACTTTTTTAGATTTATTGCAAATTTTATATTGAATAAGGATGCTTTACGATTTGTTCTGAGAGAAATATCACCCTTGCTCCAAGATGGCTCCAGGTCAACACAAGTGACCAAAACATTGCGGCTTGCAGTAACGATGAGAATCTTAGCTGAAGGAAGTTATCAAAAAGGATCTGGAAACGACTTTAATGTTGGGCTAGCCCAACCAACAGTCAGTGGTGTGTTTTATGAATGTATAAATGCCATGTTTACACAACTTTGTCCGAACTGGATCTCTTTCATTACGACAAAAATGAAATCAAGGAACATTTTTACCAAAAAAATGGTTTCGTCGATGGGACACACATAAAGATTTTGGTTCCAATCCTATCGGAGCAATATAAATACTACTAATTTTTGTAACTTTAACTGCTCTTCTTGCAACTTAAAAGTTTTACGGCTATATCTTTCGATTTCTGCCAAGCTTTTCTTTACATTGTTGTATAAATCAGTTTGGACTTTTAATTGTTGCTCGAGAAGTGTATATTTTTGCACTGATTTGGGCTGTTCTTTTGCCTTTAATGGTCGAGGATTGCAATTGGAGCTCAGAGGCAAATCTTCCATACTAATGTCAGTAATTAGTTCTTCATACGTTTCCTCTCTCAAGTCCACCACTGAAGCATTTGCAACACCAAAAGTTGGTCCTTCTGGATTAATTATTGAATCCATTTGCAAAAGTGCTGCAACTGTGTCTTGGTGTTAGCACCTTTTGCTTCACGCGTAGGAGGTCCAATGCTGTTTAGCTTAGTTTTGATAACGCTCCATTGTTGTTCTAAAGTCGACTTTTCGGTATTTTTATGAAATCCTTTAGCCAAGTCTGGATTTTGTTCCATAAATTGGACAAGGGTTGCAAATTGTTTTGGTGTTGTAACTTTTAACCTTATATAAAAGCAGACATGTTAGCTGAAATACATGGTAAAAGTTTGAAGCCAAACTTACTTTTCATCATCCATTTTCCGTTTGAATCTTTTGATTATTTTGCTTTCTTCCTTTTTTTCTGACCTGTCACCAAGAAAATATATAACGACTGTTTCTGCCAAATTTTGGAGTCGAATACGACATACATAATACCATTATTTGTAATAGATTTACAACAGGGTCGCATTTCTGTCGAAAAGTGACTTACGTGATACCATTTTAGTGAAGTGACATAGATTTTGAGTGACTACGACATACATAATTCCGGCGATTAAATATTTCTTTTTATGAGGAAATATGTGAAAATCCTTTAATGTAGGGGTGTTGAACTTGGACGAGACGGACAAGAATATGAAGTGCACTGACGGACGAACTAATTATACTGACTGGATATTATCTATAAGTATCTATTTTCATAGCAAAGGACGATACATGCTTGCTAAACAGCATGAAGAAAAGAGAAACTCTGATCGACGGACCAGGTCCGCCCATGTCTGTACTAGTGTATGACATGTTTATTTTGTTTCGTTATTATCATTGTTGCGAGTTTCTGAAAAATTATTATTTCCATTTGACACGATGTAATTATGATATACATAGTTGAAAGTGATTCAATGTGTGAAGAATCCTCGAATTGTCCGACGAGTAGCCGGCAAGTCATGGTGTCAACGTGACATTTTTTCCCAACATACTCGTACACCGCAAGTTACCATAACACAGGCATTTGAATTGAATTTGTTATTTATATATTATTCTATCGCGATTTTTTGTAGTTGATTTTTTATTTTCTTAGTTCTTGTCAACTATATCTTACTACTTAACGGGCCAAAATCCGAAAGATGGTTTGTACGTTATCTCTACCTTATAGAGTCGGTGCTCTCTTAGCGGTATGGGAAGGTGAGTGACCTTAGGACGTTCGATTATTGAAGAGTTAGTGATCGCACTATCGCGAGTTTAACCCCGAGTAGCCGAGTAATCGACAAGTCTAGTAAATTTTCTGCATTACAGTTATTCGAAGTCGTCGTTAAACTGTAAGTCCCATTAAGTGAGTCAATAAATAGAACGCGTGTAAGCTTACTGGATGTGAGAAACTTCCCCACGTTCCATTCATGTTTTTATATGCAAACAATGTCCAAACTGCCACTTACCAATTTCAAATAAATCATAGATGGTGCTCGTTAAATTTTTATACTTTTATACATACATATATACATTTGCTCGAGATGTCATATTGGAAAATTATATTTGAAAGAGATAATACTCATATAGTACATGAATTGATAACACTAGAGAATTTATTTATCAAAATTTAAAAAAAAAATTTAGCTGTAATCCCTAGTTCGGCGACGGCAGTTACACAAATTTGTCCGTCGCAGTGCATTATATTGCTTAACAAAATCCGAAACAATTATTTTTTTTTTTGTCAATTCCACTAAATTCAGTATAATTTAGCAAGCACATTAAACTTATTTCTGCGATTGAAAATTGTTCGAATTGCCACTTCACTTGGGGTATCTCTCATACAAATTAGTCTACTTGCCAAAAATGAATGGTGTCTGAGAAATTTCTTATCGATATCGAGTTCCAACAATTAAGTTCATTAGGTTATAATTTTGCTGTTTTTTGTGCGCTAACGATAGTATTGTGCTAAATTTACCCGATTGCTATATTTTTCTACCGGCCAGTTCGCAGAAAATTTTTCACAGCTGGTATCCAACATTGAAATAGGAACAAATTATATTTTTACATCGTAATATGTTCCAAAAAAATATTTGTAAGACTGTAAATCACATTCCGTGGAATTTTTTTCCTCGTGAAAACAACATAGCTAGAATCTAAAGAATTTTTTGATAAGAACCTGCGAATATTTTTGCACCAATGCAGAAAGACGTTGGGTGAAAGTATATGTGAGTCAATTCACTTGACTGATATTACTGGTTTTGAAATATAGCTAATTTTAAAAGACATTTTTAGATTTATGTTACTTTCTGTTTCTCTGTGCAGGAAGAAGTTGTTAAGTACAACTGAGCTTTTAGGGAACTATATTAATTTCTGAAAATAACTTTTGATGTGCAGTTTCAATTTAAACCTATACAGACAATCCGTATAAGAATATTAAAGAAATAGAATTTCTTCGAAATCTATGTGGCTCATACATACAGTGCCGCTCACTTGAATAGCATCCCCTTTAAATATTTTTCTAAGCTCGTTTTTTTCCAAAATAATAATTATAACGAACTGGTTGTGCTTTTATAAATCATATTTCAGGTACTTGCTGTAATCCTAATAACACAAATGTTCTTTCATTTTAATTAATTAAATACTAAAACATTAAACACAAAAAAAGGTCAGAAATTCAATTTCAGTTTTTGGTTCATTTGAATAGCCCCCCTACAAATTAAAGGTATTATTGTTTGCTTACATCTAATTAAAAAATAAGTATTTTACTTAAAAATTTAGTTAGTAGTAGTTGAGAATACATTCATATATTCTGTTCGGTAAAGAATCATACAGTTTTTTTTATTAGGTCCAGCGAAATACACGACCAGGCCTGTTTAATTCCATTAATGAGTTCATTTTTGTTTGAATATTGCATGCCTGATTTGTACACCTTGCGTACTAGCCATCCCCAGACGTTTTCGATAATGTTTAAGTCTGGAGAGTAAGGCGGTATTGACATTATGAACCCTCAACATTTTGGCTTTCAGTCCATGATTTGACGACTCTTGTGGTGTGGATTGGCGTATTGTCATGCTGGAATTTCCATTCCAAGTCTCCGAAAACATTTTTTTAACTTCAGAAAAAGCTTTTTCCAGTACCGTCGTAAAGTCGTACTCATTTTTGCAAAGAGAAACTGGAGCTCTATTGTGCCATAATAAGAGATCGCAACCCCATACCATAACTCCACCTTCCCGGCTGCGTAATCGATTGAGTGGGTGACCCTCCAAATTATTTTTTTTTTCGTTGGAAAATATAATTCTATTCCACTTTCTACTCCACGTCATAGCCGTACGACAAAAATTAAGGCGAAGTTCCTTACGGAGATTGTCTAGCGGTGGTTTCTTTTTAAGTCTCAAGCGTTGCAAGTTGTGCTGCTTTGAAAATAACTCTTACCGTTGATACACTTGCACTTACGCCAGCTTTTTCCTTGATCTTGGTAGCAGAGTCGTGTGAATTTGAGGTATATCTCAGAATAGCCCTGTTGTCAGCGGTTGTAATAGCACTTGTTGTTCGACCTTTCATATTTATAGATATAACTTTGCGACTTCTATTAGTTTTTCTGGATATTTGATGGAAAGAAAGTTCACACTCCTTGTAGGTTTTAATTTTGGATCTTTCCTCGACACTCAAGGATTTAGCTCGACCCATTTTACTTAAAATCGATTGGTTTATATTTAATTATACACAATTACTATAATCCGATACGATTTATGATGACCTGCAAAAGACTTTCACACTAAAACTGATTACCACATTTTTCACTCATTTAAAAGAAAAGAGCGAATTAAAAAAACGGGACACTTCCATAGCTTGAAATTGTTTGTAGGTGATGTGTGGAAGTAGGAGAAAGAAATAAGTAAAAACTGAACCGTTATGTGAAGTGTACTTTAAATAGTAGTCACTATTGTTAAATGATTAGAATGACGGAAATATTTCGGCACCTCTGGTATGTACTTTCATATGAATAGCATAATTTTTAAATGGTGAAGCTCTTTGTTTTATTATAATCAGTCAAGACCGACCACAAAATATCAGTATATCTGTGCAGTACAGCTATGCCATGAACGGTGGACCAACAAAATGGAACTTGGGATCCAAATGTCTGTACGCCTGTATGAAAACAAGAACCCTTCTCTCCAAACTATTTACAACAACAAATTTATCAGTGAACTAAACTTTTTTGATACGTCTATCATATAAAATTTGAGATAAAATACCGATGAGAAATAAGATCAGTGGATGCGATAAACCTAAGCTTGGATGGTCCATTAGTACGAAACCAAGTGAGGCGACACATTTTTATGGCTGCTATTCGTTCGTCTCTAACCCGAATAAAAGATATCTACCAAGTAAAGCACATATATCAAATATGGTCAAACTCTAATAGAACTATGCGTTAGGAAGCGAAAAAGCCAAGTTTGGGAGTTCAATTTGTTTGAGAACAATATTAGACCATGGACCAATACGGACTATTTTCAATAGATGGAACAATATTAAAACGAGGTGTATGTGAAAAAATTAATTAAATTGCAACCAGAACCACGGCTTTGGGAATCGATTATACTTGCCTAGAACGATCAATTTGTTTGGGAGCTGCATCGAAACATGCATTGGAATTGCTCGTTTTCAATCAAATCAAACTATACGTGCCAACTTTTGTTGAAATTATTTTATAATTGCGACGTTAAATTTCTCATTATAAGAAATCCTTGGTTTACACTAAGGAACAAATTAGGGGTACCTACGGCTTCACGGGATCAGAGCTTATGAATGTTCATAAAAACGTATTAGACGTTAACGACTGGATTTCGAATAAATTGGCCCAGAGGAGCTTATCCTGGCAGCGAGTTCAATGACCAAGGGCGTGTACCAAATCTAAGAAAAAAAATGTTCATCCATTTGCATACGTCAAAATGTTACTTTGCCGCAAAATGGAATTTATTGAATAAACAGAAGAAGAATTCGATGCTTGCATTATTATTATGACTGTAGTTCAATTTAAATAGACTACAGCATATGAAATTTCATTATGAGAGAAAATTTGAGATAAAGAAATGTGATATCTTCAAGTACTTACATGTACTGATGTTCATCTGCAACTTTCCATCCTTTAATTTGCGACAGTCTGAAATCACTAATATAGACTTCAAGGGGAAACTCTGGCATCCAAACGGTGAACTTGGCAAGTCCGATATATGTTCCGTACTTAACTATTATTGAAGCATTTGAAGAACCACGTATTTCAGAACCATCCACATACACTGAGCTGCAAGATGATGAAACCTGTAAGAAAAAGACAAATATGCATTAATTGTTGCAAAAATTAAATATAATTAATATTCTCATACAATAATTGAGGCTCTCATATAACATTCCCTTATATTTAAAATTTGGCTTAAATTACAAATTGCAACTTATATCTGACCTCCCCACATACTATTTAAGTTGTGACATCTGTTTTTCTCCTGAAAGCGATGACGTACAAACACAATTGCATATCGGGTCGCTTCACAGACCTCCATCTATCTCACAAAAAACTATCATTGTACAGACCTCGTACTTTATGTGCCAGAGCAAATCTGTTTGCGGAATATGAAATGAAATGTGCACATCTATTCCTGTACCTTTCTATCTCTTGGATTTCCCATTTTATCCACAACTTTTCCCACTGCTTAAAAAATCAAATGATCGGCTCAAACATTTGACTATTTAAGCTATTGAAACATTACATTGATTAGTTATCCACCGCACACCTAGTTACTATTTTTATGCCCTCGCATAGGAAATATATTGTGAGATCAAATTTTTTCGACACCTTAAGGAACTGTTGATAAGTCTACAACACATAATTTGTATTTAACCCATTCAGAATGGAAAAAATCACTTCGAAAATGGGTTCGATTCGATGAAATGTTGATATGTGAGCCAGCCCAACAATGAACAAAAAACATAATTGACATCCAATAAAAAAAACTGTGTCTTATAGAATGGATTAAGCCAATGGTGGAGGATGAATTTGCACGTGGCTACATATAAACCCGCATGACCCAATAAAAGCTGTATCTTGTGAAAACAATAAATGCAACATTAAAGCGCAGTTCTTACGGGTGCTATAACGAAGCATAAAACGATATGGCCCATTTTTAACAGTTCATCTGCAATAAAAATTCCATCTTGTGGAAGTCATAAAACCAAGCATGCACAGTCTGTTTGTATGGGGGTGCCAGAGAAAAAGAAGACTTTGTTTGTTAACGACTACAATAGTACCGGCAATGGTTATAACAGAATATCAATAATAACATATTCGTATACGTCATTTAATTAAACAAATACGAACACATACAATGTGTAAATAACTCTATTTGATATATGTCATTTGAATGTATGAAAATAAAAAACACAAAATTTGTAGTTGTCTAAGTTCCCACTTAACAACCCATCGGATGGTTTGGTTTATTTCTGATGCATTCCGAATCCCATGTCTTCAACTCGATGGTGATCTTTCCAGTTGCATTTACAGTTGAGGGTTTCGGAAAAACAAGAATAATGAAATGGAATAACAAAATTTCATACAGACACAGTTGAAGCTTTGTTGTTCTCAGATAGGACTCTCTAGGTGCAAGAGGAATCGGAAATGAGGTGCCGCGGTTGTAATAGAGTAAAATTTTTTCTAAACCACTTATATCACAAATAGCCTATTCAAGTGAATTGTATGGCGATATTCCTTATCAAAGAAAAAATTTGATTATGGCAACACGAAATTTACCGAGAATGTCCACGTCAGATCTACATATAAACGGCTTAAATTGCACACAAATCGCTGACAATACTGCTAACTTTTTTCTTTGTGAAAAGTTTTCTCTGTCAACAGAGCTGGTTCTCCCTAAGGGCACTTGATGTAAGTTGTGATCTGTCGCAGTGATCTATGACAGTATCCGATTGTCTTTGAATTTTATGCATTCATTTATTTAGTCTGTGGATAATTAGATTCCTTGCAGACTAGCAATAATACATGATACGTTTTTAATACAGGGTGCCCGTCGGAAAGGTATACTACTTTGTTTAATTTTTGATTAAATGAAAGAGAATGGATCTTATATTGATGTTTTATTTAATGTCGGCAATTATGTATGGAATACAATATCAGATAGATAGATACAATGTCAGATAAGATAGGAAATCTTAGAGATATCTGTGCAGATATCGTCATCAGAAATATATAAATCTGATATATCCACACTAGAAATAATATTATCAGAAGTTGTTTTACCAAATGAGAAAAAATTATCCGAAAAATTTGACTGAAAAAAATTCTTTAAACATATTAACCGACTCTTTCAAATAGTTAGAGACAAAATTATTATAAACCATCGAAATTGAAATTGTGAAATTGTTACTTCTTGATTTGATAAAGCACTTTGAATTTGACTTAATCGAATCGCCATAACTCCTAATATATTGCTTACACAAAAAGTTATCTAGAAAATTTAATTCACGCATGTAATGTTCATATAATGTTTTATCATATAAATTATTACACTTTTTAAATCTTAAGTAGTGTTTATTTCTCAAATTCTTTAACTTTTTTACCCACTAGTATTACCATGGCAATTTATGGATCTTAGGTTTAGAAAGCAAAATATTTTCCTTTAAGATACACTGATATTAGATACATACACTGGATATTAAAGAATTAATAACATCAAAATTAACCAAATTGTAATCATATTGACAATTGTAATTAGAAACAACATTCAAGTAATCATAAAATTCAATTGTAATCTGCAAAGTAGAATGGTGCATATTTCACGAACATACTGGGAAAAATACGCTCCTCAATCATACCATTTATATCCGAGCTAATAAAAATTAAATCAAACAATTTATAATTCACATAATGTAAATCATAGCAAAGTAATGAATCAATAAAATCAATTTCATAGCTTCTATTAACAATTCCATAAGATTGTAGTTATCCAAAATACATCACTTGTCTTCAATGCGCAAAAACGTGACAAGTTCAAAATGTCTTGAATATGACCCATCTGTGCTGTCAGGCGCAATATAGGAAGCACAGCTATAAAGAAGTCCTTGTCGAAGTCAAATTAAAGTTGATTGTCTTGTTTTATTTCCTAGACGAAAGCGGCTTCACATCCCATCACGAACTTGAAAGAAATATCCTTTAACTTAAATCTTGATTTCCCTATACCCCCAATTATTACTCTTAATCTTAATTTTTGTAAAGCCATTGTTATCGATGTATCAAAAGTGTTTTATGCAATGCAGTATTAGCATTAGCATACAGTATAGCATTTGATAAAACCGATCGCGATGTAATTTATCGTTACCGGTTCTAATTTTCTTATCCAAAAAAACTTTCACGCCTAGAATGATCCACTAGTCGATCTTGAATATTTCTTGGCAGTAACATTTAAGATAGACTTTGGTTTAAACGCCTGGAGTTGATAAGCAGCGACATAGCACACTTTATCAGAATACAAAGATTTCATGCGACTTTTTGCAATGACGCGACAGCATCCTTGTGAAGCTGAATGGTATTAAATTTATTTTAAATACTATAATAATACGAAAGACGCATTTAGAAATGTCAAAGAATACGATTATTTCTCTCAAGGGTCATATAAATGTTTTCCAAATATAAGGTGATTTTGTAAGATTTAAGGTTTTCAGGCTGGCAGCACTGGTTGGTAATGGCGTCCAAATGTCATCTGTCAAAATGAAAAGTGTACAGAATATTTTGCACCAAATTTACTCTTTTGGACATAAAACCATCGACTCGCATGCGTAGAGTGCGTACCGAAGAAAATATTGCAGCCGTAGTGACCAGTGCCAATGAATGAAATGTCAATTCGTCACCGTTCTCAGCGATTGGGCATGTGTTACTCAACCACAAGGAAAGTTTTACACGCCGATTTGGGTTTGAAAGATAATAAGATTTAACTCACGCAAGAATTGAAGCCGAATGACCTACCACAAAGTCTAATTTTTAGTGAATGGGCCTTACAAAAGCTCAATGAAAATCCGCTGTTTTATCGAAAAATTGTGTTCAGCGTTGAGGCTCATTTCTTGCTGAACGGATACGTACACAAGGAAAAGTTTCGCATCTGAATGATGAACAGCCACTTGCCATACATGAATTACCGACGCATCCCCAAAAAACGGTAGTCTGGTGTGGTTTATGGGCTAGTGGCATCATCGGTCCATTTTTCTGCAAAGACGACCGTGGAAGAAACGTTACCGTTAACGGCGAACGATATCGAGCTATGATACGCAATTTTTTTTTTGCCCCAATTGGCTGAGTTGTACTTGGTTGACATGTGGTTTCATCAGGACGGTGCAACATGCCACACTGCTCGTGAAACAATGGATTTGTTGAGGGATGAATTTGGTGAGCAGCTTATCTCTCGATTTGGCTCTGTGAGTTGGCTCCAAAGATCTTGGGATTTAACGCTTCTTGATTATTTCTTGTGGGGTTACGTCAAGTGGTTAGTCTATGTGGACAAGCCGAACACTAATGAAGTCTTACAGGATAACATAACACGCGTTATTCGAGGAATACAGGCCGAAATGCTCGAAAAAGTGACGAAAAATTGGACATTCCGAATGGACATTTTGAGACGGAGTCGCGGACAACATTTACATGAAATTATCTTTAATAATTAAATGGCAAAGACCAATTTATCGATTCCAATTAAAAAAAAATTAATATATGATGCAAATTTGAATGTTTTATTCGATTTTTTAAAAAAAGGACGATTAAAAAATCACCCTATATTATGTATATTTTTTTGTTAGAACAACGATCAATTTGGTATCATCCACAAGGCTAATAAGTTTCGAATTTCGTGACAAACCAACCGTATGGCTCCTTTGTCAATACATTTAATCTATGTTAAAGCATCAGAACATATTTTGTTGCAATTCTCTGTTTTGAAATACATGGTGTCTGATAAATGCTATTACCAAAATGTTACTTGAAAGAGTTTTTGCTTCCATAACTATGACGAAAGAGAATTTTTTTGAACTGTGTGTATTTTCAACAAGATGGTGCAACTTGTCACATAGTCAGGCGTGTTGCTCGTAAATTACCTGCGTATTTTTTTTTCTTTTTTAATTAGCGGATAAATGGTATGTAAAGAGTGTCCCAACAAAGTGTCGAAGTGTCATTGTTTGACATTTGAACAATTGTTATTATTTGCTAGTAGAAGGTGCGAGGTTAGTAAAAATGGAGCGCTACACAAATGAACAACGCATTCTCATTGTAAAATTGTTTTACCAAGATGGTGAACGTTTTGCGGCTACAGTGCGCAAATTGCGATCAATTTGGGGTCACAATAATACTCCAAAAGAGTCAACTGTAAAGAGATTAATGGATAAATTAGCTAAAACTGGGTCTGTTAGTAATGTAAAGACAACAACGCGCCTTCGACCAGGTCGATTGACCGAATATGTCGCAGCTGTACGTGATGATGTCGTTCAAACTCCATCCACCTCAATTCGACACTGTATTCCACGTTATTGAGATGGCTTTTTCTCGTATTTAGTAGTTGCTCCATAAAACGTTGCCATGTCGAAGGAGCGCAATCATTTCTGTAAAACATTTTTGCCAATGTTTAGTATATGTAAATTTCAGCCGCCTGTTTGCACTTTCAACTGTAGGCCAGATTAATTTTTGAGAATATCATTACCATTAATTTTGATATGGTGCTGAAATTATTTTGTTATTATTATTATTTGTGTTAATTCGCGAAAAAAATTTTGCAGATCGCACTCACCAATAGGGTGTTGATGTAGTACAATTGAATTTCGAGGACTATAGTGGAAATCTGGTTTGATTCCCTTCAAATATCATATTTAAAAGAAAATGATATGAAGTTTGGTGTAAATCAGATAAATGTGGATAGTGTGGATAAATTTCGAGGCACTCATATTCGTTTATATTAGATGTGCCTGAAGGCATGTTCTGATTTTTGCAAAATTTCGTGGAATTCCTTAAAATGGAATGTGGTTTTATGGTGTTACTAAATTTCGGGCCGATTTATCGATTTATATGGGAGGCACTTGAATGCATGTTTCGATTCTGTTCAAATTTTGTTCTCCAGTAAAGACTATAGACATGTTATATCCATGTCGTATCCAAACTAAACCATCTACTAACGTATTATAGTGTGACCAAATTTAGAGGACCACAGGTCAGTTTGCAAGGGAGGTACAAGACGACATAGCCAAATGCTGTCCATTTAAGTGCAATCTATAAATTTACTAATTTATGCACATTTTTGACAATATAAGACTATCTTAATGGGGGTTAAACGTTTCGAGGCCTATTTATTCCATTTTTATTGGAGGTATCAGAATGTCTAGTGCCAGTGGCTCTGTATTTTGACTTTTTCATTCATTTCATAGCACTCTATCTATTTGTGTCGAACCGTTGTATGGGAACGAAGTCGCATCGCTTCGAAATGATTTATCGAGATAAATAGCTTAGATTACATATTTCAGGCAGATGTCATAAAGCTATCAATAACTTTCCTACTGTATCCTCTATTTTCTGCTTACGAGAATAGACCGTGAAATTGAGAAATACTTAGTTCTATACTGTATTATAGAGATTACAAAAAAAAAATAAATACTGCTTCTTCAATCTCATCATCACACTCCGTGCAGCCGCAATTGACGTCTTTTCGGTTCGCTGGCCATTTTAAAAGGCTGAAGTTATCATCACTAGAGCCCTTCCCATATATCTGGTCTTTTTTACATAAATTTTGTGAAAAATTGAAAATTCAGTTTCTCTTTTTCGGAAAATATATCCAGTTAAATTGGACGCAAATTATATTTAGAAGCGCGGTATAAGGTGTAGTACTATAGCTTAAAGTGTACTCACTTAACATAGGGTAAAATAACCAAGTTGACCTAATCTCTAAACAAAAAATACTATTACAGATTATTAAAAAGAGGTGAGTAACGCTTATTAAAACCGGCATGACAGAAACGAAAAAAAAACAGAAGTCATCAAACCGAGAATGATTAGAATAATCATCACCATCAAAAACGGTGGTCTGCACTAAGTTACAGCTTCAAAAAAAAATAAAAATTAACATACTTTCATACCCGGCTGCATTTCTTTAACCATCTTGCAAACTTGGCTTATAAGTTTTTACGTCAACAGGAAAAAAATATGCCTGTTTACTATTTATGTATATGTATGATTATATATGTATATGTGTTTATCTGTCTAACATATAGTAAACTGTTTCTAGTTTTTTAAAAAAAACTATTATTTTTTATTTTAATATTGTTATGTCTTGACAAAATTTTGGGTTTTTTAGGTTGGGTTCTTCTGTCTCAAATCCCATAAAGCAACTGATGGTCCGCTAATAAGAGATTTAAAAGTATTTTAAAATTAGTATTATATAAACCAAACCTCTTTTGGATAAAAATTTTGTCAATTTTTTGAAAATTTTTTTTGACATCATGTGAAGACTTACTTAAAATTGGGCTATTTTCATGTTTGGTTCAGGTTCAGAGAGTTTTTTCTTTTCTTTTCAGAACTGTCTCTAAGGAGAATATCTTCTCTTCCCTTCTGTGTGGTTTCAACAAAATGATTTAACATATCACATAGCCAGAAAAACACATACTCGTTTGGTCTCTTTTGGGGGTATTCAACAACGAATAATCAAATTTGGATGATTTAAAACAATGCTTTCGAAAAATATGATATGAATGATATGATCTGATAAAATGATACCCACTGCCCCCTGAAAGCAATACTGAATAACGATGTCGAACAGGTTCAATTATTTTTACAAATATTTTTAAAAATGTTTAACCAAAACGTATTATTTTTCAATGAACAAAAACATGTGAATTTAAAAAGTGTTTTGATTTTCTTAATGTAGCAACATTCGTAAGCCAAATATAATGCCAGATTCGAAGCCATTTGGGTAAAAAAGATTGCACCTACGCTCCAATTGGCAAAGCATGTACGATTTTACAACACGACATCAATTACAGCCTAACAGACTAACTGTGAGATAGGTAATAAGGCGAAGTTTGATTTTGCTCAATTTAAAAATTGGGAATGACTCAAAATGAGTCACAAATATTTATTTCTATTTTATTTAAAATTTTCACGTTTCCATTACTGGTATCTTGATAAATATCAATATTAGAAAAATTTAAAAACATGTAAATAAAGCCATACCACATGAACCTTTAACTTACGCAGGCTTTTGATGCTGTCTTCTTCTTCTTGCGATATCGTCTTCCAAATATGCCGAAAGTAGCAATATTTCAAATTTTTATAGCAAATATATATGTGAAAGCCTACTGAGCATTGTGCACCGTAAAATATCCAAGGCAATAAATTATATTTTGCAAACTCTTTTATACATCTCATTGTAATGATTTTGGATTTGAATTTTTGGTTGTCAAGACACCTTGTCTGCTTAACTCTGTAAATGATTGGATGCGACAATCCACGGCAGGACGAATTATTTTTTGTCACACTGATTTGGATGATAATGATTAGACCAAAAATACATTTTTTGAGTCCCAGGAAGAAACACGTTAGTTGGTAGAGTAAGGAAGGATGTTATTAGTGCAACTGTTTGAAAATTCAGTCTACATAACAACGTAGATTCAGACAAGTTTGTTTTGACGCGGCCGGCATTCCAACGCAAAGATGTGGACATTTTTCCCGTGCAAGGGACGCATAACAGATCCGAATCATGATATGCAGATTCGAATCATGAACTGGTTGGAGTTAAGATGCACACTTACAAGTAACAAGCAACTGTCCCCTAACACATTATCCATAGCTGTGAGTTACACATAAGTAATTCATGAGTATTCGATGTATGAAAAAATCACCACATTTCGAAAGTGGACCGTTTACCCCGTCTGTTCGAAACCGCTAATTTTAAATAATTCGGTTTGAGAGTAATGGTGCAATATGTTATTCTTAGAGTTTCTTATATTATAAAAAAATGTATGAAGAACATTGACAACTTTTTATAAAATGACTTCTAAATAGTTCTTAGAATTGCTTGAATGAAGATATCAGGAGTTTTTTCTTTGGTCAGAGATTGTTCATAATATGTGTCTGTCAGTTTAAGTTTTGCATATTTATTTATTTATTTTTTTTTTTTTTTGGCACAGGCCAGATGTTAATTTTTTACACCAAACGGTATTGTTTTTTCACAGCGAGGCATTTGTAAACCTATCCTATTCAGGAACCGTTATTTGGATACACCATAATGTTGGACCCAGCTGTGTGCAGTGATTATCAATAACATTTATTATTCCCTTCTCATAATCACCTCCTAACAAAGTAATTAAAATGTGTTAAAATAGATACAAGGGTAAAATTAGACTCACGATAGGATCGCCTAAAGCAAGACGTAATTAAAGCATTAAGGCACTTTAAAAAATTCTAATTTCTAAGGGAGAAAGTGGAGGAATAGTTAAATACAATACCTTGTTTAAATATTTAAAATTGGAAATTTTAGAAATTTGCTTACAAACTCCACTTTAAAAAATTCTAATTTCTAAGGGAGAAAGTGGAGGAATAGTTAAATACCCATGTTTAAATACTTAAAATTGGAAATTTTAAAAATTTGCTTACAAACTCCATTTCCCGACATAAAAATCCGAAGAGATGGGATTCTCCAAATTTTAAATTTAGGCGGTTGAAACGAGCATTATTAAATTGGCAACCACATTTTTTTCTCATCGTGAACGGTAAGATCGACGAAATGGGTGGAAACTAGAAAATTTGAAATTTGTGTGTAGAAATGTAAGTAAATAACAATAGAAATCAACAGAATAAAAGATGGCCAAAAATATACCATTGCCTAGGATATGTTGGAAGTTATCACAATACAAGTTATAATACAATACACTATTCTTAGGCTACGCCAGGAACGACCCAAACTATGCCCATTAAATGCGATTAGATTTTCCTCTCAAGTTCTAAATTTTGACTCTAGGACTCAAAATTTCGAATTTTAAAACACAATTTAGGATGATGAAATACCGCTTACGTCAAATATAAGCATATACATATAAACAAATATAAAATTAACAGATATTTGCAGAAAAAAACCATTTGGAGCTACCTGACCAAGGCTAGATACAAAAAAATCGTTGATATATGAGTGCCATACAACTTAACGCAAAAAAACCTCACAGACCATTTTTCCATCTGCGAATCGCTCCTGAAACGACGCATTTCTGAAGTTGATGGTGACTGCTAAGGAAAAGGGGAAGGTTTTGCTGTATGTTTGCTGGGACTGGTAGGAAATCATCTACTACGGCCCTACGGCCAAACTCTTAATTCAAATTGTGAACAATTGGAACGTCTAAAGGAAACAACCGCCCAGAAGCGGCAGAAACTCCGAGAGCTGGACTGAAAGTCTTATGCTTCCGCAGTAAAAGTCTTATGCTTGGCAGTAAATGATTACCGTCCATTCCTATGGGGAATGATTTTGCAGGTGAAAAATTGGTCTTTCTATCAGAAAGGCTTAATTTAATCGCCTTCAAAGTTATCGAACAAAACGGCCCCTATTTTGGCTAAATTAGATCATCCTAACTGTGCTAAAAAAAACCTTCAGCATCATGCAAAAATAGTGTATTTTTTGTACTACCTATAATTTTCTATTTCTATTGCTCTCGTGTTGCAGCACAATTAATTCCACGGATTTGTTCAGCCATCAGTCCATATATCCGAGTTCCCTCATTGGTTTATTATTGTAGAAGATAGAAATTGAAGTTGCCACTATGAACAATAATGAGAAGTATATAAAAGCCGATTATGCAATCAGCACAAGAAATATTGATTTATTTGAAAATAGGAAATTGCATTCCTAAAAGAACCTAATTTTTTTGGGCATAAGAAATCTTCAAAAAATCATTACAATTGGAATACACCTTAAACATGTAAGTTTTGCAATCATTGGAATCATTTTACATCTCAGTTTATCTACACCGTCCAACATAACAACGATCGCACATACGTAATAACAACAGAAGCAGCAAATAGCCATTCACCCTAACGTCCCCCATCGCCAACGCAACCAGCAAATCAACCATCCGACCGACGTCGTCATACAATTTATGTCAGTAAAAAATTATCATTAAATCTTGCGGTGGGAGTCAAAGCTATC
Source organism: Philornis downsi (assembly GCA_019455685.1). Lineage (NCBI taxonomy): Eukaryota > Metazoa > Arthropoda > Insecta > Diptera > Muscidae > Philornis > Philornis downsi. The sequence continues at coordinate 101,578 of JAHXMU010000181.1, forward strand.
TTTATGTGTGTATTGTACTGCCTTCAGTTGTAACAATGAAGTCAGAGAGTTGATTTATATTCTTTGGTGGAGTTCGAATATTGCGAGTGAGTGGAATTTGTTAAGGGTTATTCCCGAAGCATTTGTCGCAGCGAGTGATCAATAGATCGCACAGGGCTCAGACAGTCCGCAGTCTTTGCCGACTGTTTCACTTCGTTCACATCTGTCTATTTATACAGCGACTTCGGCTAACTGTTTACACAGCGAATTCGATTGACTGTTTACACAACAACTTCGGTTGATGAAACCACTATGTAAGGTTTCGACTGACTATTTACACAGCAAATTCGTCTGTCTTTTTAGACAGCGACTTCGGATGACTGTTTATACTGCGGCTTCGGCTGACTGTTTACACAGAGGATTCGTCTGACTGTTTACACAGCGAATTCGATTGACACTGCTATAGCTGTAATCAGGTCAGTAAATGATATCCGTATACTGATGAGAGCCATGAGAGATTTGTGAGAATTTGGGTCTAGTAGATGTTATTGCCTAATACCCGTGCCAGCAATTATGCGATATAAATCCGCTTCATAACCACCGAGACGAGCCGCTTATGTCCTAATGTACATTTTATCATATCTGTTATTCCAGTAAATTGATATTCAATAAAGGTATTGTTATTGTAAAGTTTTGTGGGTCCTTATGACGAACCTGGACTAAACTTATCTCAGCTAAAGACAAACCCACGTTACAATTACTCTCACCTGTAGAAAAATTCGACCTGTGGAAAAACTGTTAACTTGCGATTGTAAAAATAATGCAATTAATTTGTAATTTGATTTTACAGTCAAATATCACACATGTTCACAAAATATTAAATTTTCCAAAAACTTAATTTGATGTAATTTTTTGTAGCTTCCCTTCAGAGCCAAAAATGCAAAAAGATTTGACCCGTACGCTTGAAACTGAAATACTCACAAAAAAAAAAAAAACAAAAAAAAAAATTTATCTTTATATATATAATTCTACTGTACGGGCGTTGTCAGTGAACTCCTCCTAAACGGCTGGACCGCTTTGCATAAATTTTTGTATATGCGTCTGGGTGGTGCCCGGGATGGTTTAGATTTACAATTCGGTCCAATTGGACAAAGGGGCGTGGTACCTCCCATACAAGCAAAAAATTAAAAATCAATTATTTCTGCTCCTGCTTACGCTATTTGAACAAAATTTGGTGCGTAGGTTTGGTGTACATATCTTAAGTGCTGCTGCAAATATGGGAGGGATTGGACAATGGGGAGTGGTACCTCCTATACAAACCACAAATTAAAAAGCAATTATTTCTGCTCCTGCTAATGAAACATTCCCAATAAAAATAAAATTTGAAGGCAAAACAACGTTTGCCGGGTCGGCAAATTTCAGCTATAGCTGTGTACAACTGATAATACATACTGATCACACATATTCTCGATAATGCAAAAAGTAAATTTCTATATAACAAAAGTTTAAAATTAATTAATTAATTTAATTTTTTGCCGCTTATGGCCTTTATTGATATTGTATTTACCTTAATAACGCTTTCGTCGTCGGCGTAACATGAACTTTGAAGAGTAACGTCAGCCACTTTGCCACCTTGCGAGACTATGAACACTTTCATAGCTTGTGCCACCTGCCGGCCTGTGAGCACTGCAGTATTCATCAGCTCCCAATTCTGAAATTGTTGTAGTGCACATGTTAAATACGTTGATAATATTTAATAATTATAATACGTAATACTATTAAATATTAAAATAATGTTTAGAGATCCACGAAAAAGATTAACTAAAACAGAACAAACATCCATACGAATATGTTTTTGAAACATTAGCTTTAGGTCTTAGGCCCTCTGCTAAGATCTCCTATGCCAAAACGTATATTTGAATTTTCCACACTTTTGTTCCAAAAATGTTCTGCACCGCAATAGCGTCCGCATACCGTGATTGAGCTATCGTCGCCAAAAATTTTGTTCTGAAATCAATTTTCCTAGTACCTATAGCAGAATGTACAGCGTAAATCATTTTATTGATGTTTTACATCAACCTAGAGGTGCTGGCAAATTGATGATATTTAGTATTGCCCCGTATCGATTTTCGACACTTTAGATGTTGGCATATTGTTCGACTCATGCCAAGCAATTTTTACGAATGTTTTAGGCATGAAACGTGGGGCAGCGAAGATTGTTCCAAAATTGCTAAATTTTGAGCAAAAACAACGTCGCATGGACATCGCTCAGGAGCTGTTGAAAGTCGTCAACGACGACCCAGATTTCCCCAAAAAGATCATAACTGGTGACGAATCATGGGTGTATGGCTACGACATTGAAACCAAAGCTCAATCATCCCAATGGAAGCGTCCAGAAGAGCCAAGACCGAAAAAAGCACGTCAAGTTCGGTCAAATGTGAAGGTTTTGCTCACTGTTTTCTTCAATTGCAATGGCGTGGTGCATCATGAATTTTTGCCACAAGGTCGTACGGTCAATAAGGAATACTATTCGTCAGAAACGCATAGAATTGTGGAAAAAGCAATCATGGTGAAACCAATTGGGGCAAAAAAAATTGCGTATCATAGCTCGATATCGTTCGCCGTTAACGGTAACGTTTCTTCCACGGTCGTCTTTGAAGAAAAATGGACCGATGATGCCACCAGCCCATAAACCACACCAGACTGCCGTTTTTTGGGGATGCATCGGTAATTCATGTATGGCAAGTGGCTGTTCATCATTCAGATGCGACACTTTTCCTTTTGTACGTATCCGTTCAGCAAGAAATGAGCCTCAACACTGAACACAATTTTTCGATAAAACAGCGGATTTTCATTGAGCTTTTGTAAGGCCCATTCACTAAAAATTAGACTTTGTGGTAGGTCATTCGGCTTCAATTCTTGCGTGAGTTAAATCTTATTATCTTTCAAACCCAAATCGACGTGTAAAACTTTCCTTGTGGTTGAGTAACACATGCTCAATCGCTGAGAACGGTGACGAATTGACATTTCACGATCGTCATTGGCACTGGTCACTACGGTTGCAATATTTTCTTCGGTACGCACTCTACGCATGCGAGTCGATGGTTTTATGTCCAAAAAAGTAAATTTGGTGCAAAATTTGGAGATAACAGCACGAATTGTTGATTGAGCAGGTCGACTTAGACGACCATAAAATTGTCGTATGAAACGATGCAAATCTGTCACAGAGCACGAATTTTGAAAACAAATTTCCACGATTTTCAATCGTTGATCGTTTGTTAGTCTTTCCATGATGAAATGGCAGAGTATACTGTACACTTTTCACTTTGACAGATGAAGTTTGGACGCCATTACCAACCAGTGCTGCCAACCTGAAAAACTTAAATCTTAAAAAATCGCCCTATATATAGGTACATATCGTTATATGAAATCAAAAAAGGCGTAACTTACATTTCAAAAATTTTACAAGAGAAGCAAAAAACTTCCTAAAATGGATAATACACCAAATTTTTTCAAAATTTTTATAGGTTAAGCTAAGTTGATACTATCGAATTAGTATTTGAAGAAAAATTTTGAATTTTTGTATTATTTACAGAGCTATGAAACTCACGCCTTTTGAGGATTAGATTTTCTGAAACCGAAAAGGGCGTAAGTTACAATAAAAATGATTTAGGAAATATTTTCCTATGTTCTTTATTAAATACATTCACTAAAAATGTTTTTTTTATTTTGTTTTTTATTAACATACTTATAGTAAACAAAACATAAAAAGTAATTGAGCAAAAAAACAACATTTTAAATAAAAAGATTTCATATCATAAATAGTTAAATATTAGAATATAGTATAGGATGTTTTATTGCTAATTTTCATAGGGCAAATTTGTATAAAAATCATGGCGATCTTCTGGTATGAAGGATTTAAGATCCTGGAGATGTTCCCATTTTTTTAGAAATTTTTATTCTCTGAGAATGTAATGGAGCAGGTTCGTTGTCATGAGTATATTTTGCTTTTCGGTTTGGAAGAATTGTATATTCCTCTTTAATGTTTGTTTTAAAGTAAATAGTTCCAGACGTATCGTATCGCAATGCTCGAATCATGTTAACGGTGGGATCTCCAACTTTTTTTCCTGTAAAATATTTTTGATTGTATTAACAGGTCATAAATATTTATTATCACAATTTTACCTGGACGAATGGAAGAGTAAAGTTTAGGAAGAGAATCATAATCCAGAAAATATGAATGAGTAAGATGATGGGTGTTGAGTGGAAATGGAGACTTACGGGAATCGTTAACATATTCAACGAATTGAGAAGGAAGATTAATTTTTTTATTGTTTATTTTTCTTTGGATTAGCGAATGAGTTGAATCACATTCCATTTGAGTGTGTCCAACTATTAAATATTTGTGCTCAATTGTTATGTTTTTTTCAATACACAAGTATAGTAATGCGTTTGACAATATGACATTGCGGTTTTGATAAAATCAGCCATCCGAATATATTATAATATGGTCAATATCTGGTGACTGAAGTATACAATTTTTAAGTGTTTTATAATACATGTTGTGAAAGTAGACGCTACCATGTTCCCTTCAGATTCATCCCAGATATAATTGTCAGATTCATGGCTATTGATATTATAAATAGTGAAGTTATGCACTTGCAATTTCATTTTATAATATGAAGCACTTGCGTTTGTTTGAGGAATCAATTTTACGGCTTGCATATCCATGCATAATAATAAGAAAATTGCAGACTTTGCATTTTCGACATCGTTTGCTTTTTCTTCCCGCATGGCATCAACTTCTGATCTATGACTGATATATTGATCCTCACTTATGTTTCTTGCCTCGTATGATACACAAGTATCACACATGTCATTCCTTGGTTTAAATAATGAAATATTTTGTTCTTTTATTGTAAGCATAAACTTTGGATACGATACTGCTGAAACTTCATCATCGCTATTTTTAATGCATTCTTCACAATATAATTTATAAATTTGGCTGTATGATTTAAAATCTGTTTGCAAATAAAGTTTCTTGGTATAATGTCTTCGGTAATGGGATTCAAGCTTCGGAATATCATTTAACTAATTTTTTAAAAAGTTATGACGCTTCTCGTATTTTTTATCTTTAATCGAGGTCTTTCTTTTCGGAATAACTTTATCCGGTTGTTCCTTATTTAAAAAGATTTCACGTACCCAATTTCTTATAGTTTTTTCAGTTATTCCAAGAGTTGACGTACATAAACATTTTCTGGCAAACTTGGATACGAGTTGTCTTAGCTTGCAAATAATAACGTTTGGACAGCGATCGCCTTGAAATAATGTTCCCATTTCGTGCTTTTTCAGAAATGACCACGTGACTTCTTACATACACCTTTTTTCTCCCCACGTCATATTCCAAAATCGATCAAATATTTGTTGGCGTATATTTTCAGCAAAGTGGGAGCAATGACGCAATGAGCTCTTTTCACAAAATTTAGACTGACATCTTATCCCCATTATTCGAGGATTTTTTACACACACAATTCCTTTATTGAGGCCTGTATACATTTTACCAGTCATTCGGTCATTAGCATTTAAATGTTTTTGATTTGTTTTTTTTTCCTTTACTGACATATTTAGATTTGTTTCATTATTCATTTTTAATAAATGCACTTTAATCGAGATTTTTTTATTTAACTTAGATGAACTGCTTTAAGAAATATGTTTTATTAGAAACAAAATGAAAGAAAGACTAAATGCTTACCAAAAATGCAAAAATACCAAAAACAGAAAGATCTGTTATTACAAAAACAACAAAACAAAACCTAACTGTTTTTAAAAAAAACCCATGGCATGCCTCTCTTCTCTTGTCTGTTTCTTTTCTATTCTATTTCTTCTCTTGCGTTAGTTATTTTTTTTTTAAAGACGTAAGTTACTTGTTTGGTTTATGAAATGTTTGCTTGCAGTTACGGCTTTTAGAATTTTGTTAATAAAATTGTCGTTTTTAGTCGTATGACTGTAAAACTTAGCAGGTACGTGTATTTTGATGCGGTGCATAGTAATCAATCGAAAAGTCAATTTTGAATTTTTTGTAACTTACGCCTTTTTTGATTTCATATGACGATATGTACATATATATAAAAACATCTATGGAATAATTAAAAATGACCAAATATTAAATAAGAAGCAATAGCTTCAACAATGGTTGAATAAATACTTCTCTCGCAACATAAACGAACTATTGTGATTTTCCAATTAACAATCTTCGTCTACATAACCATTTCCGCCTTATTTTTAAATCTTTTTATAAACCTTAGTTTTTTGTGGAGTTCTCAAGTTTTGAGCACAGTTTAGAAAAATGACCCAACTATCGTACTCGATTGAAGATATTTTCCTTTTATGAGTCAACCCACACTACTTTAGAGTATGTAGTACCTTTTGTACTAAAGTTTTTACTAAATATCTTTGTTAATTTAAATAATAACTTCCTGAAGCTTGGCACATAATCCAGTTACATAACACGTTCTAAGTAAACATCTTTGACTAGGCTCGCCTTTGGAATAGTTCCACCACTAACCAAACAAAAAAACGAAGATTTGTACAATATAATTTTCAAACAAAACAATCTTTTTTGGCGAATATACATACAAGTCTCTCTGATGCAATGACGCTAACAGCCTACCAAACAAATCATAACAAAAATTCAGAGCCGCTAAATAGTGTAGAAATTTCTTTCGTGAATTTAAACATTACTGCTCTACAAAATTCAGTTAACGATGATTGACAAAATTGTGCTTTATTTTTTAAATAACGTTTTTATACCAAAGGATACTGATGCGACCGATATCGTACCAGCAGTATTTTTCGTAACATAAGTTCTGTTGGATTATCTTCAGTTCTCACTCGCCGTATTTAATTATTCTTAGTCAGTACCCGAATTTTAATGCTGCTCACAGTAACAGTTTTTACGAGAGAGTTTGAACAAAAAAAAATCAAGTATTTCTTTTGTTATTTTGTTTTGGATCTCCTCGACCCCTAAAATTGCAACACATCATATAGTTAAATACTTTAAGAGCGGGTCAACCAAGTGACTACAGCCATATGCACAAATATAACACAGGTCCTACAATTATTTGCTTGAACATCCGTTAGTATGATTCTGGTATCCATTTTAATCCTGTAGAATGAAGAAAAAAGCCTGAAGATGTTCCATATGTGACTGGTAACATCCCATAGTAGTGAAACGGAAATGTATAACTACGCGTTGCCGGACTCCTTTCAACATCAAAATATGTTGGAATAACAAAATTAAAATTTTTTACATGATCATATCGACATGGCCCGATGTATGAAAATTGAGATCCATCAGAAATTTTGGACAATGATCCCCAACCAATGCGGGATCTCTCTCAGGTGTTCTTACCGTGATTCGACAATTATTTTTGACGGTTGAGACTAGTGTCACTTGATAGAACAAGCATTTTTGGCTTCCTCTCATGCGGGTGTCAACCAGTGATCGAATAAGGACATGGGACGATAACTTTAAACTTTATGTTTGCCTTAAGAGTGGAAGACAACGACAAGATATGATGCAACGCCAAGTTGATTAAAAGGCTGCAGGTATCTGGCCGGCCATTCTACAGTGGTTGAGAGAGCAGAGGATAACCTGGACGGCTGCTATTGGAGACCACGAGTTCGGCTGCGACGCTTACAGACTAAATGATCAGTTTGCCGAGAAATATGCCTCCATCCTTGCTAATAGTGTTGACAATACCTCGAACGTTAGATTTGTACTCTGAACTTGTCTATGAAATTTGGATTTGAAGATTTTAACTGGAACTCTCCATAAATCTGCCATGCGTTTACAGCATTGATAGGTGGGATCAGAACCTGTCATAATACCGGCTTTCTGTAATACTGTTGACACTGAGAAAGTTAGCCCGATTATCAGAGAATAACGAGAGTGAGCACCTACGACTCGCGATGAATCTGTGAACTGTGCTCAAAAAGCATCTGTGGACACATCAATAGTTGTCTCCAGATGCATTGTCTTAGTGGCAAAACCAACAAAAACGCACCCGTAACATTTAGTCAATTTAGACGATCTGACAGTGGAGGTTTTAATATCAAAAAAATGTGTAAAATCTATTCCGACAGTGCTAAAAGGATGATCAGTTATTGTATGCCATGTGGGAAGATCGAAGAAGAAGGAAGAAGATTCAGGAAACGAAGCTGTTTTTGAACCAGAATTGCGTCGAAGGCGTATCCATTTTAACAGCATTTGGTTCCAGCATAGCCAGACCGGCTATGACAATTCCCATACAAATTAGTATGCAGAAACTCCATTTTCCGCCGGCCAAGGTCACCTGGCCTGACTGCATCAGAGTTTTTAATGGGGTTATGTCAAGTAAATGAAACCAAGAATTCGACTGAATTGAAGCAGTCCATTAAAACAATAATTGTCTATTAGACAAATTCTTATTGTAGTGCAATTGGTGCACCACACTTTATTTCGTAAAAAATACACATGTCCTTAAATTAACATCTGTATTCATAGAGCTATAAAACTGAAAGTCCCACTGCGATTTGTCCAATCAATACATTTTGGCCTGACCAAATTTAACCTAATTGCCTAACCTAATACATCTAAATAACGTCAAAATTAAAAACATATTGCGCATACGCTACCTTAAAATTAATACGACTAAATCTAACCATGGAACTGTCCCTCTATGAAGAATACATATAATCCAAAATATTTCCATTGGATTATAACGTGGTGAGGAAGGTAATATGTTCCCCATTTGTCGCGTGCAGAAGTGACAGGCCTCATATGAGTCACGTTTAGAAATTGGCCGTCAACATAGAGGTTTCGTTCCGATAAATTCGTCTCAATGCATCTAACCTTGATTCTGCTAGATCTATCTAATTTTGGAGAGAGACGTATGACATGTCTTTAACCCAATTCCCCATACGTAATTTTCCCGTAGTGAAGTATAATATATTTGTTCCCAAAAACGTAGCAAAGCTACTCCACTGTAGTAATAAAGGAGTATTGTGACAGCTGGAACTGAACCTGCTATAATCTAGCCAAATATGATTTCCTAAACCAGAGGAGAAGCTCATCACAAATAAATCACGATTAATCACCAGAAATTTTTAATGAAAGAGTAGCACTGGTCTGTAACATAGAGTATATAGAGTTGTTAATAGCCAAGCCGGTATCTACAAATTTTTCTCGAATAAGCGGAAACTATTTGGTAAGCTTAGACGATTTGCGCATTTATGATCAATGCAGAATAAATTGCCTCTTAAAGCACGCGGTTATCAAAGAAATATATGAACCAGGATCAATAAGGCTCCGCCAGGGTAAGAAATTTGAAGCAACCAGCCCTTAAAACGGATAGGATGGGAATGGATTGTAGTTTTGGCCACCGTAACAGCAGATTATATCACAACCAATATCACTGAGTCTCCCGTTGTTAATATACCTATAGATAGCGGTAAAAAGATAAGAAGACATACTTGGAGGAAATTTGTATAAAAATCAAAATAACATTTGATGAATGTACGAGGGCGGTCCCAAAACTAGCCGACCTCATAAAGAAGACACTAAAAAGTTGGGAAAAATTTTCTTTATTTTTCAACATAATGCGCTTTTAGCTCGATACACTTTTTCCAGCGATATTCAATATCTTCTATCCCTGTTTATACTAAGAACTCTCAAATTGCTTAAAACAGCCACCACCAAGCCATTTTTTTTCAAGTTTGGAAATAGAAATTACTCCGAGAAACCTACATTTGGCGAATAAGGTGCATGATGAAGTAATTCGAACCTTAATTCACTAATTAATTAATTTTGGTCATCGCAATGGGATATTCGAACTGGTGCATTGTCTTGATGAAACAACAATTTCTTTTTCGCCAAATGCGGCCTTTTCCCATTATTTCATTATCTAAACGCTGCAATAAATTAGCATAATATTCACAGTTAATAGTTTTTTCTTTCTTAAGATGATCAGTAAAAATAATTCCATGTGCATCCCAAAAAACAGGAGTCATTATCTTTCCTGCAGTTGAAACCGTCTTCGCCTTCTTTGGACACGATTCTCCCATTCCAGTCCACTGATTTGATTGTTCCTTTGTCTCAGGCGTGAAGTGGTGGACCCATGTCTCATCCATGGTTATAAATCGCCGCAAAAATTCGTCTTTATTGCGGTAGAACATAGCCAAACACTCTACTGAAACTCTTCACGACGTTGTTTTTTGCTCTATGAAAAGAAGCGCGGCAACCAATTTGCGCACAACTTTCTTATCTTCAAATCTTCGGTCAATATACGATGTATGTATATAGGTAGCACTTTTTAAAATGTCTATCAGTTCAGGTAGCTTCTTCACGCACCTTCAGCCGACGATCATCCAATATCATTTTGTGGATTTTCTTAACTGTGTCTGGCATGGATAACCTTAATTGGTCGACCACTACGGTGTTCATCTTGGCAGCTCGTACGGCCTCGTCTAAAATCTGCTACCGAATATTTTACAGTCGCAAACGAAGGAGCAGACTCGTCCAGAGTAGAATATATTTCGGCTTTAATATAGGTTGGACTGATATCTTTCAAATGGAAATATTGAATTACATAATTATATATTTTTTTCCCACGTTTTTGAAATTCACTTTTGATGGCCCAAATTAAAATATTAAACAACGTGTCACCTTGAAAGTTAAAACATATCTTTAATAAGGTTGCCACTTATCACCAAAATGGGTTTTTTCAAACTACTAGCAGCATCTATACGTCAGTTCGGCTAATTTTAGGGCCGTCCTCGTAACAAACTTCACTTGGGCCAAAAAAACAAAAAGTATAAAGAATAAAATCTAAGCCAACGTGAGGTAAGAAAAAATTGATTGATTGAGCAGACACTATATTTAGGAAAACAAACTTCGATGAATATTTATTTCAGATTGATTAAATTTCCACATTGAGACGCTGAAAAGTTATCCTGTGTAGTATACATATGAGTGTAATTTCTCTAAGTATATATAGGTATACTAGAAAGATCATCAAAACCACTCCCAGAACATTCAAGTGTGATATATGCATGTAATCTCTTTCCCTCTTTATCTGTAAATATGACTTTTCTAGAATTACGTTTACGACAGTAAGTTATGTTTGTTCCTCTCACTCCCATTATAAAGTCTATTGTTATCTCCTTTTCACTTGTGATGTGAATAAGAACATTTTAGAATTAAGTCTATGATAAACAACACTATGTTTGTTTCTGTAAATATGTTTGACTTTGTTGCACCCATTATGTAAATATGTGTTCTCTCCAAAATACCCTAGCATTTTCTAGAATAAGCAATTTTAGTACAAATAGAGCAACTTTGTACGTTTGATGGGATTAATAAAGTTGACGTTGATGTGGAAATACGATCCACGATACCAAACCTGGATATTCCACGAATTCTTTCAATAGGAAGTATAATGTCCGTTACCCTATTAGTAATAGCATCAACTAATAAATATATTGATTTGAAATCCAGAGTTCAATATCGCTAAGATCTCAGAGCATCACATTGATTGCTGTTATTCTTACCTTGTTTGCGCCTAATAGGCCATAACGTTGGCCGGTGTGGATGGATTCTGTCCCTTTGTAGTTGTTGTCCGTTGATTATTATTATCTGGATTTTTTCAATGATTATAGCCTATTGATGTTTCTTTTCCAAGTGAAAAGACAATCGCAAATGGAAATCGACTTTATTAATCGAATCAAAATGATGAAATGATTATAATAAATGGGAAAAAAATTTTCATACACGAAGCAATGAGTTAAAAAAAAAAATTAAAAATAATGAAAATCAAAATCAAAATTTGACGGAAGTGTCAGTCGACTCATATATTTTGTGATGGTAATTCTTAATGGCTTGAAGGGAACAAAGCTTTTTGTACTTTTAACGAAAAATGGTTTATTGGTGAATTTGTGCTTTCCTTCTCGATTGCATTTATATTCAATAGAAGATTTTGACTTGTTGCTTTATCCGATGTACTCGTCGGCATATTGTGTGGATTTCGCCGGTATCAAAGTTTAAGGACAACAGACACAAATACAATTCAATGCTGGGGAATAGAGTACAGCTTACTATTTTATATGTGATAGAAAAAACTGATTGGGGAATACAAGTGAATGTAGCAACTGGCAATGGATCAGTATTTTACTTGTGTGTGATAGCGATAAATCAGTCTCTTACTTATCACATATTAGTAAAAGACTGAGTCATCCCCAGTTTGTACATTCAATTGAATCACATATTTCCAATCCGTTTATTTCTGTCATATATAAGACATTATCGAGTGTGTTGCTTGAAAGCCTAAAAACAGTTCCATACGAACTGATTTGACCCTAACAAGGGCGACAAATCAATAACCGGCTCGATGTCCAGACTGCGGCAAATCCTGAAGAAACTTGGGAATATGATAATGGGGAAAGCTGCCAGAAATAGGACTGGCATAATCTGGGATAAAAGTCACACGCTACATGCTTGCCATGTAGTAGTTACTATAGCTTTCTCCGACACTGAGAAGGAATCAGTGAGTAAGTGGCCTTATGGCTGGGTCATGTTGCGCAAATTGAGCAAAACGTTTCAGCAGGAAAAGTCTTCAGCTATAAAATTAATGGAGGATACAAAAGACGGCGACAGAAACTCCGTAGGATAGTCTAAGTGTCCGAGGCACAATCAAAATTTGATGCGAAATTTGGAGAAACATAGATGACCGAAGCGCTTGGGTTTATTTCCTATGTGCAATGCATAGCAGATAATATTTTTTACTCTAGTCGCCATCTAAGTAGGTAATGCAATGTCAACAAAGCATTCATGTGTGTGTATTCCCAAATACGCCGGTCGCATTCCACTCAAAACAACACACCGTGGCATTAGAAAACAAGAGCTTCCACTCTCAGTTGTCATAAGAGGAATAGAAGTTCCTGAAAGCAACTGCTCGCGATACAGGCTAGAGTGAAGCGCATACTGGGACCAAGGATCACAGGCACGTTCGTGATTTTAGAATCGTATCGTCAGGGCATAGCTAAATTGATTAATTGATTGATGTTCAAGCTGTTGAATAGGATGATATTTTATTTTTCTTTCTTGCTGCGAACGCTTTCAGCAATAGTTCTCAAAACTCAGGCAATGACACCCCGAGGACCGTGATTGCAGCCTAGGATGACAATAAGGACTTGCATAGATATTAGTTTAAATTCCAAATGCAGAAAAAATTTATCAATATAACGATTTTATCAATAAATCAATGTTGACCAATATAACTAACGACTAAATATCCCTTAGCCTTCTAGTTATTTTCTTTAATTTTCATTTCTTGGAGTCATATTCTGAACCATTAAAAATACCTTCAATTCTTTTAGCAGGTAGACGTCCCAAACATTTTAGAAAAATTACGGACAATTAATTAATAAATTATTTCTAATTTACTGTTACAAATTTTTGGGGGTTGTGTCATATAATTTCGCTAAAACACGACATCTATAATAACTAAAAATAGTATGTATAAGGATGGAATCAGTTTGCCATTACACTTACAGTTACAGATAATGCCTGGCTTACAGGATTAAACTGCGGGTCGCAGCAGGCTGAGTTGTAAAAAACGGTACAGTTTTTATGTCATGAATATAATTATCCTGCCCACCGCATATCTTGGGTGGGGGCAACGTCTGCCTTATACCCGTTGTCGACATCCACCAATATTGCTCAAATGTATGTTGACCAGCATAATTCGGCAATGATGGTACCTCGGGACTGTACTTTATCTTGCTGCTGAAATCAAACTTGAAGAATGACAAACAACGTACATCACGAACGAATGAATTTCTGTTAGGAGAAATTCAGATTTCCCAAAAAATACATAAGTTGCAATATATTATCCTATGATAAAAATAGATATATACTAGGATACGATATACTAACGTACTTCTTGAGTAAGACAGCTAGTGAAATGCAAGCCACCTTCACGACGACATTTATATGGAATAAATTAAGTAATAAAATATATATTATTTATGGAGAACGTCATCTATGCAGTCTTTGTCATTGTTATTTATACAAGTCAAATTAACTTTTCTGCTTTACAAAATACTTAATTTTGTCGTTTATAATATTTTACGAAACATTCTTTGTTGTCGCATTATAAAAATAACGTAGAACATTGGAGAGGAATTTGGGTAATCAATAATCATTGTAATTTAGAAATCCTACAAAGTTCCCGATCATAAGAGAATTCTCAAATATTATTAATATTAAAATTATTTGAGTCCAGATTTCATATTTCACTCGCAATATTTAACCTGCGGGATGGGTAGCCAATTCATATGAATGGATAGCACGACATGAGGAGTGTATTTATTTTATTTCGAATGTCTGGGCCTTTCAACGAAGTTTTGGTCGACCTCTTGATGACTTTTCCTGCCGGAGCGCTTTGCCCCATCCATGCAACAAGATCCATTCAACACAATCGTATAGCGATAACTGTATTAACTCGCATGTCGACTGATTTAAAGTTGCCAAACAGTAATTCGAACATACCGAATTGCCGCAATTTCGATTAACAATCAAACAATCGAATAATCGATTAATCCCAAATACTTGTTATTAAGAAGAAGTATTTTAACTCAGTCCTCAGGTATTGAAATAAGCAAAATATCTAATTATTGGGAAGAATCATGAAACTGTGTGTTTAAACTTTTGCCAAATATTTAACTTCAGGTTGCACCTGAAATAGAGCCTGTTGTTATGCTTTTAAATTAATTACTAAGTTTACGTTCTAGAGAAGGTTCATTTTATCTAGGAAAGCGATACCAGAACACAGTTGAAAAATAATTATTCGTTGCGATATAATCACAATTATAAAACTGTAAGATTTTTTTAATTGAATTATCTTAGATTCAATTCAGAAAGTACAACAATTCTAATGGACAGTACTTTTTGGTATGGATTTAAAATACCCATTACAAGACGTTCTCAAATCGTATGAAGCAAAACATAAATTCAGAATTCTTGATTTGATTCATTTGTAGAAAAAAAGCGAATATTTTCATGGATATCCGATTTCTTGTTAAATGGTAAAAAAATATAGCCAAAGATCATATCAGTATATCTTTTAAATTAAAATTGTATAACACAATAACGCCCTTGTTATTAGAGAATAAATTGTACAATATGGACTGTATGTATATTATTATTTAAAAGATTTTGATAAATCTCATGACTACTATTTATTGGTATATTTGATATGATAAAAAGACTCAGATTTCCTAAATGTATTGAAAAATAACTCTCCGACGTTTTTTTACCAAAAATTTGTGACGAAACTCGTACATATTTTGCATTATTCAAAGTACTGTCCATCGCTAGACACCGACAATAGAAAGATTCATCTTTTAAGGTTATACAGAATTCGATCCAATTTTTTGTTTCTTTATATGATATGAACAAGTATTAGAATAATTTTGTCGTACACTGGGTAGAGTCCTAGTAATAGTTACGTATGTTTTGAGCAAATCATATATGACAACAAGTTGATCCCATCTGTTAATAATAGTCTTATTATTAATGAATTTTGTTCATCCGCCATATTAATTGTTCCTTTTATGTGTCCATATATGTTAAACCCATAATAATTTAAACTAGTTGCCGAATTCTCGTCTCCTATTTTTGTCACTAATTTTCCCTTCACTTTCCCCAGCTTTTCTTTTTCTATCTAAACTGAAGCTCTGAGAGTTCAGTTTACACTCCCTCTCATTTTAATAAAACTCCGAATCAATTCGAAAAGATTTAAGAAAGTCCCAGATCTTTAGACAAAATGAAAGTTCTATCCAATTTCCACCATCAAATACACAGCACAAATTTATATTTTTTAAGTCACTTTTGCTCAAACTCTCAGAAATTCAGTTTATACTCCGATTTCATTTGAATAAAACTCCGCATCAACCTCGAATAAATATCTTGAATTTTACCTATAAAAATTTAATAAAGTAATTTAAAGACGGGGAGTCTTTTTCATTCTATACAAAAAGATAGTTCTCTCCAATTTTTCCCACCAAACATACAGCACAAATTCATACGGCACCAAATATCCTTCCTTTTGAATTATTCCCAACGATTTTCAGACATGCCAGACTGATTGTTTAGTCATTCGTGATGTAATTTTAAGTTCTTTTGAGTTCAGCACGAAGCTTCCTTCGGCAATGATTTCTTCTTCTTTCTACAACCAATCGATGTGTCTCAGCTGCAAAAATTTCGTCAATTAAAGAAGTAAATCAAAAATTTCTGCATGACGTTTTTTCGGCGTACAAAAAAATATGTATGTTGATACAAAATCGCTACTACTTCACGGTTATGGTGTTGGCAGATATCCAGCCGTACATCTGACAATATCAACCTTTGCTTACTTACTTGTACCCCCAATATCTCCAATACATAGTTATTCAATAATACCAACAAACTTCAGAGATATTGATCGGGCGGGAATACCACCTCCTTACTTTCAAACATTTTTATTTCCGATAATTTCGACATCGATTTATTCACGTTAAAACTGTTCATCTTTTCAGGATATCCTCGAATATAGCCATAACCATATGAGTGGAACTGCTGGTCAGCCAGACCGTGTGCCATCGAACGGAACAAGTGATAATCGAACGGCGCTGTATCTGGAGAATATGGCGGATGGAGTAAGACTTCCTATTTCAGCGTTTCCAGGTAGGCTTTAACGGGCTTGGCCACGTGAGGCCGAGCGTTGTTATGCTGAAGAATCACTTTTTCGTGCCTGTCCGCGTATTGTGAGCATTTTTCGCGCAGAGTTCGACTCAATCACATTAATTGAAGTCGATGCCAATCCCCAGAGATGACTCCGCTTGGTTTCAACAGCTCGTAATAAATGACACCGACCTGGCCCCACCAAATACAGAGCACAACCTTCGCAGAGCGAATATTCGGACGAGGCAACGACGTAGAAGCATGACCGGGCAGCCCCTTGACTTTCTTTTCTTTAGATTGCTGTAATGAATCCATTTTTCATCACCTGTTCCAATACGATGAAGAAACCCTTTCCTTTTTGTCGCTAAAGCAGTTGTTCACAGGTAAAAAACGACGCTTAACATCCCTTGGTTTCAACTTATAAGGAACCCAAGTTCCTTGCCTTTAAATCATTCCCAATTCATGCAATCGCCTGGAAACGGTTTGGAAGGTAACTTCTAATACTGAAGCAAGGTCTACCTGCATTTAACACTGATTCCCATCAAGCAATGCCGTCAATTTAGTGTCTTCGAAGGTTTCTAGATTTCCTTCACGCGAACGAACGTCAACATCAAAATCACCATCTTTAAAGCGACGGAACCAATCTCGACATGATATTTCACTTAATACAGCATCTCAGTAAACGTTTTGAAGCTCTCGATGAGCTTCAGCCGCCGTTTTCTTCGATTGAAAGAAGAAAATCAATAATTCGCTCATATGATTATTCGGCACAAAATCATACATATTCACACAACCAAAAGAATGTGACAACAAAAGAAAATCACTATTGTGTCGAGGTGGTATGTTTACCATATGTCTAAAGTTGGTTCATGACCTTTATGTTACGGCAAAATCGACTAGCACTTACAGCTGGTGCCACCTATTGGCGAACAGCAGGAACTTAGTTCCGCACAATATATACAAAAAACAGTTTTCTTTGGATTTAACTTGCCTTCCACAGTTTCGACTGAAAAGTAAGTAAGTATTCACTTTCCGAAAAATTTTGGTTATTGTACAGCATAAAATTACCAGATTTCATTTACTTAAAAATTTGTACATTTAGAGTGCATGAGCCAAATCGTCGGTTAGTGTTTTCACTATGCAATTTTTAACAAGTGAAGAAGTCTTCTCACAATAGATTGAACATTTATCCACAGTGTAAAGTAGACGAGTCTATTTTCGCTTAAAAAATAACTAGTTTAATCGTTTGTTCACAAATGTTGCTCCTGGTCTATTTATATATACCTCGTTTTTAATTGTAACAATTTTTGTTTAGAATTCGATATGGTACATGGAAAGTGAACATACTGTCAAATTCTACCAAACAAGAAAAATTTACTTGAGTCTACTAGTCCAACATTCCACCTTTTGAAACCAAGAGAGCTATGGAACGAACACAAGCAATATAACTTTAGTGTTCTGGTTGTGCAAAAGGAATAATTTAAAAAAAGTTTTCCGCGAGTATGATGGCTGGTGGAATTCTAAACCTCATGTTCGCAAAATCGTAAAGCTGAATGGGAATGGGTTTGGGAATCACCGCTTTTGTATTAGGGAAAATTTAATCAGTCAATCTTTTGTTTGGTCGAATATTTCCGAAAAAATTTTTTGTTTAGATTGCGAACGACGCGACGAAAATGTCGAATGCGGTTTTATCTTTTTCTACAAAAAACATTTGAATTTTTAAATGAAAGCAATTTTGTATGAAGCTGTCACTATGACTGTATACTAACGTTATCTACATACATATGTATATGTATACTAGCTGACCCGGCAAACGTTGTTTTGCCTTCAAATAAATGTTAATGTGGTAAAAAAATTAATTGCAAAAATCTCATCTCCAACGGCATCTATCACTTCAAATAAAACCTTTTAAACCTTCCGGAATACTCTACCAATAATTTAAGACCAAAATGAGCCAAATCGGTCCAACCGTTCTCGAGCTTTAGCGAAACTAACGCACAGCAATTGATTTTTATATATATAGACATATGTATATATATATATACATATATATATGTATATAAGTGCTATTTGAAATCTCCAAATCAGGTAATTTTATGTCACATGAATCGCTAGGAACAAAAATCGGAAAATTCAATATTCGAGGATCGTGTCGATGTAAAATTTAAGCAATTATTTTTGCAACTTTTTAATGTTTAGCAAGTCCGTCATTCAAATTACGTTTCAAACCTTCTTAACTTCACATTGTAATGAAAAAGCTCCTACTTAGCCCGTATTTTGCAATTTTCTGTGGATTAGTTAAGATACCAATTAAGTAGAAAGTGGATGCAGATAATATGTAAACAAATATTAATGCAACATATTTTAATAGTCAAACATTTTAAGGTTCACAAGGGTTTCGAGTAATACGGGTAAAGCAGTGCCATCAGGTTTTCACATAAACTTATTAACATATGTTCGGTGTGTGCAATTTATTATGTACTATAAATAAAAACTATATTTTTACAGTTCAATACCTTCGCCATCGGCAAAACAGCCTGTATGTCATCTTTATTAACTTCGAGTTTTGCTATAACTCTCTTCTTGTTATCATCCGGTGTAATTTCAAGTGACGACTCCTTTGGACTCTCGTATATGTAGGTCACAGACCAAACAATTTTTCCGCCATCGAGTAATTCTTTCGTGTCATCAGCTACTTCCAAGAGCCATGTGAACACCTCTTCGATTCTGAAAAATATATATCAAAAGTTAATTAGACAATGTAAGGCATCACTTGCAGCTTTTAATGTTATTAAATCTATGACTTAGTAGATCACTCAAAAAACATACGAACAGACAAACAGATTTTATTCAGATACTAGCTGACCCGGCAAACGTTGTTTTGCCTTCAAAATGTTAATGTGGTAAAAAAAATTAATTGCAAAAATCTCATCTCCAACGCCATCTATCACTTCAAATAAAACCTTTTAAACCTTCCGGAATACTCTACCAATAATTTAAGACCAAAATGAGCCAAATCGGTCCAACCGTTCTCGAGCTTTAGCGAGACTAAAGCACAGCAATTGGTTTTTATATATATAGATAGATTTAGATTTATTGCTTTGTATTTCTTGCTTAGTTTTTTATTCAACATAAAAATACTATGTATCAACTGCATATAGCTCATTTCGGAGAGTCTTCATGCATGACATTTAAGGATTATTTAGAGTAGTTAGTGTTTAATTCTTAATTTTGAAATTACCCCTTTCCGGGCAACCCATCTACAATGGGTTCATAACGTTCATAATAGATAATTCGCTGACTGACCGCTTCCATTTCACGTTGCCTTAAGCGACACACTGTTCACCACCAGTCACAATCCGCTCCAGAAATGGGTCGATTTCCTTGCGATTTAGCAGCGATTCATAGATGTAAATACGGTCCATGAGGTTTTATTTGCCTTAACTCGAGTGGCACCCTTGTATCTAGTTTCTATTTTCGTCCAATGTCTAGCTAACGGGCAATCGAAACGGCTGAACTTTACGACTTCCATTATTCTCTAAACATTTTCCGCATCAGGACCATAAAAACTCTTTATATTTTTCTCTTTTAACTCGCGGTCAAACAGTACCGAATCAAGCCATCACAAAACTGTTTGAGCAGTTTTTTGAGTAAGAAATCTTATCTCTTTATTTTTTAACGTAATCCGATCACTTTTATATATCGCGAAATGCAGATTACTAAAACCGTCTATTGGTTTTTTCTACCATACCTCACGTATATGTCCCATAAAAGCATAAACTTGGATAAACCGATTATTGTAGCGGGCTTAAATTCAAAAAATTACCGTACCAAATTTGAGGTGAAAACATACTCAAAATGAGTATATTAAATCTACTTAATGCTAAAAAATGTTTACTTGAAACTAGTAAGTGAAACTTAAATTGATTAAAGAAGTGATTTTACTCGATTTGAGTGCGGGTGAAAATGGTATGTACTTAAAATAAATATGCAAAATTTCACGAATAATTTTCTTCAATATAAGTATGATTATACTAATATTGAGTTCGGATTATAGTTTGCATTGACTCCAAATTGTAAAATTGATCACAAAATTCATATTCAATACAGCGCACATACAGGAAGGCTCCAAGTACAATTGTAATACTTTTAAGTGCAGCCACACTAATATTTAGAAAAGATGAACACATAAATGAGGTACTTAACAGCCATTTTACTTAATTAAATTAAACTAAAAATTACCTTGGGACCTCCTCCTAAAATCATTTTAGTAATCACTGAACTAAAAAATAGGAACTTTGCCTCAATCTGAATTCCAAGTTTGCTCAGTTTTAGTTGAAATAAAGTAAAATTGAGTTTACAGATTTTTGTGAATACTACAAACGACAGGGTTCCAGGTATAATTGTAACACTTTTAAGTCCACTCACACTAGTTTTAAAACAACCTGAAGTTAAAAATATTGCGCTTAATTTGTCAATTACAATTAAATTTCAAACGTGATAAATTCAAATCAATTATACTACCAGGATGTGAAGTAATACAAGCGCAATTGTATTACTTTTAAGCTGAGGCGTACTAAAATTTAGGGAAGATGGCGGTAAAAATGTTCTACTTGGTATAACAACCGCTTTAGTTTAATTTTAATTCGTCTGTACCTGCTGCATACTCTATCAATTTGAAGTGTAAAATAAACTAAAACGGAGTTACCAGAATAGCTGGTTAAGGAATTATGTTTCCTCATACTGAATTCTACATTGATTCAGTTAAAATTTATTTCAAAATTCTGCCATAACCAACTTGACTCCAACCAACCAACTCAATTTAAATGCGCCAAGTTGTTATATAGTGCTAAAAACAATGACAAGTTATTATCTTTAGTTTCAATTTTATGGACAAATTTTAAGCGAAAATGCAAACCTATTTTAAGGAGATACAGGGTGTCCGTCGGGAAGGTATACTACTTTGTTTTGTCGCCATTTTGGTAAACATTAGTCTTGGTAGTTCATATTTGGCAGTCGTGAAGTAGAGAAGTGGCAAATTTATTATGGAAAAATATTCAATAAACCAACGTGTTTTAATCGTTAAAACATTTTATTAAAATCAATCATAGATTACTGTGACGATGAGAAAGTTACGTGAAATTTTTAGGAGAACCAACAAGACGCAGTATTTTTCGTGTAATGAATGATTTTGAAGAAAAAGGGTCTGCAAGATCAGCTGAAAACATTACTGCTGCTCAAGAGAGTGTTCAAAACAATCCATCAACCTCAATTCGACACCGCTCAGGAGCTTGGCCTTCAAAGAACAACTTTGGCCACAATTTTGCACAAGGATTTGCATATGTTTCAATTTAAGATTCAGTTGACACAAGAGCTTCTTCTAAAGGGTGCCCCAACAAGAACGCAAGATTTAAATTTGGCGCCATTCGAAGTGTCATTGTTTGACATTTGAACAATTGTTACTGTTTGCTAGTAGAAGGTATGAGGTTAGTAAAAATGGAGCGATACACGAATGAACAACGCATTCTCATTGTGAAATTGTTTTACCAAAATGGTGAAAGTTTTGCGGCTACAGTTCGCAAATTGCGATCAATTTGGGGTCACAATAATGTTCCAAAAGAGTCAACTGTAAAGAGATTAATGGATAAATTTGCCAAAACTGGGTCTGTTAGTGATGTAAAGACAACATCGCGCCTTCGACCATGTCGATCGACCGAATATGTCGCAGCTGTACGTGATGATGTCGTTTAAACTCCATCCACCTCAATTCGACGCCGAGCTCAGCAAATAGGTGTCTCCAAATCCACTATGCACCGAATTTTGACGAAAGATTTGCATCTTCATGCATACAGAGTTCAATTGACTCAGGAACTGAAGCCAGCTGACCATGGACAGCGAAGGGAGTTCGTTAATTGGGTATTGGAGAGACAACATGAAAATGCTGATTTTGCCGATAAAATCATCTTCAGTGACGAGGCCCATTTCCATCATGATGGCTTCGTCAATAGGCAGAATTGTCGCATTTGGGGTGAGGACGTGTCACTGTGTGGTGTGGATTGTGGGCTGGAGGAATCATTGAACCTTTTTTATGAAAATGAGGCATGCCAAGCGCAAACAGTCAATGGTGTTCGGTATCGAGAAATGATAACCAGTTTTTTCGTGCCAAGAATTGAACAAATGAATGTGGAGGGCAAGTGGTTTCAACAAGACGGCACCACATGTCATACAGCCAGAGAAACAATTCAATTGTTTTATTTAAAATGTAAAACTTGCGTTCTTATTGGGACACCCTTTACGAGACCATTTACGCCGCCGTACTTATGCCAATAGGATGCTACAGCTCGCCCATGACAACCCCGATTTTCATGAAAAAATCATGAGTGACGAGACATATTTTCATTTGAATGGATATGTGAATAAGCAGAATAGTCCGTTCTGGACAATGGAAAACCCTGAAATTATTCATCAGTCACCTTTGCATCCATTAAAAGTGACAGTCTGGTATGCAATTTTGTCAGGAGGAATCATTGGACCTTACTTCTTTGAAACTGAAAGCGGCATAACGGTAACTGTCAATGGGGAGCGACATCGTGATATGTCTGAACACTTTTTAACTCCACAACTGCATGCTTTGGGCTTGATTAACATGTGGTATCAACAGAACGGTGCCACATCGCATACAGCCAGGATTACAATGGAATTACTGCGATACCTCTTTCCACAACAAGTTATTTCAAGAAATGGTGATGTTGATTGGCCTCCACGGTCGCCTGATTTGACTGCTCCGGACTTCTTTTTGTGGGGATATCTGAAAAGCAAGGTTTATGCAACAAACCAAAAACGCTTGAGCAACTCAAACCAAATATTCGTGATGAAATTAATAAAATACCGCGTGAAATGTGTGAGAATGTAATGAAAAATGTTCTCAAAAGGGCTCGCATTTGTGAGGCTAACAAAGGCGGACATTTATCTGATATTACATTCCATACATAATTGCCAACATTAAATGAAACATTTATCAATGTAAGGACCATTCTCTTTCATTTGATCAAAAATTATAAACAAACAAAGTAGTATACCTTCCCGACGGACAGCCTGTATTTGGCGCCATAGTTCACTTTTTTTTGAGTCTACGCTATTGAGAAAAACCGCAATTCCGATTCTATTAACCCAATTTGTTATAAATGAGTTCACGAGGTATGACCTATCTCAATTTTCTTAGGATGTATTTCTTTCTATGCTAGCAGCACATGTTACAAATCTCATTTAATATCTCTAACACTGTCAGGTTCCAGTAGCAACATATTAATTATTTCTTAATTATCAATTTCTTTTCTTTTGAATCATTCCCAACGCCTCAGCTGCAGAAGTGAGTCAAAACGTCCCGCATATATGCGAAAAGGCGAATTTTCGCACAAAAAAATCGTGATGCTGATACAACACTGCTAATATCTCACGTCTATGGTTTATGGTTTCATCCGTCAATTTCAACCATGACTTACTGGTGCGACCATCTTTCATAAAACGGCGGAGGCTTATTTGTACTCCCAATATTAATTCTAAGGAAAAAACTACAATTCATAACTAATTTGCCTCCTTACAAATTCCAAATGTTAGAAATCCATACTGCTTCCTTATGGCCACCAAAATACTCGATTGCAAGACCCGAACGGAAGAATGTTTCGTTCCTCTTAATATAGCTTCCTCTATTTGTTAACTTTCTGAACAAAAATTTTGCAATGAAATATTTATTTATTTCACTCTCCCTAATCCGATCCGATCATATCGAAAGTAAAGTTTTGTAATCAACAAATTCTTATTTAACAAATTCGCCTAATTTACAATAAAAATAACTTCTTCCTTCACAGTGAAACATAAAAAGAAACTACCGAATGGACTTGTTAAGTACTAGCTAAACGAAGAACATTACTCATACTATGAAGAAACTTTTCAGTATTTTCTTCACATTGAAATTGTTTTTCCATTCATTTAAGGATTTTCGGGTGTCGAACTTATAGACAACATTGTGTGACTTTTTAATGGGGATATTTCAAACGAAATATAACACTTGATATGTTTATGACAATTCAAATAAAGTACGTGATCTTTAAGAGAGAGAAGATGTATATAAAGGTTGATTTTGGATTGCCGCTCCGCTAAGGGACGCCCTGACAAAGACCTCATTGAAATATTTAAATTTCTCTTTTTGAATATGTTTCTAACGCTTCGATAGCGTAAAGGCCAATTTAGTAACATATTTTTAAGTCGCCAAGATAAAAAAAAACTTTAGAATTAGACGCCGAATTGATCTATTTAGCGAGGTATTTCGAAAGTATATCGATTTTCGGAATATTACAGCAGTATATACTAGAACTTTTAAAAAAGCACACTGGCGGCTTTACTTAGCCGATTTATAATCCGATAATAGCCGGTCGGCTGACCCGAATGGGCTTCAACTCTGCTCATGCATCAAATTACTCTTTTCCTTTATTCTGAAACGTCTAAAATGCAACGGTTATGAAAGGCGCAACTATATTATTTTGGGAGGACAATAAATATATAAAAAAAGGAGGAATAAAATATACAAAATGTAATAGAAAATATAATGGTAAAATGATAATCATAATATGAATGTGTATACGTACATCGAGTCATAAAACAAACTTGCAAATAAGAGTATATATTTACTCTTGAACCTAACATATAAACAAATATGCAGGCAGATACAGGAAAAAATTATTATCCAATATCATGACTGGCAAGGCACAAATGTTTTACACTAATTAACCGAGAATGCAATTTTTCAAAAAACCGTCGGTATCGAGTTAACGAAACCCCAATTAACTGGTTTTCGAGTAACCGAGTAAACAGTAAACCAGTTCCTTTCACTTAGTCTAAAACTAGAATTCGTGTATTTAATCTCTCCTAAATGACATTCATGGAATGCAAGGGTACCTAGTGAAAGACGGAAAGTTCTAGACCGAAGTCAAGTCTTAAGTGGGTGCGTTTAAGGGGTATTCATGTGAATGAATTAAATGAGTTAAAAGTTTAAAAATGTTTAAAAATGCACTCCGAAAAATTTGGATGGTGAATATTAATCGTCCATAATTCTTAAAATACAATGTCATACTATATATTTTCTTAGCCACAAAATGTACATAAAATCAAGCCCGGATAGTCCGTAATTGTGAGCGCATACATAAAAATAGTCCATCTCCGCCAGAGGCAATACGCGATTCAGTAGATGTGTGCAAGCTAAATTCTAATAAAAACTGTGTTTTGGGGAAGGCATAAAGCCAAGCTGTCCACGCCAACGGTCCCCACAATGGGAACTAGGGTTGTTTCATTGAACAGTTCGAAAAATATAGTTAACTTCTAATAAAACCGAAAGTGCCAAGCTTGGAGGATGTATTTGTACGAATGTAGATCAGCAAAGTTCATTTTCAACGTGATGCAGACAAAACAACTAGTTCATTTCCTATTGGAAGTAATAAAATCCAGTTTTAACGATCCAACTGTTTAGAGGTTATACCATGGACCGACATGGTTTAGTTCGTTCCAGATTCAGCTAACTAATATGTATTAAATATAACCAAATGTCAATAAAAACTATGGTTTTCAGAAGCAATAAAACTAAGTTTTGACGGTTAATTTGCATGGAGACCGGAACATGGGCCGCCATAGCCCATTTTCGACTAAAACGAAGCATAACCGCAAAACTAAATCAAATTACAATTAAAATACTATCTTTGATCCATTTTTTTGATAGCAGAAAATCGCCGAACACGCAAAAGACTTGTCTTATTTATGCCTCTCACAAACAAACATGCGATATGGATAAAACCGTCAACATAACTTTGAGACGAGTGTACCGAAATAAAAAAAATATAATCGAAAGTCGGATGTTGCCCGCGAAATTTGAAGTTTGCATCTTAAATTAGTTAAATTAAATTAATTAAACTAAATTAATTAAAGATATATACAATGGTAGTTAAAAGCCGCCGGAAGTGGACATCACAACTCACTAACTTTTTAAGAGACTGTCCTAACTATTGATGACGTGACTATTGAAAAATTGAAAAATGCAAAAAAAAAAAAAATTAATTTTCATAAAGAAAAAAACAGTAAAAGTCGGTTAATTACGAACGAAATGGATGCATTTTTGACTCGCCCACTCGTCATCAACGACGTACAGTCGAAGTAAATAAAAACGGGAATGTATTATGACAGATTTTAATGAAATTTCGGAGACCCAAAATTCCAAGCATAACCAAAGCCGCATAGTGGGGCCTTATCAACGGTATAAAAGCATAAATTTGTTTACAGTTTTTTGCAAGCTTTAAAGCAAATAGAAATCCGAATTATTTCGGAAAACATGTTTCAAAAAGGCAACAAAATATCACATTAAGAAATGGCAGAAGTCTCAAAATTTGTGGAAAACAGCATTTTCTTGCAATAACTTTCTTTCGCCATTTGCGGAAAAAGTTGCTCTGGAACAGTTTAAAGCCTAAACCGTCTACCTAGATGACCGTCTTCAAACATGTAATATTTTTGAAAAAAAAAAAATCTACTTTAACCCAAAGTATCTTTAAATGCATACGTTCTTTCTTAATTTAAAATTAATGTGCTAAGTTTGGCCACCACTTATCTATAAACAACGAAGACACAGATATTTTTCGTTTGGGAATAGTCGAATTTTTTTGGGATATTTAAAAGTGTTCTGTTATTTTTTTTACTAACGATTAGACCATCTTGTGGACAAAAATTCATTGCATTCAGTGCATTAATAAACATTTCACTACTCTTATTATTTTTAAGAAACCGCATAATAACTACCCCTGAGGTTTTCATTCTACCCACACTTTGCATAAAAATTACAGTGTTTTCATCAATACTTTATCAATTTTTAATATTATTGTTCTTCAAAATCATCTTGTTTCATTTTCCTTTCACTACTTTTTATCACATGTTTTTAAATATTCTTGGATTATAATCATCATTGCCTAGTATACTGCAGTACTTCAAACCATGCAATATGAAGAAAACGCCCCAAAACCGTATTCCCGCATGTTGATTAACACACTTTCAGTAGATTTTGAGAGCTATGATTTCTTTGTATAGCATCTAAGAAACTTCTATGTCGATACTGTGTTTTCCAAAACATTGATAACTCTGCCATCAATCATTGTTAAGCACAAGTCAAAAGAAATATTTACTCGATAGATTTTAATTTTAGCCACAATTTGTTCCAAAACTTTTTATTTCGTTCTGCAATTTACGTCTTATATTTTGTGTATCTTATCGAGCATATTTATATTCTGTTTGAAAATGAAATTGTTTGCTTGCAGTTCGTTCGTCAAACAAGACAACTATTTGTGTTTGTGTTTCTTTGTCTTTTTTTATTGAATAGGGTTACCACAAAACTACATAAAGAAATGTTGAAAATATATTTAAAGGCAATATTGCTTTTAGTTAATAATTGACGAAAGGTTATAAAGCCCTATTCCCAAAGCCTTCGTTCATAGATGATTCATTTGTGTATCGCTTTGAACGTTTTATGAGAACGGTTGTTTCGTTATATTTGTATTGTACAACATGTAGAAAAAGAATATTTTTTTTATTCAAAAAACGAGTTTAATTGTATCTAAACAACAAACAGAATGAACATCATTCGCTTGCCCCATTTCAATATTATATGGAACTAATTTTTGGACATGTCAGTCTCAAATTGAGGATTTGCTACATTAAAGCAGACTACAGATCAAAGATGATATGAAATTTTCTAGAGGAAACATATCTAAGATTATCAGAGACCGACAAGCCCCATTTTCAAGAATTTGTTCTTTATACTAAAAACAATATGAGTACAAAAAATAATAATTTCCGTAGAAATCTAGACTTTGGAAGTGATAAAACTATGATATATTAAACTGCCGACTGATATGATCATTTTATTGGAGTTTTCTTTAAACAGTCCCGCCTCTCACTGACCCACTACAATCCAAAAAGAGGTACGTTCACATCCGAAGGGACGCGCGCACGTCAAAACTCGAATCCTAATAGATTAACCGAAGAGATTAGATACCAGTTCCAGATTTTATATCAAAAGCTGATACTTAAATAACAACTAATATAAAAGTGTTTAAATAATAATAATACCACCGCCACCCTCAATAATATAAACTAGTTAATAAATATAAACAAAATAAAAATGAATTAATAATATATTAAAATAATTATGGCAATATAAGAGTAAATAGATAATATACAAGTACATACAAAAAATAAGCAATTCGGCAGGATTGTAAATTTAAATTACGAGTGAATGTATAATTCACCCCGACTACTTATCTCAGCAATACAATTGTAGAATATTAGCAGACTTAGCTTTGCCAACTCTTATAGAAAAATTAATTAGCTGATGTAAAACATTAATATCAGTAAACGTTCTATGAGTAGGATCGCTTACAATGACATTATATCTATGGAAAGCAATACGAAATTGGTGGCGAAATCTACATGGTCGAAAAGAAATTCTAATAGACTAGAAACAAAAAAAAACTGATATCATTTAAAACGTTAATATAAACATAGACTCTGAATTATCGGAGAACTCACTAGTCTAAAGCATTATAAGAAATAATACACTTTGTTAAAAGTGTTCATTAAAACTGTGTCTCATATCGATCAAAATACCAAGGTCGATAAAATAATTACCCAAACTCAAATCAGTATTGGCTATATAAAACTTAAATTGGCCAATACTAAAAAAGCTCATGTGCTTGGACATGATTAGGAACAATGCCCAGATTTGGGAACAATGCAATTAACATGACGCTAGATAAGTCAATATCTCCCAGCATATACATATTTAACAATTTTAGTTAGATTAGTAATTATAGACAATCGTATTCGGAACCAAGGCGGAAGAAACGCGACGAGAGAGTGTAGTGTTTCAAAATCACATTTAAGACACCGTCAATGCTAACGGTAAATCACGTTCATCAATAGTATTGATATTTTCAAAGGTGGAAAACACACACGTGACTGAAGGCAGGAACGCGATAGCAAAATACGTTGTGAAATAACAAACCGTCAAATAATCTAATGTCGACTGACGGTCAGTAATTTGTTGTATAAAAACACAAGTAAAGTTGATTAAAGTGCCTTGCTTGCCTGCATGTAACATTGAATTCATATCTATCAGTGTGAATATTGAATGCACGTCGCCATTCTAGAGCTTGCACATAAAAGCATCAAGCATGATCCTTCTACTCTCAAGTGTTGGAAGTATAATAAGCTGCAGCCTACTCCCAGCCTAAACAGAATAACAAAAACTGCTAATTCTGCACAGATTCAAGGCAATTCGTATATCCCCGGTAGTAAGGACGCGATACAATAACACAATTGATATATAGCAATTTTGTAAAATGGGGTTCTGAAAACTCTTTGCTCTTCACTTATTCATAATCATAAGCATACGTTGTCGAGGACATCATTTCCCCTTCAATAAGCACTCCAATAAAATAATTAGAAAAAAATTGCTAAACCCCCATTAGAAGGCCATACAGGGTTGCCCATATTCGACGGACCCATGTTGTTAAAAAAAAAAATCAAAGAAAAAAATAAAAATTTGGCGGTTCATTTAATTTGTTCCAAGTAGATTTGTTTACATCAATTTTTGATTATGATATCTCTCAAATGGCCGCCTCTGGCGTTGATGGCGTATTGTGCCCTTTTTGCAGCATTTTCTATCGTTTTCGCCAACATTTCGGCCGGAATAGCGGCTATTTCTTCACGAATGTTGTCCTTGAGCTCTTCTACGGTCCTTGGCTTGTTAACGTAAACCTTTGACTTCAAATGTCCCTTCAAATGTCAGCGGGCGTCAAATCGGGCGAACGCGGTGGCCAGTCCAAATCACCACTTTTCGACATCAAACGGCCCGGAAACAAATTCTTCAGAAAATCGATTGTTATGCGACTTGTGTGCGGTGGAGCGCCGTCTTGTTGAAACCAGAACTGCCTCATACGCTTTCGACGAATAATTGACATCACAAAATTGGTCATCATGTCGCGATAACGCTCCTGGTTGATGGTAACAGCATGGCCATTTTCGTTTTGGAAGAAAAACGGCCCAATGACCGTTTTCGCACCAACGCCGCACCAAACTGTGACTTTTTCGTCATGAAGAGGCAATTCTTGAATCTCCTGAGGATTTTCAGTGGCGTAAATACGGCAATTTTGCTTATTTACGGTCCCATTCAATGTGAAATGGGCTTCATCGGACATGATAATTTTGTTCCAAAATTGCTCGTCATCATCGGCCAGTTCATGACTCGTTGGGCCAATTCCAATCGACGAGGCTTGTCCGCAGACAACAATCTTTGCGTCAATTGAATTTTGTACGGGAACAAATGCAAATCAACGCGAATAATCCGTTGTAAAGTGGACCGAGCCATGCCCAACTGCTGAGAACGGCGTTTTTGGGATGTTCTTGGGGACCTCTCAACACTGGCTCGTACGGCAGCGATATTCTCGGCCGATCGCCTTGGTCGACTTTTATTTGGCCTCTTCGGATTAGAAAGAGCCTCACCAGTCGAAAATTTTTCGTATAAACGCTTAATGGTGTTCTTAGAAGGCGCATTTTTCACATTTCTTAATATTTTAAAAGCACGTTGAGTTTTCACAATTGACTTCTTCTGTTGAATGTAAATTTCAACTATTTCAGAGCGCTCGCGTGGCGTGTATTGTTCCATGGTAAAAATCTGCTTGGACTGACGCTTCAAACGCGGTATGTCATTAAGCGATCTGACATCTCTGTCAAAAGTTATGGCGTTGCCAGATGGGTCCGACGAATATGGGCAACCCTGTATATTTACACTTTTAAAGGTTCAGCTCCATTAAGCTAACTTTGGACCATTCTTCACAAAGATATGTCGTATCGCTATAATATTATAATTTGGCAACATCGGCATACATAATAATGCTACTACTTTGATATCACTGATCAACTGATATCAGAAGCCTTACTGAAATCCGTGTAAATTACATCAGTTTGCTTCTTTTCCATAAACCCCAAAAATTCAAAAAGATTTGTAACTGTAGAACGTACTCTAAGAAAACCATGTTGTTTCGATGACATAATTCACTTGACTGGAAGTGTAAGACTCTCAGTAACAAGTTTCTCTATTAACTGTGGCATATCGCTAAGTTTTGCCATACTGCTTCCTATAAACCTGAATTGTTGCACTGCCATTGTTAATTTTCTTAATAGTGCTTATGTTTATTTACAGTCATTGTTTAAGCCAGAATGTGGCTTTGTTTTTTCCCGGGGATTATTCGATTTCCCGTCGAATGGCAACCCTTCTTGTATTTTACTCTCGTTAGGACCTGTTTGCATCTTTTCCTATGTTGTACTAACTATGGCCAAACGGATTCTAACGAGTAACGGTTATTGCTGAATGGAAGCCATCTTACTCCATCTTTTTTCTTGCTATTAATTTTTTTGGCCATTCGTTTTTCAGAGCTCTGCGGTTCAGGTAAAACTTTCAACAAAGATCACCCTTCTTAATTTCCCCCGGATGATATCGTTTACCTACGCAAACAGTAATATTAAATATAAAACACTAGGGACGTACGATTAATCTCTTAATGTGATTATTCATATATACGATTAATCAATTAATTTAAATTTTGGGTAATAAAGTTCGATAATATGAAAGAAAAGACAACCTATGTTTTAAACAACAAAATATGTATTGAAACATTTTGAGTGGTTCGCTACAAAGCATATAAATATAAAATATTCAATTATCGAAATTTTGGTTAGCCAGTTGTTTGATTAATCAATTAGTCGCAAGTTTTAAATAATCGAAATTTTGATTAATCGATTAGTCGCGCATATGATTAATCCGAATGCATGATTAATCCGGATTGTGGTCAATTGGCCTGGCTGGTTAATCAATTATTCGCACATCATTAAAAAATACGTTTTTGAATCGAAACCGGTTTTTTAAATATCGCGAAAATACCACATACTCGTATAATCAACCAGAAAGCCTGTATAGCACTTAACACTTTCGAAATATAAGGAAGAGAAAATGTTTTCTGATAATAATATAATATAACAACATCATGGGAAAAGTGGCGTACCAATTGTGCTACAATTAGAAATTCAAATAACTTTTTTTAATCAATATATTTCATTTTTTTATTGTATAGAAAATTAAATTTTATTTGATATAACTAATTGGTTTTGAAGATGATAGATCGTTGTTGACCTCCATGCTTATTCACGCATAAGTATGCGACACCTGATCACAAAAATATTCATTGCGGGCTGAAAGGTTGAAGTCATCATCGCCTGAATTATTGTTTTAATGAACTGCTTCAATTCAGTCAAATTCCTTGGTTTCGTTTTGTACACCTTTTGCTTAAAATAACGGTAAAAAGTTATTATTTTTCTGTTTGTAGCAGGGTGGCTCACCTGCGTGTGAAAATTGCCGGCAACAGCAAAGTATGATCAATTTTCCATTATTTTTATGAGTTTTAATTTTAAATTTCTTTTAGAGCAAAGCCATCACTACCACTTTTCTGTAATTTTTTGAAAAATAATTTAATCCAAACGAAAAAACTTACAAAGTTTTTAATAAAACCTAGACCTAGAAATGTTATTATATCAATATACAAATATTATCTAAAGTCGAAAATATTGCCAATTTCGTAACTGATTTCAAATCAATCTTTAGTTGGTTTCCAAATCAATATTCGTATTTTTTATTTTGAAAAATGTTACAGTGTAATTAGCTAGAAAGCTGGAAAGAAACGCCATACAGTCTTGTTAGCATCTAGTCCTAAATGATATATTATGATACATAATCAAAATCACACTATACTTTGATCAGCTCTTGTCGCATCTCGTCGTGTTTTTACACTCACTATATTAAAAAAATTTATTATTATATATGCGGAATACTGTATCATTTTTTTAATACTTTAGGATATACATATAAATCTAAAATAACCATTCTTCACACGGTCCAATTGTATAGAGTCGAGAGTAACAATCTTGTCGCGATGCAGTGGGTTTAGTATCACCTTCTTATTATGGAATGTATAGGTAATACAACCAAACGTTACGCACATATAACATATATAGTTTAACATCATTCACCATAAGAGGGTCTCTCCATCCCTCTGGAGCTCCCTCTCATGGATTGATGGTACATTATAGTAGTGGTTATACTAAAAACAAACCCCCTTAAGTCTCTGAGTGTTATGCGACCTGTGCTCAGGGCTTTCAGGTTTGCAGTCAGGGGTTATCGCCTGTATTAGAACGCGAGTCTTGCTGATACTTGGACGCCTAGTATAGTATAAAAGTCCTTATTGCGTTAATGGGGGCTTATGACGTGATGGACCTACTTACACCTACACTCGTGGGACCAAATGTTGTGACAAACTGTTTGTAAGGTGTCATACTATTGACACCATTAGTGTAGGGCGTAGTTGTAAGGTTCTGTCACTTGAGAATGGGAATCAATTTGATATCGCAGCAAATGACCCTGTTGTTGCGGCATCCCAAAAACTGAAGTGATTAATGTAAGCCAATGTTTACGGTGCATTTTTCCATATGTGGAATATGTTACGGGAACATTGACACATTAATAAACGAAGAAATGACGAAAGTGTTCTAAAACTGAAGTAATTAATGTAGGCCAATGTTTACTGTGCATTCTTCCATATGTGGAATGTGTTACGGGAACATGGCTGTTTTTGCTGACTCTTATTTCTGAGCAGTATTTGGGTTGGCTCTCAGTCGATAGCGGCAGAACAAATTATAATAAGAAAGCATTAATGATATAAATAAAGGGTGTTCACCAAGAGTGAACAGAGATTTTTGGAGAAAGAAGCCTCGAGGTTTTAAGTCGGTAAGAGTTCATCCTACAACTTCTCTTTAGGTACCCCATCACCATAAGCGCTTTTGAGCGTTGGACTAAGTGCGTGAGCCCGCGCCTAAAAATAAAATAGGCAAGCGTGTATCACTCAGAAGTGATACGCGTCCTTACATGGGAGCATCCGCAACATTTCGGACAACACAGAATTTACAACATTTGGCGCAGCCGGTAGGATTTGAACCTACTGGTTTGCGAGTTGTGTTCAATTAATTTCACAACATTTGGCGCAGCCGGTAGGATTCAAACCTACTGATTTGCAAGTTGTGTACAAACACAGTTTTTACAACATTTGGCGCAGCCGGTCTTCGGACCAATTATCGCAGGGACTTTGCTAGCCGGTCTTCGGACTAATTATCGCAGGGACTTTGCCAGCCGGTCTTTGGACCAATTATTACAAACAATTTTTACAACAATTGCAGTAGCTAGCCGGTCGGACCACGGGGTTAAGCTGGGAGATTGCTAAGAATTGGGAGGGGTGCAGGTGTTGTATGGAAGCTCTGGTCTCAGAATTAGAAAACACAAAGCGAATTGTCCATAACTGAAACTTCCAGGTGGGCTGCTTTGTGGAAAAACTTTGGAAGGAGATACAGAGGAGGTGTAGGAGCCAAGACGCCTATTTATTATTAAAAGCGAAAGTAGGGGGAACACCTACACTCACTAGATTAGAAGAAGCTGACGAGGAGACCAGGGAAGAGAGGATTAAGGAACTAGGCGAGGAGCTCCAGGCATTGGTATCCCAAAACCAAAAACTCAAAGCCGCTATTAGGGAAAACCTAAAGGAGGCAGAGGAATTGGATAGGGAAAACGAGTACCTGCGACGCGAAGTGGGCGGTGAGACACCAAGAACTGTAAGGAAGCTAGGCTTCAGGAACTTACAGGAGGCAGTAGACCACATAACAGAGCTCCAGGCACAGTTACGGTTGCCACTTCAGGAAAAAGAGGCAAGAGAAGGGTCTCTTTTTCACAAAGAGATTTACCGCAGAACAGAATGACAGACAGAGACTATGACGACGGAACTAGTGAAGACCATTCAAGCTTTGGTTCCCACTTTTATGAAGTATACAAGTTTGTAGATGGATGTAGGCTAGCGGCTAAGGGAGTCCCGCACGATAAAGTTGGCGACTTTATCGAAATATTAAAACAAATATTGTATAGGGACCCTTACGAACTGGTTAGACACCGTACGTTTGTTTCGGTGGAAGAAGTTCTGTTCCTAGTCAAAGCGACCTATCTGCGCACTCGGTCTTTAGATTCCGTCCTTAGGGAAATACATGAGGCGCGCCAACGTAACGATGAAGGTATTCGACAGTTTGCTAGGCGACTGCAAACCTTGTCCTGTACGGCGAAGACGATTTTATCGGACTCCTATAAAGGGAGGTCAGATGAGATAATGCTGTTGGAGCTGGGAAGAAAACTGAAAGCTTCATTCACGTCGGGTTTGCGGGACCGGATGCTTAGGGGTAGAATGCTGGCCAGCACTGCTACAAGACTGGACGACCTTCTGGAGGAGCCCGGTAAAAATTGCGCGGCAGAGAAGACAGATAGTAGGGGAAATACCCGCCGAGTGGTTAAGTGTTTTCACTGTGGTGAACCAGGCCACATAAAGTCTGAATGCTGGCAATGGCAGAGATCAAATAGTTCGGGAAACGGGGTAAACCCTCGACGAAACCAGGAAGAGAACTAGGGGTTGTCGAGGGTATAGAAGAGTCAGGAGCGACCACGAGTCGTTTGCCTGGGGTGCGGGTATTAAGCACCAGAGATGATAAGAAGTTAACA